>CM053753.1:38686074-38725681 GCA_028658305.1 Pachyuromys duprasi | reverse complement strand
AGAGAGAGAGAGAGAGAGAGAGAGAGAGAGAGAGAGAGAGAGAGAGAGAGAGAGAGAGAGAGAGAGAGAGAGAGAGAAAGGTTTGTTGGCTGGAGAAACGGCTCAGAGGTTGGAAACACTGGCTGGTCTTCCAAAGATCCTGAGTTCAATTCCCACCAACCACATGGCGGCTGATAATCATCTATAGTGAGAGCTGGTGCCCTCTGCTGGTGCACAGGCACACATGCAGGCAGAATACTGTATAACTAACAAATACATAAAAATTTAAAGGTTTGTTTATTTATTTGTCTACTTTGTGTGTGTGCGCGCGCGCACGCGCGTGCGCGTACTTCTGTGAGTTTGTGTGTACTATATAGAGGTCAGGTCAGAGGACATCTGATCTCTTGGAATTGGAGTTACAGGCAGTATACCTGATGTGTATGCTAGTAATTTAATACAGGTCCTCTGCAGACAGTCAACTGAAAAGGAAGGGAAAAGGATCTTATTTTTCAATCTTTCAAGTCCTTTTAGAAACATTTTCTCTAAATTCTGTTGGGAAACTGAATTTTTTTTTTTTTTTTTAATGTGCGTGCTTTGTTTCTTTGAAGCAGGGCTTCTCACTGTAGTCCAGGCTGTCCTAGAACTCACTAAGTCCAGGTTGGCCTCAAACTCACAGCAATCCTCCTGCCTCAGCCTCCCAAATGCTACTGGAATTACCGGTGTGAGTCACCACTGGTGGCTCCATGGGCCCCTCACTCTGCCCATCTCCTCCCTCCCCCCTCCAATACACGTCTCCTGAAATGTCTTATCACAGGAAGCTAAAACAGGACAAGTGGCATTTTCAGCATCCTGCCAGGAAATCTCTCTAGCTAAAGTCACAACTTAATTAGAAATGGTTTCTGGCTTCTGAGTTGCTCCAGGCGATAGACAACCCCCCAACTTGAATTCCTCCTCCTCCAAGTTCCACAGCAGTCTCCTGACTTCTCCTGTCTCCGCCAACAGGCTCTTCTCTGTCCTTCCAAACTCTGCCTGCCACTGAGTCCCAAAGGGAATGGTACAAATTTTAGGTGTGGGTTATGGTGGCAGCACCCCGTTTCTAATACAGTTTCTATTTCTGTCACTTATTAATATTATATACCAACATAAGGCAAGCTTTGCCGCTGCTGTTGTTATGGGAATGTTCTTTGTTTTGTTTTGTCTGTGGTTCTGGCACAGACTAGGCAACCATTCCACTGCCTGCACTGCACCAGCCCTAACATAAAACCCTTTTTCTTTTTATATTTTTAACATGGTTTTTTGTTTGTTCATCAGAGTCTCACTCTGTAGGTGAGACTGACCTACAATTTCCAACAATCCTCCTGCTTCAGTTTCAGACTGCAAGGAGAAGAGGAATGAGCCGAGCCATCACATCCAGCTTAGCAAATGGTCTTAAGCAGTCGGTTCACTGTTCTCATGATTCTGTGTCTTGGCTTAGTTTAACTGGACAGCTTTTGTGACCTGGGTGGTGTAACTGAGGCCACTCAAGCCACCATATGCAACTGATGGCTAAATGGCACTCAACTGCCTCTGATAGTCCCTGATCCTCCAAGGTCTCTTTCTTCGGGATTTCCCACCAGTTACAACACTGTTTCTGGTTCCTAAGAGCATAAGATCTCAGTGTATAAGCTGTTGGCCAGCTGCTTGCTAATGTCTCACTGGCTAAACCCCTGCAAGTCCATGAAAGTGCTGCTTAAAGTCATGAATATTCTAAGCTACTGGTCATTGGGAACCAATGATATAATAGTCTTTTGTTTTTCCTGGGTTTTGTTTATGCTATTTGTTTGTTTATATGTTAGATTTCATTTTATTGTTTTTAATCGTGTGTGTGTGTGTGTGTGTGTGTTTGTGTGTGTGTGTACATGTAAGTGCAGGAGTCTACTGAGGCCAAAGGGGGCAGATTCTCTTAAAGCTGGAGTTACAGATGATTGACAGCCACCCAAAGTGGTTGCTAGAATTTGAATTTGAGTCCAGTGGAAGAACAGTTAATGCTCTTAACCACTGAGCCATCTCTATAGCCCTCATTTTTGTTTTTGGGACAAGGTCTCATGCCATTCTTGTTGGCCTTGAATGCCCTGTATACCTGAGGAGGACTTTGAATGCCTGATCCTCCTGCCTCACCAGGTCCTCAGTGCTGGGAGTTTATGCGTGTGTACCACATCTTGTTTTATTTCCTGCTGGGGATGGAAACCCAGGCTTCATGCATCAGTGGAAGTTGGGGTTCAGTTTCCAGAACTACAAAAATGAGACAAAAGCCAGACACAGTGGCACACGTAATGCCAGCCCCACGAAGGCGGAGAAAAGGATACTTCAGTAGGGAAGATGAGAGATGATGAGGAAATGGGCAGTTGTAATGGAGAAATAAAGAAATGTACAGCCAGGTATGATGGCACACACCTACCCTAACACTTGGGGGCTCAAGACAGAAGTGTCAGTAACTCAAGGCCTGAGCTACGGAATAATTTAAAGGCCAACTTTTTCTACATTGTAGGAACCTGTCTCAAAATAGCACCCCTAAAAAAAAATTAAGGTGATAATGTTACTACCGTTTAGAATCATTTTGGTGATGGACTAGATATGGGAAGAGGCAGAGGCAACCACAGGGTTTGAAGAGGTGAGAAGGCATCCTATCAGTGCTGTTCACACACAGAAAGGGGTAAATAGAAAGAGAGGCAGACAGTGATGCTCTGGTCAGAACAGATGCACCGCAGTGTGCCACCATTACGCAGTTAGTTATTAATTTAGGTGTGAATTTGGTGACACCCAAATCTCCAGGTCCAGTCTCCACAGGCAAAATGACCTAGATGTACAAATATGAGAATCACGAACATAAAAGACTTTGTTTATGACTTATGAGTATGGATAGGAATGCCTGTTAGCGTAGACTAAAGGGAAATGAAGATGGAAGACCTCGGAGAAGTTAGAGAACCTTTTACACTGAAGGTTCGGGCTGGGCTGTAGCTTAGCGGAAGAATGCCATCCCAGAGCACAGGAAGCCCTGGGTTTCCTCCCCAGCAGTGTGCTGGCACACACCTGGCATGGTGGCACATGCCTGCTGTGGTGGTGCATGCCTGGTATGTTGGTTGGCACATGCCCTGTAGTCCCAGCCCTCAGCCAGCAGAGGCCAACAACCTCTTCTTCACGTGATCTCAGGGAAAGACTAACAGGTGAGTCAAGTTCACCTCTCTACATCTCTGTTTTTCATAAAACCTATGAAAATTCAGCCAAGCTATTTG
Organism: Pachyuromys duprasi; assembly: GCA_028658305.1. NCBI lineage: Eukaryota > Metazoa > Chordata > Mammalia > Rodentia > Muridae > Pachyuromys > Pachyuromys duprasi. The sequence goes on along the minus strand of CM053753.1, from coordinate 38,722,430 downwards.
CTCCTTTGTAACAAGAGTGGATTTTATTCCAGTTTCCAGTACGATATAAGACGTTCCTTGTTTCCATCTGAGATTTCAACAGAATTCTTTTTCCCATTCCTGTTTCTACTAACATTTTTTTTTCCCTGAGAAAGGGTTTCATTCTGACCAGTCCAGGCTGGTCTCAAATCCACAATGGTAACCCTCCTCAGCTTTTCAAGTGTGGGGATTGATTGTAAGCATACACCACGATGCCTGGCTTCCACCACCATTTTGTTTGTTTGTTTGTTTATTGTTTTTTTTTTTTTTGAGACAGAGTTTCTCTGTATGGCCTTGGTTGTCCTGGAGAGCTCTCTCAAAGATCCACCTGCCTCTGCCTCCCCAAGCGCTGGAATTACAGGCCTGCATCATTTTTTAGTTTTATGTGTATGGGTATTTTGTCTGCATGTATGCCTGTGTACCACATGCATGCTTGGTGCCCTCAGAACCAGAAGGGGCACTGGATTCCCAGAATCATCTGGAGTTACAGATGATTGTAAGCTGCCATATGTGTGCTGGGAGTTGAACCCAGGACCTCTGGAAAAGCAGCCAGTGTTCTTAATCTCTGAATCATCTCTCCAGCCCCTTCTATTATTGTTGTAATTATGACCACTTAAGTTATCTCTAAGAAGTGTCATACTTTATGATCTTCTCCTTTTTTTTGTTGGGTGTTTTGTTTCATTTTTGTTTTTCAAAGCACGGTCTTAGGGTTGGGTGTAGTGGCACACGCCTTAGTTTCAGCATTTAAGAGGCAGGCATAGGCAAATCTACACAACTTCAAGGCCAGCCTGATCTCCAAAACAGGTTCCAGGACAACCAGGGCTACACAGAGAAACCTGTCAGAGAAAACAAAAATGAAATAAGAAGAAAAAGGAAGAAAGGAAGGAAAGATGGAAGGAAACAGGGTCTTACTATGTAGGCCTGGTCAGTCTGGAACTTGCTATGTTACACACTAGTCTTGAATTCACAGGGATCCGCCAGCCTCTGCCTCCTGATAACTTTCAGTTTTTGACCCCTTACTAGAACTTCCCGCTATACTTGGTGGAAATCCAGGCTGTTCTTTAACCTGCTTCTCCAGATTATTCTCTCTTTCACTCAGTTCCAAATCCACTCAGTTCTTAGTTATTTGTTATAGCGACATCTCATTCTCAGAGCTGGAGAAATGACTAAATTGCTAATCCCAGTACTGGGCAGCAGACACAAGTGGACCTCTGTGTTCCAGGCCAGCTTAGTCTACATAGTGAGTTCCAGGATATAGTGAGAGAAACCTTGTGTCAAAAAACAACAGAAAGAAGAAAGAAACAGTTACTGCTCTTCCAAAGGATCTGAGTTCAGTTCCCAGCACTCAGGTCTGGTTGTCTAACCACCTTTTAATTCCAGCTCCAGGGAATCCAACAGACACTTAAACGCATATACACAAAGAAAGAGAGAGAGAAAGAAGAAAGGAAAGAGAGGAAGAAGAAAGAGAGAGAAAGTAAGAGAAAGGAAGGAAGGAAAGAAAGAAAGAAAAGAAAGAGAAAAGAAAACAGGCATAGTGTCACACATTATAACCTACAGCTTGGATGATAGACACAGGAGGATTAGAAATTCAAGGCCAGCCTTGACTACACGGAAAGTTAGTGGCCAGCCAGAGACAGATGAGACCCAGTCTCCAAAAAAAAAAAAAAAAAAAAAAACATAAATAAATACGGGTAAGAGAGAGGTGGATCAATGACTGGACCTGATTCCCAGCATCCACATGGTAGCTCACAAGTCACCTGTGACCCTGTAACCTCTGCATGTATACTGTCGTGTGTGCTCCCACACACGCAGACCCAAGCACACAAAATAACACATTAAAAAAGAGAATTAAATAAAACAAACAAAACAACAAAAAGCCGGGTATGGTGATGCTACAAGCCAATACCTGTGACTGGAGCAGGGAGGGTCATCAGTTCAAGGTTGCCTTTGTCTGCATGTTGAGGTTAGTGCTAGCTTGGACTACATGAGCCACCGTCTCAGACCAAGGGCGGTGCTGGGAATAGAGAGGCAGAGCTGACGCACGGAAGGCTTCAATGACTCGACTACGGCTTCGGCTTCGTATGTTCACAGGCCTCTCCAGCATCAACCGGACTCGTCTCGATTTTCACTTCTCTGATAGAACTGCCGGTGGCATGAAGGTCCAACAGGCACGCCTCATGGTCTTCGTACAGCTCTCTCCCAATACCACCCAGACCGCGAACATAAGAGTCCTTGTGCTGAGTCCACAAGACACCAACCTCACCCTGACGAGTCATTACCTGCTGCAGGTGGGTGCCAGCGGCTGGCACCAGCTTCCCCTGGGGCCCGAAGCTAGGGCTGCTTGCACCCAGGGCCACCTTGCTCTGGAGCTGGTCCCTGAAAAACAGGTGGCCCAAGGTTCAGTGGTCCTGGATGGGGTTTCCCACAGGCCTTTTGTGGCTGCCCGGGTAAGAGCTGAGGGCAAGCGTCGGGTTCGCCGACGAGGTATGGATTGCCAGGGAGGGTCCAGGATGTGCTGCCGACAAGAGTTCTTCGTAGACTTCAGGGAGATTGGCTGGCATGACTGGATCATCCAGCCTGAAGGCTATGCTATGAACTTCTGCACGGGGCAGTGCCCACTGCATGTGGCAGGTATGCCTGGCATCTCTGCGTCCTTTCACACTGCGGTGCTTAATCTGCTCAAAGCCAACACGGCTGCTGGCACCTCTGGCAGGGGTTCATGCTGTGTGCCCACAGCTCGGCGCCCTCTCTCTTTGCTCTACTATGACAAAGACAGCAACATTGTGAAGACGGACATACCTGACATGGTGGTAGAGGCCTGTGGGTGCAGTTAGCCTGTGTGTGATAAAGGCAGCCCAAGGCAGAGTGGGCAAAGATGGCCTTACAAATATGTCCCTCCCTCAGAAGGAGCGGGTGAATCCGTTCCTGTTCTGATGAGAATGTAAGTGCCTTCTTTCTAAGCGAGCAGGCACCCTTCAGTCAACTGCAGGAGATCCACATCTAAAGAGAGTCACTGGTGACCCTTCTCTCTCCTGGGACATGACTGACTCAATACGCCCCTCATCCTCAACCCTAGTCCAGGGGTTAGTCTACTGTCAGCCACATGCAGACACCTTAGCTCGCTCTTAATCAACTGTAATCTGCTCTGCCTCCCTGCCACCTGGTGGCTCCCATTTCACGATGATGCACCCTAGAGTGTTCCCTTGAATTCTATGACTCTCCAAAGACCCTTTCCTGGGGTTCACCAAAGATTAGATTGCTGTCTTCCAGAGCAAGGCTAATCTCCCAAGCCTTGAGACCCTCGCCCCAAACATACAACTAATACTCTCTGGGTAGCCTGCACTGTCCCCCGTTCTCAGTCCTCCTCTGCCCTTGGGGGCTGACACACCTGAGTCTCATTATTTGAAGTCTTCTGTCCTCTAGCTTCCAGATGAGTTTGACCAAAGGGAGACATCAGGTGAAACTAAAGCCTGGTATGATACAGAAGTCCGAAAAACTCCAGCAGGCACAGTGGCTCACCTGTATAATCCCAGCACTTAAGAGGCTTGAAGTAGGAGACCTAACTAAAGGTTGAGGTCACCTAGTTCTAGGCCACCCTGGGCTACACTGTTAAGACTTTGTCACAAAGTAAAGAAAAGGAGGAGAAAAAAAAAGAATATTTCTTATTCCTGATCCCCACTTGTTTTCAGGCCATGGGTAATTGTGCCCACATCATATCATTGTTCCAATACTAAGAAGTCCTGATGGCTTGTCCTTTTTCTAGTCTGGTGTTTGAACATCAATTCACTATGTAGAGCAGGCTTGCCTAAAACTCTCAGCGTTCACCTGCCTCTGCTAGAATCAATGATCTTCACCACCATGCCCAGCTTTGAACATCGTGTTTGTTGGTCCCCTTAACCCCACCTATGACTCCATAACTCACTAAATCCTCTTGAGAGAACCCAAAGGGCCCTTGTTTCCTATCAGAACCTTCCCCGATACCCCAGATAACTGGAGCTTTCCTCCCTGTTCCCACGGACCCCTCCAGCTAAGTTTTTCCATCCATCTTGTACTTCACGCCTCTTCTTCCTTACTCTCTCTCCATCCAGAACTGTCTTTCAACGGCTTCATGTCTAATAATGAACTAGCTTTTGCCTGAACCTCATCTCCCTCTGTACTCATTCCAAGAGATGAGACAAATCAATAATCAATTTCCAAGTAAGCCAACACTGGCCACACAGGGTGGGAGGCGGAGGCATTCTTGTAGCTGGTTGTTGGAACTCTGGCTCATCTTCCTTTCACATGCTCTTAGAGCTGTCGTCATGAGTCCTGCCTAGAAGCTCAGTGGGACAAGGAGAAGAGGGCTAGGATAAGGATAGGGCGGCGTTTACTCTGAGATCTGGCCCTCTTTTGACCTTTGTCCTTCTTTCCTCACCATCTCCTCCCTTTGGCTGGACAGCCCTGTACCATGGGGTCAATACTGTCTGCAGCCCAAGGCCAGGTTTGCGCAAAACCCACCTGTCCTCTGGGTAATGTGATGTCTGTGTTTGCTCAGCATATAATCCCCTCCCACCAGGGTAGGAGGTCCTTGTAGTGGAGAACGCAAAAGAGAAAGCCTGCAAGGAGCCTTCTGAGGAGCTGCAAGTCTTAGTTGTGGGGTTTCCTAAGCTGGCCATGGAAGTCATCCCAGCTCTGGCTTGGGAAGACCCATCGAAAGAGGCTTCATGGTGTCTCTTCCTCCCCATTTTGTCTCACCCCTCTCTCAGCTCTAGTTTCTTCACTTACAATGACAGTCTCAGTGGCCAGGACCGACCAGGATAAGGCAGAGTAAGGTAGTTGCCTGATAGGCAAAACTTTAAGGTGAAGGCAAATAATTCATCAATGGAGAAAACCCAGGATTTTAATGAAAGATTTTTCAGACATCAAAGTGAATGCTGCAAATCCACAACGAACAAAAGAGCACATTTAAAAATAAACACAAGAACCATGTTATTCACGCTCTTTTTTGACTCTGCTTTTTGCTTTTTTTTTTTTTTTTAAAGGGGAAGAGGAATGGAAGGATCTGTCATCTTCTACACATTTTCTCCCTGAGTCCCCTACCCCTACCTCTAGACTCCTCCAGGCTGTTCTCATTTGGGTGGTAAATGGTCCTGCTTCTTCTATTTTCTTCCCCGATCTCAATCCTGCTGCTATCCCCAGCCCCCAGCCAGCCTGGTGGCAAGGCGGGCAGTGCTGCAGATGCCTGGGTATTTATAACCTGGAAGCACTTCTTAGGGAAAGTGACTAAGATGCTGAGAGCATATTTATAGCTAGGTTCTGACGTAAGTGTCAGTGGGGAGGGTAGGACCGGGCCGGGCACAACAGCAAAGGGGGTGGGAAGAGGTCGAAACCATGGGCACCTGACGAAGAGAGTGTGGGGAGCTGGCCTCCCAGACTCCTACAGCCACTGCTTGCTACTTCCCCTGAGCCTGTTTCCTGGCACAAACAGGTAAACCCTCCTAGGCACTGCCAGACACGGGCACTCGCAGTCTCATGGTCCATACCCTGGGGGCTAGCCGGCGGTCACTTCCGGGCCAACAGAGAGGGAACAGAGAGGGAACTGAGAGCTATAGGGAGCAGAGCTAAAAGTCTTGATTGTGTTTCAGGACTGAGGGAGAAATGCAGGTGGATAAAAGCGTTTCCTAATCCTTTTTCCTCCTCCCCACTCCACAGCACCCTGAATGTCTAGGAAGCTTGGCTTCTGCCATAGGCTTCTATTGCCATGTGTCAAAGGTGGCAGGGACGCAGTCCTGAAGACCTCCCTGCAGTACTGAGGCAAGAGAGCAGAGGAGCCAGCCACTCTCTCTTGCTTGTGAGGTAGGCAGGATCCTAAGGAGAGGATGAGACATATCCCCCATTCCTCCAGGGGCTCTATCTGTCCCCAGGAGTCGCTGGTCAGCTGCAGTCCAGTGGCAAGCACCATCCCCATGGTAGACACTGATGGTACTGAGGCTCAGCACTGCCACACGGTGGACACTGATGGTACTGAAGTGGACACTGATGGCACTGAGGCTCAGCGCTGCCCCATGGTGGACACTGATGGTACTGAGGCTCAGCCTTCAAAACATTTCTTTCCCCTGGTCCAGATCTGGAACTCACTAGGCAGCTCCACCAGCTAAAGAAGGGGAAGACAGAGCGTGGATGTGGACTCTGAATCACACCCCCTTTGCCTACAGCTTTCTCCCTGATGCTTCCTAGGTTCTTAAAGAAACTAGGGCCCAAGGAGAAAAGTTAGCCTGACACTACCTTCTTGTATCAGAGGTAGAACAGGACTAGCATTTAAGGTCATGCACCTTAGGGCTGGCTCTGTAGCTCAGTGTTAGGGCTCTAGCCTAGAATTCACAAAGCCTTGGGTCCAAACCTCAGCAACAAATAAAAGCCAGGCATGATGGGTGGTACATGCCTTTAGTCCCAGCATCCAAGAACAGAAGTAGGTTACCCTTAAAAACATAAGGAATTAAAGATCATCCTTGGCTACAGAGGAGTTCAAAGTCAGCCTTGACTATAAGAGAGTTTGTCTCAAACAACAATAACAACAAAATTAAGTAATTCACCATGGTCTTCCATATGAAGAGAACTGAGGCAGAAGGATCCCTTCCACTAGGAGTTCCAGCCATCCTGGGCAACATAGAAACACTTCATCTCAAAAGACAAAACAACAACAACAACAAAAACCCCAAGGCAAACAAAAAATAACAACACTCTCCTGCCCTTTCCAAATATTAAGCTGGGTGGTGACAGTGCACACCTTTAATGCCAACACTCAGGAGGCAGAGGCAAGCAGATCTCTGTGAGTTTAAGGCCAGCTTGGTCTACAGAGGGAATTCCAGGACAGCCAGGGCTACACAGAGAAACCCTATCTTGAAAACTAAAACAGAAAACAAAACAAAAACCCAACAACAATAATAAAACCAGTCTGTCAGGCCTGTATTCCCAGTGTTCACCAGAATGAGTCAGACTTGTCATAATTTCAAGGCCAATCTAAGCTATATATAATGAGACCTTGTCTCAAAAAAGCCAGGTAGTAGTGACAGTTTTAATCCCAGCACTCAGGAGGCAAAGGTGAGCGGATCTCTCAGTTTTCAGGCTATCCTGGTCTAGAGAGTGAGTTGTAGGACAGCCAAGGCTACACAGAGAAAGCCTGTGTGTGTTGGAGGCACCTCAAAAATCGGAGGATGACTCAGTAAAACACATGAACTTGAATTAGAGTCTCCAGAGCCCAGGTAGAAATGGTAACATGAGCTCGCAACCCCAGGACTCCCTGGCTAGCCAATCTAGTCTAATTGGTGTGTTCCAGGCCTGTCTCAAAGGAGATCCTGAGGATGACACCCAGGGCTGTGTGCTCCAATCTCCACACACACATCATATGCACTCTCTCTCTCTCTCTCTCTCTCTCTCTCTCTCTCACACACACACACACACACACACACACACACACACACACACACACACACATTGGAAAGCAAAGTTGGAGCTGAAAAGATAGCTCAGTGGTTAAGAGCACTGACTGTTCTTCCAGAGGACTTGAGTTCAATTCCCAGCACCCACATGTCAGATTACAACAATCATTCCAGTTCCAGGAGAGCCATCACTCTCTCTTGGGCTCTGAGGTCACTGCATGGACGAAGTATACTTGCATATTTGCAGGCAAAACACCCATGCACATAAAGCAAATAATAAATCTTTTAAAAAACAAAACAAAGAGCTGGGTGTGGTAGCATATGCCTTTGATCCTTGCACTTGGGAGACAGAGGCAAGCAAATACCCTGTGAGTTCCAGGCTAGCCTGGTCTACAAAGTGAGTCCAAGATAGTAAGGGCTACACAAAGAAATCCTGTCTCCAAAAACCAAACCAAACCAAAACAACACAAAGTCAATGAAGAGCATGGCTGGGGGTCTGGGGTGATAAGGAGCCAAGGCTGCTGTGATTTTGTTGCTTTGTTCTCTAGGTCCCTTAAACTTCCATTTTCCAACTATGTCCACAGAGGCCTGCCAACACCTCTGGGATCCCTCAAATGTGGCCAACTCCTACAGTGGCCTAGTGATGCATGGTTACTGGGCACAGGCATATAACCTTTTGCCAGCCTTGATGGACTCTGCCCCGCTGTAAGATTGCATCATTACCACCCCCACCTCTCTGGGTTTCCCCAGACATCACAGAAGCACGTCCTCACCCCTTGCTCTGTACTTCCCCCCTCCCCCAGATGGACTCTGGGCAGCCAGCACAGGCAGGGTCAAAAGGTAACTTCTATGTCCCGTGGCACAGCCACCTTGGCCTGAGCAACAGGACTCCATTTTTTTTTTAATCACCCCTTCCAAAACCTCACTCACCCCTATCTCACCCCGAACACTAGAAACGGGGACAAGAATTCTTCTTCTGACCTGGAGACCCCGAGAACTAGCCACTGGAACTCATGGCTGCCTCATAAAACTATTACAGAACTGGAGGGGCAAGGTGGGAAGACAGGGCGTATTGAGGAGCAGCCCATCCCCACCTGGCTTCTGTGGTATCCCTCCTCTGACTCCCAGACCTTGGGAACCGAGCATGTGAAATCATCCTTTTTCTTGCATCATGCATGGCCACGTTGGAAACCCCATCCATGCCCCTACCTCAAGCCACCACAGCCAGATGGTGAAACTCCAGCCCCTGAGAGACCTCCCCCCTACTGGGGCCTGATGGGCAGCACAGCTAGCCAATCCTAAGGCTCAGAGGGTAGGTCTGCTGGTTGACCACTAGGTGAGAGAGCCCAAGCCTTTTGCTCTAAAGAGGCCCTGCTCAGTTGTCAGTCATGAGCTGTGAGGGTCAGACATAGCTAGCTACCCATCAGGTGATCTACCCTCAGTCTTCCTGAATCCCAGGCTCTTGAGGACAAGTTGCTCTGCCCTTTGTCAAGGATAGCTGTGACCCTGCCTGCCTGCCTGCCTGCCTCTGCTGCTGCTGCTGCTGCTGCATCTTCTTTGGCTCCCATGAAATCAGACTCATTGAACTGCCATCCACCTGAGACTCTCAACTCAGGGCCATCTACTTGGAGCATGGGGCTTTCAAAGGTCCAACTCTGGCCAGCGCTACTGTGGGCATTGGTGTGGGTGCAGAGCACAGGATCTGCATGCCCATCCTGTGGGGGCCCAACACTGGCACCCGAAGGAGAGCGTTCTCTGGTCCTAGAACTAGCCAAGCAGCAAATCCTGGAGGGGCTGCACCTAACCAGCCGTCCCAGAATAACCCGCCCTCTGCCCCAGGCAGTGCTGACCAGAGCCTTGCGGAGACTGCAGCCCAGGAGCAGGGCTCCTGGCAAACAAGAGGAAGTCATCAGCTTTGCTACCACCGTAGGTGGGTGAGGAGAGGGAGACAGGGAAAGGGCGGCCGGAGGAGAGCCCTGCAGGGGAGGCAGAAGGAGTGGGGTGTGGCTGGAGAGACAGGAGCCAGCCGCCAGCAAGTGAGGACGCTGGCAGCCCAGGCTCTTTCTAGAGCCTGATGAGAGACGGTTGGGCGGGGTGGCAGAGCGTCAGAAGCTTTGTCTCTGTTTCCATTTTTCTTTGCTTTTCTTGTTGTTTGAGCAGACAAATCCACTTCAACCCACCGGGCCATGCTCACCTTCCAGCTGTCCTCTCTGTGGTCCCACCACCTCTACCATGCCCGCCTCTGGCTGCATGTGCCCCCCTCTTTTCCCGGCACTCTGGACCTGAGGATCTTCCGTTGTGGCACCACTAGGTGCCGAGGATCCCGCACCTTCCTGGCTGAACACCGACGGACTTCCTCTGGCTGGCACGCCCTGACTCTGCCCTCTAGTGGCTTGTGGACTGAGGAATCTGGAGTCCTGAAACTCCAACTGGACTATAGACCCCTGGAACTTAGGGGCACTGTGGCTGGACTGCCAAGGCGGCTCGTGGACACAGACGGACAGCAGCGTCCTTTCTTGGAACTTAAGATCCGAGCTAAAGAACCCGGAGCAGGCAGGGCCAGGAGGAGGACTCCCAGCTGTGAGGCCGAGAACCCCTTATGTTGCAGGCGAGACCACTATGTGGACTTCCAGGAGCTGGGGTGGCGGGACTGGATCCTGCAGCCTGAGGGGTACCAGCTGAATTACTGCAGTGGGCAGTGCCCGCCCCACCTGGCCGGCAGCCCTGGCATTGCAGCCTCCTTCCACGCTGCTGTCTTCAGCCTCCTCAAAGCCAACAACCCTTGGCCTGCGGGTTCCTCCTGCTGTGTCCCTACGGCCCGAAGGCCTCTCTCTCTCCTCTACCTTGATCCTAACGGCAATGTGGTCAAGACCGACGTGCCAGACATGGTAGTAGAGGCCTGTGGCTGCAGCTAGCAAGAGGCCCTGAAGGTTCTGAGCGAAGTGCAAGGTTCAAGTTCAGGGTTCCCAAGCAAAAGATTGGAAGCACGTCTGGAAGCATAAGATTTCCTGATCCGTGCTGACCCCCAACAGGCTGCCTGGCAGTGTGACTGGGTTTGAGCCCTATGGAACTCAAATGGGCATTTTCTTGTTCCAGATTCTGGCCTATTTTAGGCTGTTTCAAATGTGGACAGATGAGTAAAGCGTTTCCTTTCAAGGGGACTGCCTGGCCAGCACCATTTCCTATATCAAGCCCTGTTCCAGGACAGTAAGGGAATGCAGTGGGAGGGAAGGAGGAAGACAGGGGGAAATTAGTCTCTCCCGAAAGAGAGCAAAGTTCCTCAAGTATTAATGCAGTTGAGGATCTGGCAGATTGGGAAAAGGCAAACATACAGGCTAAGAACAGGGACTATTGCCTGCTTGGAACAAGGTCAAGAGGAAGATGAGCAAGGTGCTGAGGGGAGAGGAGTGTTAGGAGGCCATGGAATTGCAAGTCAGTAAAAAGGGATGCTGAGCCCATGGAGGCTCTAGTTTTTCCTTGTGGACAAGACCCACATAAAGACATACATTTATACTTTCTTAATAAAAACGAGAAGGAAAGCAACAGTGAGTCTTGATAAGGGGCTGGTATGACAGGCCATAAGCAAAGTGTGTCCTGGGGACCTCTGGTAAGTCCCTGAATCCCCTCAGAGGCGTTCAACACTATTTTCACAATAATGCAAAGATGTTATTTGCCATTTGTTATTATACCTACATCGTAGAGTGGGAACAGGGTGTGGTGGTTTACTCTTATCATTTCAGCACTTAGGGGGCTGAGACAGGAGAATTAAGACCAGCCTTCATAGGACAGCCTGAGCTACAGAGCTCCTGTCTCAAAGCAAACATAAAATGTACCGTGAGTCTTTCCAGAATGTGTAATAGTACACATCTGATGACAATTGTTGCCGATAGAATGGGAGCTGCTTTGTTCTTTTCCCTTCTCTCCTTTAAAAAATGTTTATTTTTTATTTTATGTGTACAAGTCTTTTGCCTGCCTGTAAGTGCAGCAGTGCCTGTGGCGGTCAGAAGAGGGCGCTGGATCCCCGCAACTGAAATTACAGTTGTGGGTGAGGGCTGAGGAACGGAACCCAGGTCCTCAGGAGGAGAAATAAGCATTCCTCACGGCTGAGCCATCTCTCCACCTACCACACGCACATTTTGTTTTGTTCTGTTCTGTTCTGTTTGGAAACGGATCAAGGTAGCCTGGAACTCTCAATCCCCTTCCTCAGCTCTCCAATGCTGGAATTAAAGGCATAAACCATCACACTTGGCTGTGAGTTCTTTTTGTTACAGTACTTTTCACTTTTGTTTGTTTATATTTTTATTTATTTATTTGCTTTGAGGGTTTCTCTGTGTAGCCTTGGCTCTTTTGGACTCGCTTTGTAGACCAGGCTGGCCTTGAACTCACAGAGATCCTCCTGCCTTTACCTCCCCGAGTGCTGGGATCACAGGCATGTGCCACAACACTTTCAAATTTAAAAGTGTCCCTTTAAAATTTTAGCCCAATACTGGAATATAGAAGTCATGCACAAAAGACATGAGGTTTTTTTTTTCCTTAAGTATGAAAGGAGGGGTGCTGGAGACTTGGCTCAGGAGTTATGAGTGCCAACCAGACCTGAGTTCAATTCTTAGTTCCCATGCCCAGCGACTCACAACTACCTACAACTCCAGCTCCAGGGGATGCAGTGCCTCTGACCTTTGAGGGCACCAACACTCACATACACACAATCCATGATTAAAGAAAAAAAAAAAAAGCTAGAGAGTTGACTTGGTGCTTAAGAGAGGCTGTTGCTTGTGGAGGATGGGTTTGGCTTCCAGCATCGGCATGATGGCTCAGCCAGGAAGTCTGAAACCCTCTTCTTCTGACCTCCACAGACACTGTGCAAGCATGTTGTGCATATACATGCATGCAGACAAAACATTCGTGCATGTACAATCAAATAAATAAACATAATCTTTTTTAGGTTAAAGAGAGGTTAGGAGCACAGCTCATTAGGTAAACTACCTGCCACACAAGACGGTCCCCCAATACTGATGTAAAATCCCAGGTGGAGACATCTGTGACCCCAATCCCATCTGAACTGATGCATTCCAGGTTCAGGGACAGACCCTGTCTCAATGAGTCAAGCAATCAAACAAGTAAATAAAAGATGCAGAGTTGATGCAATGGTTCGGTAAGTGAAGGCTACTGCTGCCTCTGTGTATGTTGGATCTCTAAGAGTCACGTGTTAGAAGGAGAGAACTAACTCCCACAAGATGCTGTGTTAGTTTGAATGAGAAAGGCCCCCCAAAGCTGATTTATGTGAATACTTGGTCCCTGTTGATGGAACTGTTTGGGAAGGATTAGGAAGAAGATGTCACTGTGGCAGGCTTTCAGGTTTCTTCCTCTCTGCCTCCTGGCTGTGTTTGAAGACGCAAGCTCTCGGCTACCGATCCAGCGCCATGCCTGCCTGTGTGTTGCTATGCTCCCCACCACGATGGGGTTTTTTCCAGACAGCGTTTTTCTGTGAAAGTGTGGCCTTGTCAGAGGAAGCGTGCCACTGGGAGCAGGCTTAGAAGTTTCAGAAGCCAGTGCCAAGCCCAGCGTTTCTCTGTCAGGGGATCAGGATGCAGTTCTCTGCTGCTTTCCCGTGCTGTGCTTACTGCCATGATGACAGTGAACTAAGCCTCTGAGACGGCAAATAAGACCGAGCTCAATCTCTTATCAGAGTTGCCATGATCCTAGCAACGAATCAGTGACTAAGATGGCACCCCCTGCCACAGCTGCATGAAACAGACAAAATGCAAAACTAAATACAAATTTTAAATAAGGTAGAAAGATGGGAACTGGGGACACAGAGGCAGGCGGATCTCTGTGAGTTCAAGGTCAGGCTGGTCTACAGAGCAAATCTAGGACAGCCAGAGTTAACATGGAGAAACTCTGTCTCAAAAAAATCAATGAATCAGTCAATCAACCAATCAGGGGCTGGAAAGATGATTTAGTGATTAAGAGCACTGACTCCTCTTCCAGGGAACCTGAGCTCAGTTCCCATGTGGTGACTCACAACCATTCAGAACTCCCATTGCAAAGGCTCTGATATTTTCCTCTGACCTCCTCAGACTCCAGAAATGCACACAGTACACATGCAGGCAAGACACTCCTGTGCACTAAAAAAACAAATATTAACAACTAATTATGCTAAAATTATCCATACACACACACACACACACACACACATTCCTGGCTGCCCAGGAACTTGCTCTGTAGACAGACTGTCCACCAACTCAGAGATCTGCCTCTGTCTCCGAGAAACAAGATGTGCTGTTTATGCTTGTCATCCCAGCACTTGGGAGACTAAGGCAGAGAAGCTGTGAGTCTGAGGTCAGCCTGGGCTCCTTGTTTGTTCGGGTTTTTTGTTTTTGTTTTTTTGAGACAGGGTTTCTCTGTGTAGCCTTGACTTTCCTGGACTCACTTTGTAGATCAGGCTACCCTCGAACTCAGAGATCCACCTGCCTCAGGTCTGGTCATCATGGCAACACAAATGCAAAGAGATAGGCTACTCCCCTGCCGGGCACTACCTTTGGGGACTCCCAGTCTACCCTGCTGTGCCCTTTGGTTTCTTTGGGTTCACGCAAGCTCCCTCTCCGGGCGCCTAACTGGCTTTTGTGACGGGAACCTGTCAAAATTCCTCAGTGTGGTAAGGCAATCAATTCGACTTCGAGAAGTGCCCTGTGCTGAGACGACCAGCAGAGGGCGCGAAAAGCCTTAAAGACAGAGGTGTGGAGGTGGCAGCTGTGTCCAGAATTTGGAGCTGGAGGACCAAGGTTCTCCGGAGAGGTACGCTAGGTAGAGGGTCCTTCAGTCTGCGCACATCCTGCGCTGAAAACTGCAGCCCGCGCTCCTCTTCCATGTTCCGTCGGTCGCACCCCCAAAAACTTTCTACCACAGCCAGCACAATTCTTTTTGCCTTCCGGGGACTCTCAGTCTACCCTGGTGTGCCAACTCTCCCCAAATCCTCCACGTTCCATCCGAAGAGTGAGGCTGGCCTGTAGCGCACAGCAGGGAGAATGCTCAGCCAAGACCAATGAAAGCCGACGGCCGGCTGTACCTTCAAAGTTAACTTTCTGGGGGTGAGCTTTGCCCCCTCCCTCTCCCACAGCGCAACAGTTTCCTTAATGTTTTCCTGGCTCCGCTTCAGGTCTCTTCGTGGACGGCCGATCCAGGGCTCCGCGCCGGGATTTCCTGCGCACCAAGAGCAGCGTGTTCGGGAGGGGGGGTAGTAGGCAGTGTAGGGTCCCTCAAGGGAGGGGGAGGATCCTGGGGGTCCTGGGGGTGCCATAAGCCCGGCACCCCCTCTCTAGCTTCTATCCACCCTACCTCATCCTCTAGAGCCGCCAGAAGGAAGTCTATAGGAGGGAAGTGAGCGGGAAGAGCGGCGGCGCGCGGGTGGCAAGGGCGAGAAAAAGTTTTTGCGAAAGGAAAAAAAAAAAAAGTTTGCGCTTCTCGCGGGTGGTCCCGGCTCGCGGCCCGGCGAGCTGGGCCGGCGGGAGGGCTGGGGGCCAGGTTGGGGGGGTGGCACTGAAGCTGCACTGCAGTGGCCCTGTCGCCCCCCCTCCCCTCCAGCTCCCCCCTCCCCAGCCCAGTTTCCAGTCCTGGACCACGCATCCCGAACTCTGCGCCCCGACGGAGGTGAGAAGGGGGCAGGCGGACAGACCACCTGGGAGCGATGGGGGAGGGGGCTGGGCGCTGCTGTGACGCCCAGGGACTCACCCCGTCCCAGAAGGAGACCTGGAGCGCAGAGGAGACGGGATGGGAGAGACCGGAGTGAACTGTTGGGAAGTGGAGATGTTTTCCTCGTTTTGCTTTGATCCGTGCCTCCTTTTCTCTGCACCTCCTTTTCCCTCTGACAGTCTGCGTCTGCCTCGGGTCTCTTTGTCCGCGCCTCTCCTACATATTAGAAATCTCTCCCTTTCTTGAGGTTGGCATGAAGAAGCAGTTGGGTCGGCCAGCTGGAGGTCTGCGTGGTAGAGGGAACTCCAGGTGCGTCTCTGAACGCTGTTGGAAGAAGCCAGTGTTGCTAAGACGGGGCCCACCGCAAAGGCTGGGAGAGCGCAGTGGGGTAGGAAGCAACAAAGTCTCTGAGAGCCGGGCTGGGATTGGATTCCTGACCTGCGCTGTGACAGATGTGCCCGTGGGGTTTGGGGGCCAAAGGAGCAGTTTGGGATTAGATGGGAGGCTGGCTGCGTTTCCTAACGTGTAGTGTAGGCCTTAGAAAAATTCCTAGGAATTTTGGACTTTTGGTTCCCAGGGACTATGGGCAAGGCCCTGAGGAAGAGCAAATGCCAGGGAGACCTTGTCTTGACCCTCTGACCTCAGGACCACCGGGGCAGCTGAAGCCAGGCGCCAGGAGACCCCTACTGGGGCAAAGCGGGACCACCGGCTACTGCTAGCCTGTGTATCCCGGCTGGCCCCCGCCCAAACGGGAGCTGGGGACCGAGGCCCCTCCTCTGCCTCAGACCACCCTGCCTGCCCTTGCTCCCCGCTCTGAATCCTCTTTCAGGCCCCGTGACCCTGAAACAATCAACCCGGGACAGTTAGCTTTGGGGACAGGATCAAGGAAAGAGGACTCCAGAGAGACTGAGGGTTTTGGGTGTCTGGAGAACCAGGGACTGTGCGGTATAGGTCTTTCCTTCCGGTATTGGGAGAAAGATGGGCAGTTTTCTAGGAGAAAAGTTCTTGAATTCGGGTGAACTTCCCTAGGGGGCGGGGTTCAGAAGGACCCCCCCCCATTATCTCCCTGGGCATCCCCGATGGACAGACTCTCGGGCTCGCCCTTGACGTCACTAGGGGGTTCCCGGGGGTCTATTGGGGTTAACCCTTAAGAAGCCGACCGAGATCCTCAGGAACCCAAGGTGTCCTCGCGGTGCAACAACTCATTCACTCAAGCACTTCTTTCCCGGTAGTTCCTGGTCTCTTCTTTCCCACTCCACTATAGGGACCCCACTTTCCAATAGTGTGCCCCCCCCCGCACCTAGCGCGCCACTGCCTGCTTTCGGGATGAGCTGAGAGAAGGGAAGAATGTTCCACCCTTCACCCCCCCCCCCCGCTTTTCTGGGCTCCCCGGGCGGGCGGGGGAAGCTGAGCCGTCTGCAGCCAGAGCCTGCGGCGGCGACTTGGGTGGGCCGAGAAGGCACGGGGGCGGGGAAGGCGGGACCGGGAGAAGGGGGTGGGGCCGACTCCTGGGAGTTGGGGAGAAGGGGTACGGAGAGGACTCCAGAAAATACACACTGAAGAAGATTCGGGTCTCTGGCAGGCTAATTCTCAGTGCTCTCTGGCCCATCACGTCCAGAAACCTTTACCGAAACTGGAAAAGTTAGCAACGTCTTCTTTTACTAGTCTGCAGGGGGAGGCGTGAGTGGGCTGTGGCACGCGTGGGCGAAGAGGGCTGTCGCCCCGTTTTCGTCGCGTCTCTTGGGGGGGGCGGTCAGGCAATGGGACAGGAAAATAAGCGTGACATCTTTGAGGGAAACACCTAGTGTATGGGGGTCGTTTGCAAGTCCTCCCCTTCCTTTGAGTGAGTCATACAAGAGAGAGGCGGGAGACGTGCCCCCTCGTCCAGCTGCCAGCCAGCTGTGCCCCCCACCCCCAACGTTAGTGCCAAGGTCGAGCTGGGAGGTCTTGGATGCGGGATCCGGGTCTCAGCTGGAAAAGGAGGGGTTAGCAAAGGTAGCCCGGGCTGCAGCCCTTGGGCTGGGTCGTAGGGTCCAGGTTCCGTTCCCCACTTTACCCCGCCCTCACCCTAAATCCCAGCATCCCGGGATCACCCACCGCGCCGCCGGCCCGCTCCCGGTGGTTCTCCACCCCACCCCGCCCCACCCCACCCTCCGCTCCCGGAAGACCAAAAAACCCGGAGTGGAGTGCAAGCTGGTTGAGGAGGGAGAGCTCCCCGCTCTCTAACTCCTTTTGAACAGAGGACTTTGTTTTCTCGGTCTCCTTAAGCCTTTCCTCAAAGTCCCTCTCCAATTCCATCCTAAACCTGAAGAGTTAGGTAGGCCCGATTCAAACCGCCTCAGAATCACTTTAGTTTCCATCCTTTTCGCTCAACAGACTGGGAGACGCTCTGCTCTGAAGCCTCATTCCCTCCCACACACAGTTCTCAGTCTGAAAGGACACAGCATTTGTGTTCTCTTCTGGCCCCACCAGTCAATCTGGACTGAAGCGAGGTCTCCCTCTACTGGACACTGGAGAGATTGCATACGAGTTCTTGGACTCAGGCAGAGCGAACAGCCCTGGGCATGAAGTCAGATCACCATCATACTCCTCAGAGCTGGCCCACGCCAGAACAAGAAACGGTAGAGGGGAAAGAAAAGAGAAACAAACAAACAAGCAGTAGAGGGCTCATGGCATTAAAATCACTCGGAACTTAGATTGAGTCCGTGACATTCCCACGTCATACACAGAAACTCCTACCCAGTTCCCCCAAAGATCCCCAAGACTGACCGGCTGCGTCTGCCTGCTCTATGGGACAGCATTTTCCACTTGATTTCCATGACCAATTTCTGAGAGAGGAGTTAGGGCCACAACGGACATGCTGGCCACATTTCTGTGCCTGAGACTTTGGTTTATCTTCTCTGTTTCTCTCCATCCTTATAACTTGCAGATCTACATTCTTTCCTGCAGTGCCCCTCACCCTTCTCTGATACACCATGTTCAACTCTATGACTCCACCACAAGTCAATAGCTATGGTGAGCCATGCTGTCTCCGACCCCTCCCCAGCCAAGGGGTCCCAAGCACAGGAACAGAGGGTAAGTGCATTTGCATTGCAGTTCCTGGGCGTTGAGGACTTCCTCTCTGCCCTATCCCTGCCCCATGCTAGCTTCCTATCTACAGGAGGAGGGTTCTGAGACCCTATGTCATGTATGCTTGGAACCTGGGGGCATGCCTGATGTGGGGTTTCCAGGTAAGCCCTGTGTCCCCATTCAAATGCCCCACTCCAGCTGGCTCTCTTTTCTAGGACTTCCTGGTTTGCCCTTTTGTCACCAAGCCAACTTTATGTCAGGGCCCCAGGGTTATGGGTCTGCCAGGGAGACCAACGGCTGCACTGAGGGTGAGGACTCAGGCAAATTTCCCTTCCCTCTGCCCCTCGGGGACTTGTTCTGAAGGACACGGGAAAGCAAGGACCAAACTCAGTGGAAGAAAGGTCCAGAGATGAGGGGGATCAGAGAATGATCAAGAGGTTCTGGGTAGGGCTAGAGAGATGGCTCAGAGCTTAAGAGCACTGGCTGTTCTTCCAAAGGTCCTGAGTTCTGTTTCCAGAAACTACATGGTGGCTCACAGCCATCTATGGTGAGGTCTGGTGCCCTCTTCTGGTGCTTATAAATAATAAATAAATAAATCTTTTAAAAAGAAAAGAGGTTCTGGGTAGACCAAGGCAAAAGCATTTTGCTTTTTGAGTCAGTCCCCACTACCCAGTGTATGGAGACGTGGTACCTTTACTGTATTTCTTCTCTCTTTTTAATTTTATATTTTATCAGTTCATTGTGTCTCTGTGAGTATGTGCATGTGCTAGTGCTCTGGGAGGCCAAGGATGTGGGCCCATCCCCGGAACTGGAGTTATAGGCTGTGAGCTGCCTGATGAGGGCGCTGGAAATCATACTCAGGTCCTTCGGAAGAACAGTGAGTGCTCTTAACCACAGAGCCATCTCTCCACTCCCCTTAGACTGTATCTTAACTTCTGCCTCCCGCCCTAGGGCCACTCTTTCCCCCTCCCCGGAGTTCAGTCAAGTTGACAAAGAAGCGGGCGCTCTCCATCTCACCGCTCTCTGACGCCAGCCTCGATCTGCAAACAGTTATCCGCACCTCACCCAGCTCCCTTGTGGCTTTCATCAACTCACGCTGCACATCTCCAGGAGGGTCCTATGGCCACCTCTCCATTGGCACCATGAGGTTCTGGCAGCCTCAAAACAAGAGGCCCCTAAAATATGTACTGAAACCCATTAGAAGACTCAGATTCTTCTAACCTCCAGCCCAACTCTAGTCCTTACCCTTCCCGGTGCATTGGAACCCTTTCAGGACCTCCCTGGGGCTTCCTCAACCAAGCAGAATAGAGCAAGGGCTCCTGTGACTGACGGACTAAACTAACAGCCTCCTCTCCGCCTAGCCCGTCTCTAGGATTCCCACCACAGATGAGTCACCAAAAAGGAACTTCGCCTTCCTATGGAGTCCAGCCTTGTGTTCCACACGACTCTTCTCGGGGGGTAATGATGCTTCACTCTCAGTCCCGGGGACCACGTCCAACCTGCCAGGTGGGGCCCTCCACACTGTTGTAGTACAGTGGCTTCTCCAGCTCAGGATAGATGGGCAGTGGACTTAGCAGGGGGACAGCAGAAGGAAGAGAGCAGACATAAAAGCTTTTGGTTGGGGTCCAGAGAGATGGCTCAGTGGTTAAGAGCATTGTCTGCTCTTCCAGAGGTCCTGAGTTCGGTTCCCAGCAACCATACTGTGGCTTACAAACATCTATACTGGGATCTGATGCCCTCTTCTGGTGTGCAGGTGTACATACAGATAGAGCACTCATATATGTAAAATAAATAAATAAAAATAAAAAAAAGCTTTTGGTACTAGGAAAGTAAATGGCGGGATTGAGCCTTTGAGGTTGACTCAGACTCTCCCAGATGAGAGAGAGCACACCTCTTCATCCCATTTAGCAATGCAGGCTGTGAGGAAACGCTCCCACACTCAAGGGATCCTGCTATGTGGGTGGGGGCCTGGCACACTTTTCCTTCTGACTGCTCCATACTCATTACCCACACCTCTTCTCCTGGGGAAGCTGAAGTCAGAGTTGGACATGATGGTTGGCAAATGTCCAGAGGAGCCTTTGGAGGGGAACATGTCTAGCCCCAATTCCACAGGCACACAGGTAAGGGGGCGGCAGGGCTCCCCCTCTGGGACCTGAGCAAAACTTGCCATGCAAATGACCCTAAGATTGTCTCTCTTGGCCTAGGATCACCTGCTAGGGATGCTGGATGGGCGGGAGGACCTGGAGAGAGAGGAGAAACCTGAGCCGGAGTCTGTGTATGAGACCGATTGCCGCTGGGATGGCTGCAGTCAAGAGTTTGATTCCCAGGAGCAGCTGGTGCATGTGAGCCCCGGGGGCAACAGAGGGCTGGTGGGAGCCTGGAGGACTGAGTGGGGCACTGTGGTCTGGCTGAGGGCAGAAGGTTCAAGGGTATGGAGGTCAGAGATTGCGTGCTCAGTCCTGCAGACCGAAGCTCAGAGTAGCTTGAGATGTGTCTCCCTTTCCCCCCAAGAGGCAGAGCTAAGGGTGGTGAAAAAAAGAGGGCTGTGTAGCGGAAACCCTCTCGGTCTCCCTCCGCAGCACATCAACAGCGAGCACATCCATGGGGAGCGGAAGGAGTTCGTGTGCCACTGGGGAGGCTGTTCCCGGGAGCTGAGGCCCTTCAAAGCCCAGTACATGCTGGTGGTGCACATGCGCAGACACACGGGGGAGAAGCCGCACAAGTGCACGGTGAGGCACCTATTCCTCCCTATATTGGTGAAAAATCAAGGTAGGGTCCAAGGTAGACCGGCCTTCAAAGTTCCTTCCTTCACAGGCAAATATTAAAAGTCTTGCTGAAGATCGTCTCAACACAAAGATGAGCATATTGACATATATTAAGGTGTTTTTAGTTACAGTGTATGGAGTGGGCACATGCATTCCAAGGTGTACATGTGGAGGTCAGAGACCAACTAAGCGTGCCCTAAAATATCTTCTTGGTGTGGTGCATGCACTTGTAACCCTAGCACTTGGGAAGCTGAGGCATAAAGATAAAAAGTTGGAGGCTAGCTCTCAAAAAACCAAAACCAAGTCAGACCTGATGTCACATACTTTTAATCTCAGCATTAAATTAATCACATACATTTAATCTCCTAGGCAGAGGCAGGCAGATCTCTGTGAGTCCAAGGCCAGTCTGGTCTACATGATGAGTTCTAAGCCAGCCAGGGTAACACAGTGACACTGTGTCTCATTAAAAAAAAAAAAAGAAGAAGAAGCAAACAACAAAAAAACAAAACAAAATGAAGTTTTAGATCAAAACACTTATTTCCCCTTTAGTCTTATTGCTTGCTTGCTTGCTTGATTGATTGATTGATTCTTGAGACAGAGTTTCTCTGAAGCCCTGGATGTCCAGCTTTGGAGACCAGGCTGGCCTCGAACTCACAGAGTTCATCCTGCCTCTGCCTCTAGAGTGCTGAGATTAAAGGCGTGCACCACTGCTATCTGATCCCCTTTGATTTTAAAAGAAATGAGAACATGTGGTTGGTGGGGATGGTGATGTAAATATTTAATCCCAGAACTTGGAAGGCAAACATATCTATGAGTTTGAGGTTAGCCTGGTCTACATAGTGATTTCAAGGCCAGCCAAAACTACACAGTGAGACCACTTGTCTCAAAATAATAATAATAATGAAAGTAAAAGTATATTTATGGATCCTTTATTGTGGGACCCTTAGTCCTGCTAGTATATTGCTAGTGGATAGGTGCATCAATGATGAAGGACACTCTACAACCATTTAAGCCCTGTGAAGAGGGGCCTGTTCCCAGATGCTCACTGCCTCACTGCTATCCTTCACCCCGTGCTGTTTCCAGTTTTCTCTGTCTTTAGCGCCCATCACTCTTGTGCCCTGATCCTCGGATTCTCCGAGGCCCCCCATGCTCTCCCATTTTTAGTTATATTCTCTGGTGTAAATCCTTAAATCTCGGTGTCCTACCTGAGAAATATTGCTTGGCCCCTTCACATCATCCCCTAGTTTGAGGGGTGTCGGAAGTCGTACTCACGCCTAGAAAACCTGAAGACGCATCTTCGGTCGCACACGGGTGAGAAGCCTTACATGTGTGAGCAAGAAGGCTGCAGCAAGGCCTTTAGCAATGCCAGCGACCGCGCCAAGCACCAGAACCGGACCCACTCCAATGAGGTGAGAGCCCAAATTGAGACTCCCCCACTAAGCGTACCCCCCTGTAAGGAGCCCCTTAGCCAGAAAGCACAGGTGTAAAATAGATCCCTGACCCCTTCAGCTTCTGAATTTGGTGGCCTCAGCCATGGGGATTATCTCTTTTCTTCTAGGCCCGTACCATGTTTTCCTAGGTCTCCTGTTAGTTGGTCATGACTTACTCCACCCCAGGGCCCACACTCCCCTTACTTCCTGGGATGCTATGTGTAGTCCCTCACTTGTTGTGGGCTTGTAGCCCGCACCCCCCCCCCCCTGCCCATCTGTGTTCTTCTGCTTTGATCCCTTGGCCGTCTGGCTTGGTTCTCTACTCAACAGAAGCCGTATGTGTGTAAGCTCCCCGGCTGCACCAAGCGCTACACCGATCCCAGCTCGCTCCGCAAACACGTCAAGACGGTGCACGGGCCTGATGCCCACGTGACCAAGCGACATCGAGGCGATGGCCCCCTGCCAAGGGCGCCACCCCTTTCCACCGTGGAGCCCAAGCGGGAAAGGGAAGGCAGCGGATCCATCAGGGAAGACAGCAGACTGACTGTGCCTGAGGGAACCATGGTGAGCCAGCCTAGGAAGCCTTTCCTCTTTATCCCAGCGTGCCCTGAGGGCCTCCTGCTAGCCCTTTCCTAGAAGGGCCCACTCCTATACACCAGTCTTCTGGAATAATTCAGTGTTGCTCCATGGCCCCTGATTGGGTGGGTGGGGGTGGGGTTGCTTCTGGCAGTATGAATTGAACAAATACTCTACCACAAAGTAAATCTTCAATTCTCCTAACATTCTCTGCGCCCACGAAGGCACTACCTCTCATAGAGATGGTTGCCAGCCACCATGTAGTTGCTGGGAATTGAACTCCGGGCCTCTGGAAGAGCAGCCAGTGTTCTTAACCTCTTTCCAGCTCTATGGGCTCATGCTCAAACAGCACTTTAACTACACAGTTTCAAGCCTTTGACATCATGTTTTGTGTATTCTTCACAACGAGAGGAAACAAGGCAAATTGTCAGGGTCATAGGACGGAGGAGGAATGGAGCCCCAGCAGGGACCCCCGTTTTCTCCCAGTCTCCCCTAACCTCCCTGACCACTTAGTCCTCTCCACCCTTGCACGACTGCCCTCAGCCCTTGCAATCACTAGGACACGGGCTCACGGGGAGGAGGGGGGTGCCACCCTTCAGTCTCATCCTCCTCACAGCCACAGCAGAGCCCGGGAGCACAGTCTTCCTGCAGCAGTGACCACTCCCCAGCAGGCAGTGCAGCCAACACAGACAGCGGCGTGGAGATGACTGGCAATGCAGGGGGCAGCACGGAGGACCTATCTAGCTTGGATGAAGGACCCTGTGTCACCGCCACTGGACTCTCCACTCTCCACCGCCTGGAGAACCTCAGGCTGGATCAGCTGCATCAGCTCCGGCCAATAGGGTCCCGGGGTCTCAAACTGCCCAGCTTAAGCCACGCTGGTGAGACCTGGGTGTGGGCAGTGGTTGCTGCGCCGAGCTATGGACCTGTCCTGTGGTTGATATGCTGAGGTGGCCCTTTTTATTGCTTGAAAAATACTCCCCTTCCATCAATCAGAAAACTGTGGTATAAAGCTAGGCATGATGGTGCACACCCATAATCCCAGCACTGTGGCAGGAAAACAGTGTTTAATACATCTGTGAGATGTTATCACATGTCTGTGTGGCAGTGTGCAAACCTTGACCACCTGAAGTCCCTGCAGAAGCAGAAGCA
Source organism: Pachyuromys duprasi (assembly GCA_028658305.1). Classification (NCBI taxonomy): domain Eukaryota; kingdom Metazoa; phylum Chordata; class Mammalia; order Rodentia; family Muridae; genus Pachyuromys; species Pachyuromys duprasi. Next base: position 38,698,313 of record CM053753.1, on the reverse strand, counting down.
AAATGTGGAGAAAGGAGAGGCAGACAGTGTAGGGATGCTTTACCATGAGGTTTCTGGTCAAGGTTAGATCACGGGAAAGGCTGGCTGAGAATCAAGGGGCCTCCCAGCCACCTGCCTTTTCTCCTTGTCGTTTGCAGGCGCGCCTGTGTCTCGCCGTTTAGGCGCCCAGGTCTCCCTTGACCGCCGGAGCAGCAGCAGCAGCAGCTTTAGCTCTGCTTACACAGTCAGCCGACGGTCCTCCTTGGCGTCCCCTTTCCCGCCGGGATCCCCACCAGAGAACGGGGCCTCATCACTACCTGGCCTCACACCTGCCCAGCACTACATGCTCCGTACAAGATACGCTTCGGCCAGGGCGAGCGGTACCCCACCCACAGCCACTCATAGCCTGGATCGGATGGGGGGTCTTCCTGTACCTCCTTGGAGAAGCCGAGCTGAGTACCCAGGATACAACCCTAATGCAGGGGTCACCCGGAGGGCCAGTGACCCAGCCCGGGCTGCTGACCACCCTGCTCCAGCCAGAGTCCAACGGTTCAAGAGCTTGGGATGTGTCCACACGCTCCCTAGCGTGGCAACAGGGCGGAACTTCGATCCCCACCTCCCTACCTCTGTCTATTCACCACAGGCCCCCAGCATCACTGAAAATGTTGCTATGGACACAAGAGGGCTACAGGAGGAGCCAGAGGTGGGAACTTCTGTGATAGGCAATGGTCTGACCCCATGCATGGATTTTTCATCTGTCGATACTCTGGGATATGGGGCCCCCGAGGAGACGGCGGCTGAGCCGTTTGGAGCTAGGGGTCCAGGCTCCCTGACTCTTGGACCTGGCCCACCGACCAACTATGGCCCTAGCCACTGTTCCCAGCAGGTCTCCTATCCTGACCCCACCCCAGAAACATGGGGTGAGTTTCCTTCCCATTCTGGGGTGTACCCTGGCACTAAGGCTCCAAGCGGAGCCTATGGCCAGTGTCCTCGACTTGAACACTATGGACAAGCACAGGTGAAGCCGGAGCAAGGGTGCCCAGTGGGGTCTGGCTCTGCTGGATTGACACCCTGCCTCAATGCCCACCCCAGTGAAGGGTCCCCAGGCCCACAACCTCCATTTTCCCATTATCCCCAGCCCCCTCCTCCACAGTATCCCCAATTAGGTCCCTATTCTCAGCCTCCCCATGATTATCTTTCATCAGAACCCAGGCCTGGCCTCAACTTCGAACCCTCCTCTCCTTCCACAGGACAGCTCAAAGCTCAGCTCGTGTGTAATTATGTTCAGTCACAGCAGGAATTGTTGTGGGAGGGCAGAGGCCGGGGAGGGCTCCCCCACCAGGAACTTCCATATCAGAGCCCCAAGTTTCTGGGGGGTTCCCCAGGTAGCCAAAGCTCTGCAAAAGCCCCAGCAGCTGCATACGGAGCTGGCTTTGCTTCTGCTTTGGCCAATCACAAGTCAGGCCCCTATCCCACCCCTTCCCCATGCCATGAAACTTTTGAAGTGGGGGTGAACCGGCCTTCCCACAGGCCAGTGGCACCACCCCGGCATCTGCCCCCACTGCCCCCTTGCTATGGTCCCCTCAAAGCAGGGGATGCCAACCCCAGCTGTGGCCACCCTGAAGTGGGCAGGTTAGGAGCAGGCCCTGCTTTATACCCTCCCCCTGAAGGGCAGGTCTGCAACCCTCTGGATTCTCTCGATCTGGACAACACTCAGCTGGACTTTGTGGCTATTCTAGATGAGGCTCAGGGGCTGAGCCCTCCTCCTTCCAATGAGCAAGGGGACAGCTCTAAAAATACCCCACCTCCCTCTGGGACCCCCAACATGGCAGTGGGTAACATGAGTGTCTTACTGGGGTCTCTGCCTGGAGAGACACAGTTTCTCAACTCTAGTGCCTAAAAGGATAAGGAACCCCAAGCTAATCATGAGGTGCCCAGGGATGGGAGGTTTGGGCTGGGGACTGTATTTAGTCTATGTATGTTCCAGGAAAAACTTTATTAATGACAGTTTCCTGACAATAAAGGAATGCTGAGAACAAGTGCTTTATGTGCCATGTGGGAGAGAGTACAAGTGGGGTTCCTATTCCTTCCTCCTCAACACCCCTCCCTATCTAAAAGCGCAAGTGAGACTCAAGAAATGAGTGTCCTTTGGGAGAGTTTACAGGATGTCTCCCAAACAAAACCTGTCACCTGTCTCCAAAGACTTGCTGACAAATCACAGGAAGCCTCCCGTCTCTTCCTCACCCAAGTCAGGTGAAGATGCTGGCAAAGTTGTTGAGCATCAGCTGAATCAGCTGCCCAGGGTAAACTACATGAGCTGTCATGTCGGAGGCTTCCTGCTCAGGTCGGAACAGTGTGGGTCCAAACACAATTCCCAGGTTGTGGGCAGTCATGCGGTTCTTATCGGAGTGTGCTATCACCCTGAGGGCAAAGCCAAGGAAAGGGGAGATAAGGCAATAGCTATCCACCACAAACAAACCAGAATAGCTATAGTAGGTCTGAGCAGGGATGACATTACTCTGGGATCCCTCCACATGCTGGCTTGAGGGACCAAGTACAAAGTGTTGTGGACATAAACATGTTTTTGTTTTGTAGATAGTTAAAATCTGAGGACTCTGGAGAGAGAATAAATGCCAGAGCCCAGAGAGTGTAGAGCGAAGAGAAAGAACAAGGCTGCTGCTGCTTCCCCTCTGCAGCTCCTGTTGCTGTTGCTACAGTGAGACAAGAAGTTGGAGATCTCCTGAAATGAGGATTGGACTGGCTCCAAGGAACCTGACGACCCTAACCAGCAGGAAGCAGTTAAGAAAGAGAACTGTGACCCCTCTCCCACAAATCCTTTCTCTTTCCTACCTGGTGTTGGGGTGTTGGAAGAGATTGTGATGGGGTAGGGAGAAAGAGATATTTTAAAAATGAGGTATAAATAAAAAAGAGATAAATAAGAGTTTGTTTTTTTTTAAGTACCCCCAACAACAGACACGCCAGTGGGGAAACCTTCAGGGCACAATCTGGAGGCACAACCAGGGTAGAGCTGCCTGGTTCTCAGCTTCACGGTCAGCCCCTGGGATCCTCTCTGCTCACAGTGTGAGAGGCTCACATTCAAATGTGCCCAAGTACAGCTCAGCAAGCAACCCCTGCTCCTTGGGAGACTAAGGCCAGGAAGGGAAGGGAGAATCCCCTTACTTCTCACAGCATCCCTCCTTGTAGCTTGTGTTTGCCCCATGTAATGCTGAGCCAACCAAAGGCCTGGCCACATGTCAGTGTTCCCCCACCTCCACCCTCTTTGGTCAGAGTCCCTCCCCAGTGAACACCCCACTCTACCTTCCTCAACAGGAACACTGGGTCTCCCTCACCTGCATAGGTGCTCCAGGATGTACTGCAGCGTGTCTCGGTTGGGCCTTGGCAGTGAGTCTATTAATGCCTGTATTTTAGAAAGGCACTGCTCTGGTTCCGAGAGTTCTAGAGAGTGAGCGATTGGAAGGACAGGGGGTGAGGTTAGAGAAGGTGTTACAACAGGGTGGGTAAGTTTCCTCTTTCCCATGTCCATGAATGATACTATTTGGCTAGTGTTCTCTGCTCTCTCTCTCTGTCTTTCATACAAGATTCAACCCAGGACTTTGCACATGGTAAGCACGTAATTTACTGCTGAGCTGTGTAGCCTTCCATCTTCCACATAGCCCAACAGTGGCTTTTAGAATTCTTTTCAGCTCAGCCCTCTAAGCATTCACACACATATTCCTTACCCTCCAAAACTAGAGTTGGCATGTAAATCATTTTCCATCCCCATAATAAGGATGGAAGGCACCCTCTGTTCTGCTCTTAACGTCCTCCCATGTCAGGGGTTATCCAAAGCTCTTAACCCTTACCAAGGGCATCACGAAAATGAGGCAGCAATGGTGGAGGCACCAAGGGCTGCGGCAGCTCTCGAAGGAAGAGCTTCAAGGCTCCAGTGACCACGTGAATATCGTCCCATTCAGCGTTGTCTAAATCTAATTTGCCTTCTAGAAGGTAAAAGAGGTTCCTTGAGTTAAAGGATCAGAAGAGCCAGAGAAATCCAGATTCAAAGATCAGGAATTGAGGGAAAACAAAAACAAACACAATCAAAGCAGGTCACAAGAATGTGGTGATAGTAGGACCGCACAGGTCGTGATAAGGGAGAGGCTAGGGACAGCCTCTGCAGGGGCATGGGGACTGCATGGGTACAAAGAGGGTTTGTAAGTTAGAGTCTGGGGGCTTCCCACGGAAGTACCTTGTCCTGGCTGTTCCGGGAACATGTATCTCCCATCGGAGGTTACTGCTCGCTCTGCAACATGCATGAGAAAAAAGCAGCTGCTAAGACACCCAGTTCCAACCCTCTCACTCAGAACCACACTGGGTCTGAGGTCCAGGGGAGGAGGGCCGCTTTCAGATCTATTTACTTCCTCGTCCCAGGTCATCTCACCTCTGTCTACCAGGAATCGAAGTTTCTGGACCACTGCCAGGTTCCCACTCACCCGGTAAATGCCATCTACCTCTAGACCTAGGAGATGAGGGACAGGGAAGAGGACAGCTCTAACTCTAAAGTGTACATGAGGGAGGGAGGGGTCAGCAGGAAGGCAGAGGCGGGGCGAGGGGATCCTAGGGCTTCAAAGGCAGATTTTGAAAGTCTTTGGGAAAACAACCTTTTTTATCCACAGCCTCAACACAGAGCCGGACAAAGCTGGGCACGGTGTCCCCTTCCCGTTGGCACAGTGATTCCAGCTGACAACCAAAAACCTGGTCTGCAGAGGAAGGGAGTGAGGTGGGGAATCAGTAAAGGTCTTCAACCATGCTGTCACGGTGGGTGGGTGGGGAAAGGCCCTCCCTCTGACCCTGGAACAATGAGGAGGGGGAAAGCAGGGATATAAGAAGGCTCTAATCTACTGAAAGTTCTACTTCGAGCCTCATTAGAGTTTTGGTTAATGCTGAGATTAGGAATATAAAAGCTCCTGATCAGACTAGGCCTGATGCCTCCCTTACCTGTAATCCCAACAACACTCAGGAGGCTGAGGCAGAAGGATTGCCCAAGTTTGAGAAAAGCCTAGGATAAATACTGAGAGCCTCTTGCAGCAATAATAAAACCCGAAAACCCAAATCTACACCAAATAAAAACGCTAGTAAAGCCTGTACAGAGCCCAGCGATCGCCCCAGCTGGCCTCGCCCACCCTACCTCGGAACAGGCCCCGTTCCTGAAGGCTCTGCAAGGTTGGTCTCTTGGCGATCAGCCGCTTTAACTTGCTCCGCACTCGGTTCTTCTGCTCAGTCCCCTCTGTACACCGACCTGCAAAATCCAGAACAGTGAGCTCGAGCGGGGCACCCTTTCCAGGCACCCCAGCCCGGCCAGCTCCGCCCTTCTTCGTACTGGAAGTTCTGCGGCTGCTAAACCTCATCAGTGACTTGGACACCGGCTCCGGCTCCAACTCCTCATCCTCACCGGCGCTCAGCTCTGCCAGCTCTGCGGGTCCGGAGCCCGACAGACGCAGCTCTAGGGGGTTCTCCCGATCCTAGACCCAGCCGGCGGGGCGGAAGGTTGCAAGGGAGAACATGTGCACCACCAGCCTGGTGCCGGGCCCCCACATTCCAGCCCGAACCAAGGTCGGGGCTCCACCCCGAGACCGCCTGGTCCCCACAGCTCTTTCCTTTGCCCCTCGGCCCACACGGGTCTCGCCTCCCGGGGTCTGCACCCCTCTAACCAGGCGCTCGATGACCGCCCGCAGCGCGCGGTGCCAGGCTCGCAGCTCCGTCTCCTCGTCGGACTGCAGCAGGAACTCGTGGCCGGGGATCGTCCGGATCTGGCAGTGGAAGGGGGCGGGAAAGGCTTGCGTCAGCGAGGACGAGCGCCCGCGGGTCACTCTGCAACCCCGGGAAGGCACTCACGTGTAGGACGTTCCGGCGACTGGACAGGTGGCGCCCGTTAGCCAGGGCCGCGCCGCGCAGGTCCACGCTGCTTTCGGGCCGGCTTCCAGCTGGCGCCTGGCAATTGCAGGGGAAACTGAGGTTGAGTTTTGTTTCCTTACCGCTTTCCTCATGGGACAAGTGAGCTGCTTCCTCCAGTAACCCCAAACCCTTGCTGCTCGCCCTGGCCTATACTCACCCAGCCTTGGGAGGGTGCAGACTGAGGCGGCCGTTCTCGGTAAAACACAAGGCTGTTACCAGTTAACACCACCCAAGCAGGGCCCCAGTTCTTCCTGTGTGGGAGGAGAGGGGAGGAGTAGAGGGAGTTTAAAGGTCATTTTAGAATTTCACCTGAGCCGGGTTGGTGGCGCATGCCTTTAGCCCCAGCACTCTGTAGGCAGAGAGGCAAGTGGATCTCTGCGTTCCAGGCCTGCCTGGTCTACAGAGTGAGTTCCAGGACAGCCAGGGCTACACAGAGAAACCCTGTGTGTGTGTGGGGGGGGGTGGAGAGGGACAGAAAAAAAAGAAATTTCACCTGGAGCCCCTGAGCTTCCCGCACCATTACATGGTTCTTTACCCTGTGGAATCCCGCAGCCCAGACCCCTGGTATATTGAGTTCTCACCTGAGTTTGCGCCCTCCTTGAGCAATCTTGGTCATGTTGAGTAGGCCTGACTTTTCCTCCTGGGAAAGGTATGAGTACTGCCTGTAAGCCACCCGGGACCACCCACAGCCAGTGGTTCTCTGTAAGTGAAGTCCGTTGAAGTTTGGGGTGGGGGGACCGGAGAAGAGCAAACACCCAGAGAGAAAGTATTTTCGAGGAGCAGGAGTTGGGAGAGGGAGGTTTGCAGGGAGGATCTTGGCATTCCAAGACAGGAAAAGGGGTCTGCATGGTCCCATGAGGTCATCCAGGAGCTGTGGCAGAGCCCCACACGGCCTTGAGGCTACAGGCTGTTCTGAAAGGTCAAGCCATAGGGTGCTTTGGCTGAGGTTTGGTAAAACCTAAGGAGGGAAATCTGAGACAGGTAGAGGAACCTTCAATTTGGAGGTCCTAGGTTGTAGAAGGAATAGAGGAGTGCTGTGGGAAATGAAGAATGCCTTACATAAGGGGGGAAGCCATAAAGAATTAACCTTTTAACATCTGACTGGGAAGTAGGAGGGTTCTCACCTGCGGATGCAGCTGTTCCTGAGGTTGTGGGGCACCATTGTCCCTGACCGAAGGCTCTGTCTGCTCCATGGAGCCAGGTTTCTGAGGTTAGAAGGAGACAAAGCAACATCCAGATGGTAGGCACCTCAACACTTCTCACAATTTTCTCTTTTTTTCATCTTCTGAGAGCCCCAGAGAGAAATGGGGGTGGGAGAGATTGATGGGACGATGGGACAAGCAGGAGGGAAGGTTTCTTCAGACAATGGGACTGTGGCAAGGAGCATCATTCTGAGGTGGGATCCAGGTATTATTGGAGATATTAGGGCCAAAGCCTGTGTCCTGCCAAATCTAGCAACCTAAATTCCGTCAATTGTTCCCAATAATCAATCAAAGGACAGAGAAAGATTTACCTGGGGTTGGAGAGCATTAGCTACCTTCTGGAGGATGGGGCCAGGGCAGACCGGCTGGATTTTCAGCATCCTCATAAGAGGTTAAAAACTGTAGCTTTATTTCCAAAAGATCTGACACCCTCTTCTGGCCTCTGAGGACACTGCATGCATACCCATGCCCATAAAATTGTTTTTAAATGGCCACACTGAGGGGCTAAGGAGGTGGCTCAGCCAGCAGTTAAGAGCACTGGCTGTTCTTCCAGAGGATCCAGGTTCAATTCCCAGCACCCACATGGCAGCTCACAGCTCCAGGGAACCTGACATTCTCTCATAGGCATACATGCAGGCAAAATACCAATGTGCATTAAAAAAAAAAAGTGCATTAAAAAAAGTGGCCACATTGAGAAGTGGATCAGTCATATAAATAGATCCAATATTCCCCAATTCTGTTTTTGGGGTCCTAACATGAAGTTTAGGTTTGAACAGAGGGTAAGCACACACCTTTAGTCCCAGCACTTTGGAGGCAGAAACAAGTGGGTCTCTGTAAGTTCAAGGCCAGCTTGGTCTACATGGTGGGATCCTGTCTCAAAAAAAAAAAAAAAAAGGTATTGTAATTAAGCTATGGTCCTTTCTCATCCTTGTCTCCATTCCATTCTCTGCTGACTCAACTCTCATTGTCAGAACAGTGTGAACTGTCTTCCTGGGAGACAAGTTCCTTTCCTGGCTGGCATCAGGACCCCAGCCTTTTACTTCCCCAGCATAAGCCTCCTGGGGCACATGTCTCAGTGGTCTGATAGCTGAAAAGAGACACACACAGCCTTTCTTTTTAGAATTCTGTCCTGTTGGGAGATGCTCCCAGGCATCCAGCCTTGTGGTGCAGGATGAAAGGGGATGCAAGGTCTTCAGGACAGGGACCTTGGTCTTGGGGGAAACCCATGAGATTACAAAACCCAGGAGGGGTTTGGGTCCTGCTAGAGGGGTGGGGAAGAAGGGTGGTTATGCTGCCCGTGTCCCTCCCAACCTCTCTCCCATTCACTCACCGTCAGCTCTGTGCCAGGGTGACCCCTGGTACAGGGGTGCAAACCCCAGTCTCCGGCTGCTTTTTCAAAATTCTCCCCTCACAGTCTTCTTTGCTCTTCTCACTTCCTGTTGCCAACTTCCCTCCTCCCCTGTGCAACCCCGCCCCAGGGCTGCAGGAAAGGGGAACAGGCTTTGGGGAGGGGGGGTTGGGAGAGAGTGCCCCTACCTCACATCCTTCAGAGTAAAAGACAACACCAAGAAGTGAGAGACAATGCTAGGGCAGTATGAGAGCTAGAACCTGTCTGTTATCTACAAGTTGGGGTGGGGGGAGGGCAGGCTTGCTTGTAATCCCAGCACTTGGGAGGCTGAGACAGAGCAGCTATTGGAGTTTGAGGTCAGTTTGGCCTATGTAAGGAGTCTGGGTCAGCTGGGCCTACTACAGAGTAAGACCCTGGCTCAAAACACAACTGGTAAAAGAAGAGGAGGGGGAGGAGCTGAGCAAGGGACTTATACTTTTAGAAGGAACTTGCTGGTGTCCTGGCTTGAAGAGAGGACATAGGACAAAATTTGCCCTGGGCTAGGAGTCAGAACTGGAGAAAAAGCAGTCAGTTGATCTTTCTTCTGTTGTGCCGGATGCCTAGTCCCCTCAGGGCCAGTATAACTTTGCTGTTCTCTCTCATCCCCTACCTTGCTTATGGCCACTCTTCCTGTTTGTGCAGGGTCTTGTCAGACCACCTCAGCCTCTTCTCTTCTTTGTGTCCCTCTCATTCAATCTGCATACCCCCCCCAATCCCCTCTCAGTTTCTTAAGAAAGGGATGTTCTCTGTCCTGATCACCACTGCTCCCAGAACAAGGTCCAGCTGTAGTGTAGTTGACAGACCATACTCAGAGGAAGATTTATAACTCACCATGCTGGCGCTGGCCTCTGTCATCCAGGGGTCCTTGGAGAGAGAGCTTTCTCTTGGCCCTTCCTTCAGGGGTGTCAGGAAGCAGGGCTTCAAATTGGCCATGCTCACACTTCTGCACATGTTGTGGGAACAGGAAGGAGGCTCCTCGGAAGTAACCTGAGGTTGCTGAGACAGGTAGGGCTCCTCCAGGGAGCGTGAAACAGCTCTGTCCCTGCAAAGAGTCGTGGAGGAGGGGCAGGTGATGACAGATGAGACCTTGGCTGAGTGGTCAAGGAATGCAGGCGAAAGCTGCCGGAAATGACTTGAGACCTAGACAGCTTGGCGCTAGAGGGGGTAAAGAAGGGTACCACGGTGGTGTGGGTGAGGAGTAGGCTCATCAAAGGAAAGCAAGAGAAAGCAGCAGAAGCTAGGGCGAATCCACTCTGTTGAGCCTTTGAAACCAAAAAGAGCTGGTCCTGGATGCTGGTGGGAACCCGGAGAAACAGGCAGGTGAAGGGGGAAGGCTTGCAGCTTACTCACCAGAGGGAGGTGCTGTGGGAGGAGAGTGAGTCCTCTGTCACGTATGCAGCTGGAACAAGGATGGGCAGAGAGCTGGGGGCGCTCCAGGCGCCTTGACAACCACCAGTCTGAGTTTGTCTTTTGAAGCTGTAGGAACCTGTTACCTTCAGCCAGGGATACCTGCTGTTCATCTGCCCTAGTATAAGTGAAGGGACAGAGGGCAGAGAGCTAGGGGCCCTGAGAAGGGCTTTGTAGATTTCCCCAAGTACTTGGCCACCACTGGCCCAAAGGTATTGTGATCAGCAGGGCCACCTAAAGGAAAAAGGGGTGCTGAAGTTCCAGAAGGATGTAGGAGAGAATACCTCCAAGCAGAGGGACATGGTTCTGAGGGCTGTGTGTGCTAGAGAGAGAGGTGTAGGATGAACAGACCCTGGGTGGGAGAGACCAGCACAGGTTTAGGGGCTGAGGACTCCTGTTTGATGTGTCTGATGAGGAAGTATATAAATAAGGTGAGAGAGAGGATGTGGTCAGCAGCCTACACATCAGGCAAGGCAGGAAATCAGAGAAGGGAACTGAGCACGGCAATTTTTCTTTAAATGCCTTGTGGAGGTCACCTGAAGTTCCAGGGTCAGAAAGAGCTGGTCCTGGGTGCTGGTGGGAGCCCTGAGCTGCACACAGGAAGACCATGAGGAGGAGGAATCAGGCCGAGAGAGGAACACAGGCAAAAGTACAAGAGATAATGACTAATAAAAGGTTATGACTTATGACCCTTTATTAAGTTTGCCCAGGCCTCAGAGTGTCTGTGACCAACTGCCTCAAACTTAAAGCTTTGTTTTCTGTGCAGACAGACAATCAGAAAAACTAAGAACAAATGAAAGGGGAAGAGGAAGGGGTTAAGAGAAAGAGGGGTTCGGATCAACTTAAATCCTGTCTAGAACACATTAGGTAGTATGATCTCTATGCATTGGTCTTTCGGAGGAGTCCCCAGGTTTACTATGCGGCTCCATTTATTTGCATTCTTGTTTTATGTATATGAGTGTTTTGTTTGCATGTATGCAAATGTCAGGTGGCTGAGGAGTCCACCAAAGCCTATTGGATCCCCTGGAACTGGAGTTACAGGCATTTGTGAACTGTCATGTAGGTGCTGGGAATTGAACCCAGGCCCTCTGGAAGAGCAGCCAGAACTCTTAGCTGCCGAGCCATCTGTCCAGCTCTTTCATTTCTACTCTTACAAGAAGTGAGGTACTGCCTCCTGTGTGGAAGGAGCTGTCATGAACTACAAATAGCAAAGGAATGAGCTCCATGAGCAGCTCAAGGAGGGACACAGTAAATTTAAGAATTACAACTGATTTGAGGACTGGGCACACGTAGTACGATAGTTGGTCATAGCGGCTCACCGCTTAAACCCAGCAGTCAGGAGGCAGAGGCCAGGCTGGTGTACATAGTGAGTTCCAGGACAACCAGAGCTACATAGTAAGACCCTATCTCAAAAATAAATAAAAATATCATGACAAGTGGTTGGGCACTGACATCACTTTCTCCCTGGTGGACACTGGGATGGACTTACCTGGGACTGCCAACAGCTGAAACCTACACTTCTTTGCCTTTCCTCCATTGTGTAGTGTAAGATTTTCACTTCCGATTTTGTAGAGATGGAAAAGAGAGTGTGTATCTTTTCCTTCTGGTGACTTGAGACAGCCAGCTCTCCTCCTCTCTGGACATAATCTGAGGTCTGGCCAATTGGTCCTCCTCCTCCATGATCTTCCTCCTTAGTTTGTCTTATTTTCACTGGATGGAGACCACACCCCTCATCTCTTCCTTCCTTCTTCCTAAAGGCTTACTCATTTGTTGATTCAGTGTTTAAAAATTATTATTATTATTTGGTTTTTTGAAGACAGGGTTTCTCTGTGTAGCCCTGGCTGTCCTGGACTCACTCTATAGATCAGGCTGTCCTGGAACTCATAGAGATCCACCTGCCTCTGCCTTGGTGGCATGTGCCACCAAGCCTAGTGGAAAATTATCTTTTTTAAAAAGTCAGTAGTAGGGGGCTGGAGAGATGGCTCAAAGGTTAAGAGGACTGGCTGTTCCAAAGGTCCTAAATTTAATTCCCAGCAACCACATGGTGGCTCACAACCGTCTATAATGTAATCTGATGCCCTCTTCTGGCATGCAGGCATACATGCAGGCAAAATACTGTATAAATAATAAGCAAATCTTAAAAAAAAAGTTAATATTAATCCCAGTACTTGGGAGGCAGAAGCAGAAGGATCTCTTTGAGTTTGAGGCTGCCTGGTTCTACAGAGTGGGTTCCAGAGCTCCACAGAGAAACCCTGTCTGGAAAAACAAGAACAAGTTAGTATTACTGTTCAGTCAAGGCTGGGTTTGAACTC
>CM053753.1:38568680-38685974 GCA_028658305.1 Pachyuromys duprasi | reverse complement strand
TGTGCCCTCCTCACTGCAGCTGTGCATCTCCTCATTGACTTTTTTTTGGCTTGGCAATGGTGGCTCACACATTGAGCCCATTCTGGGAGGCAGAGATAATTGGATCTCTGTGAGTTTGAGACCAGCCTGGCATACAAGGTAAGTTCCAGGACAGCCAGGGTTACACAGAGAAACCCTGTCTCAAAACAACAACAACAACAACAATAAAACGGGTGAGGGTGGGGACTGCAGAGATGGCTCTGGGATTAGGACCTGCCCTGTGGGTACTGGGAACCAAGCCTGGGTCCTCTGAAGAGCAGCCAGTGCTCTTAGCTGCTGAGCCAGCTCTCCAATGCCCCACTGACTTTTATTCACTTTGAAACTTTCACTTTCAAGTCTCCTTTCTCTCTTTATAGGAATTTCTGGGGCTGGAGAGATGGCTCAGTGGTTAAAAGCACTGTCTGCTCTTCCAAAGGACCTAGGTTCAATTCCTAGCACCCACATGGCAGCTCACAACTGTCTGTAACACAAATTCCAAGGGATCTGACACCTTCACAATAATACACATAAAGTAAAAATTAAATAAATTACTTTAAAAGGGGGGGAGGGAATATGGGATTGGGAGGGGAGGAGGGAGGGAGCTACAGTAGGGATACAAAGTGAATAAACTGTAATTAATAAAAAATTAAAATTTAAAACTTAAAAAAAAGAAATTTCCTTTTACTAGGCTCTTAAGTTATCAGTTACAAGTAGGGGTTCATAACAGGAATTCCCAGTGTTTGAGAGGCTGAGGGAAGAACATAGAGTTGAAGGCCAGTCTGAGATATGTAGTCAAAGCTTGGCTCACAAAGCAAAGCAAAACAAAGCAAATCTGTCTCTCCATCTCTCTCTCTGTCTCCTTTTCTCCCCAGTTCCTCTAAATTCTTGAAGTTGACTTCACAAAATGATCTTCACTTCATATCATCTCTCCCCTTTTCAAGGATACTCCACTCTAGCCCAGACACCGTGTAATCCTTAGGTTGACATTTCAGTGGCAGAAAGCCCCAATGTTCTTTCCACTGCTGGTGTCCTTCCCTGTTCCCCTTCTGGCACTTGCTTCTCTGTGGCAAGAGGGAGAAACTTCCTCTGCCTGTTCCTTAAACCACAAAACCCTATCTGAGCTGTGTCCTTTGCACACTATGTACACTCCCTTGATGATCTTAGTTTCTCAAATAGCCTCTATATCCTGCTAACTACTCTGTCTTCAGTCCAGATCTTTCTCTGATCTTTGGTCTTATTTACTTAGCCACCAAATAATTACACAAGTATTTCCCAGGTACTACAAATTCGGTATGCACCAAATTGAACATGTCAACCTTCCCTACCAATCCATTTCTTGTTCAGCTGTTAGACTTAAATTTAACACATATGCTTGTTAACACATATGCTAGGTGGGTCTATGCCGATTATGATGATAAATATGGGCTGGTGCCCTCTCATCCAGTTGAAATGCAACATGATAAGAATCAATGTGGTAGAGACAGTACCAGCATCTTCTGGAAAAACATGTGCCCAGTTGTACAAGCCAGAAGCTCAGCAACATCTTGTCTGTTTCCTCACTACTCATAGTGATCCAACTGATTATTAAATACTGATATTTGTGTTTTTCCAGGTCCCCTTCCCCACTTTGCTGGCAGTTGAACCCAAGGTCTTCTGTATAGCAGAAAAGATTTTTACTACTGAGCTACATTCAAGCTCTTGTATTTCTTTTATTTTTTAAAGACAAGGTCTCACTATGTAGCCCTGGCTAGACACAGAACTCACTATGAAGACCAGGCAGGCCTCAAACTCACAGGAATCTGCCTGCCTCTGCCTCCTGAGAGCCGGGTTTAATGCCACCACGCCAGTCTAGCCACTGGGTTTTTGAAAAGGGTCTGCCTGCTGTGGAACTCACTGTGTAGCTGGTCCCAAGCTCTGGAACTTGTTCTCCTGTTTAAAACAAAACAAACCATTTACTTTAGGGCTGAAGAGATGGCTCAGCAGTTAAAGAGCACTGGCTGCTCAATTCCTACGCGGCAGCTCATCAGCTATCGTCACTCCTCCTCTGGCCTCAGTGGGGCACCAGGCATCCTTGTGCGCAGACACATGTGCAAGCAAAACACCTATATACGTAAAAAGCTAACTTAAGGAGAAAAAATTATTTTGGGACAGGGTCTCATGCAGCCCAGGCTGGCCTTGAACTGACTATGTAGGTGAAGATGACTCCTGATCATCTTGCTTCCCAAGCTTTGGAATTATAGGAATATACCATAATGCCTAGCTCCTTTAATTTTATAGATTTGTGTATATGAGTGTATATGAATTCTGGGAACCAAACCCTGACTTTCTGTAACAGTGAGTGTTCTTTAAAAAAAAAGATTTATTCATTTCATGGATATGAATGCTCTGTTTTCATGCACAAAAGAAGAGGACATCAGATTCCACTACAGATGGCTGTGAGCCACCATGTGGGTGCTGGGAATTGAACTCAGCTTCTCTGGAAGAACAGCAGTGCTCTTAACCACTGAGCCATTTCTCAAGTCCCAGAATGAGTGTTCTTAACCACTAAGCCACATAGGTTTTTGTTTGTTTGTTTGGTTGGTTTTTTGAGACAGGATCTTGCTTTATACCCCTGGATGACCTTTATAGTCTAAGGCTGAGCCTGAACTCACTTCAATCCTTCTGCCTCTGCCTACTTTGTGCTCCACACCAGACCTGGCCCTCCCCTCTCACCAAGTCTATCCTCTAGCATCAAAAAGTCTGGAATCTCAGCCAGGCATGGTGGTGCTTACCTGTGATCCCAGCACTTGGGAGGCTGAGGCAGGAGGATCTCTCTGAGTTCGAAGCCAGCCTGATCTACAAAGTGAGTCCAGGACAGCCAAGGCTACACAGAGAAACTCTGTCTCCAAACAAAAACAAAAATAAAAACTCTGGAATCTTGATAATTTTTAAAAATCAAAAACTTTTGACTGTAAATGAGTATGTGTATGTGCATGTGTGTCTGAATGTAGGTGCCTATGGAATCTAGAATAGGGCATAAGACCCTATGAAACAAGAATTATAGGCAGTTGTGGGCTGCTCAATATGCATGCTAAGAACCCCAGTCCTCAGCAAGGTTACCTCTACAATGCACACTCTTAACCACTAAGCCATCGTTCCAGATTCTTTATTTATTTTTGTACATTTTATTCAGTGTGTATGTGTGTAGGTCAGAGGAAAGTTTTCAAGAGTCCTGTTTCTACTCGGTGGTCCTAGGGATTGAATTCAGACCATCAGTCTTGGTGTTTGGGGCAAGCACTTTTTATTATTATTTTGGTGGGATGGGATCTGTTGAGACAGGGTTTCACTGTGTATCTCAAATTAGCCTTTGAGCTCATTCTGTATTGTAAACTAGTTTCAAAGTTGCAGTAATTTTCTGTCTCAGGCTCCTGAATGCTAGATTATAGGTGTGAGAGATATCATGTCCACTGGATATTGTTACTAATTAATTAATTAATTGTTTTAAGATGACATTTCTTTGTGTATAGCTCTGGCTGTCCTGGAACTCATTTTGTAGATCAGCCTGCCTCTCTCTTCCAAGTGCTGAAATTAAAGGTATGTCTACTATAGTTGGACATCCTAGATTGTTTTTAGAGGATACAAAGATGAATAAGGAGCCAGCAAAATGGCTTATTGGGTAAAGATGCTTGCAGTAAAAACAGGGAGACCCACATAAAGATGCAAGAGAATCCTGGTGTGGCACAGACCTCTTATCCCAGCACTTGGGAGGCCCAGGTAAGTGGATTTCTGTGAGTTCCAGGCCAGCTTGGTTTGCATGGCAAGTTTCAGGACAGCCTGAGCTGCATAATATAGACTACAAAGACCATGTCTTGAAAAAAAAAGATGGTGGGAAAAAAAAGATGAAAAGTTAGAATAAACCTCACAAAGTTGTCTTCTGACCTCCACACAAACAGCTTTCATGGCTGGATTACCTCATGCATACACACATACTAAGTTTTTAAAGAGAAAAATCACCTTATTATGCATGTTCATTTAACTTTATTTTGAAATCCCTCACTTCCCCTCAGCTTGACCTTTTTCTAACATATGCTGTCATCTCCTTTTGCTATGCTTGTCTAGCTATAAACTAGATGCTAGTGCTAAATATTTTATTTTTAAATATATTTTAAAATATATTAAATACATAACATATATATCTAAATATATTATATTTAATTTTTTTACATATTTTGTTTTTATATGTGAGTTTTGCCTGAAAGTGAGTGTACCACAGAGGCCAGCAGAGGCACTAAGTGTGGCAGAGGGTTGGGAGCTGCCTGCCTTGTGTGAGCTTAGAGCCAGATCCTAGGTCCAACAGCAAGTGCTCCTTAACCTCTGAGCTATCTCTCAGCCGGTTTTTTTGTTTTTTGAAACTAAGAACAAAAATGAAACACACACCCTTTTTTGAGACTAGGTCTATGAAAACCAGTCCATCTTTGAACTTAAAGAGATCCAACTTCCCTTGCCCTCTAAGGACTGGAATTCAGTCCTCATTCAAACCCCTTCCCCAACTCATTTTTCTTTCCTCCTTTAATTTGTATAGATGTTTTGAATGTATGTGCCTCTGTGTACCACATGCAGCCAGTAAACAGAAAAGGGAGCATGATCCTCTGGGACTCAAGTTATAGACAATGTGAACCACACGAATGTTGGGAATCAAAGCAGAATCCACTGGAAGAACGGCCATTGCCCTTCACTGCTGAGCCATCTTTCCAGGTCTCCTCATTTACTTATTGATAGGTTTCTGCTACCTTAGGCTAGCTTGCAATAGAGGATGACCTTGAATTTATGATCTTTCTATCACCACCTCCCCAATGCTGGGATTACATGACTGGATGCACAACAACACAAGCATTGTGTTATGGTGTGAAGCCAGGGGTTTGTACATGCTATGCAAGTACTAACTAAACTACATTCCCAGCTCCTAAATAATAAAACTTCATTAGCCACATCCTTTGTGCCTGATGGATATCCACATTCATCTCCAATTTGACCTATAGCTAGCTCATAATTCCTTTACAACAAAATTTATTTATTTATTTTAAAAGACGGGTTCTCTAGGAGCCCAGGCTAACCTGGAACTCAGTATGTAGTCAAGGATGACTCTGAAGTTCTGAATCTCCAGTCCCTGCTTCCCAATTACAAGATTACAGGTTGTTACCGGTTCAGGAATAGCTTCTCATTGACCACTCAGACACCAGACTGAACTCAAGAGGTTTATTGAATGCTCAACAGGAACTGACAGGCCAGGGCCATAATCTGGACTCGGGAGCCAGACTATGACTTTGGTGTGCTCCTAAACCAGGTGTTTTATTTTTTGTTTTTAAACACACACACAAAAAAAACTCATAACCAGTAGCAACCAGGTAATAAAACTGTAATCGGGTGTAGGAAACAAACCGCAGTTAGTTAACAACCAGGTAACAAAAACACAACCACTTATCCAGGTGTAGGAAGCAAAATTCCAACATTTTGGGTAGCTAGACAAAGCGTTTTTTTTTTTTTAATTTATTTTTATATCAATCACAGGTTAGGTTTTTTGCATCCCAAGCGTAGCCCCCTCCCTCATCTCCTCCCCGCCCCCTCCAAGTCCACCAACAGGGGAGGACCTCCTCCCCTTCCATCCAACCCCAGCTCATCTTGTCTCCTCGGGGCTGGCTGCAATGTCCTCCCCTGGGATCTATCCAGGCTGTTACTCCCTGGCATGTATGGGGGAGGGTCAAAGAGTCAGCCATCAAGTTCATGACTGAAACAGTCCCTGTTCCCCTTAGTAGGGTCTTCAGTTCAACACTGAGCTATCATGGGCCACATCTGAGCGGGGGTTCTAGGCCATATCCATATATGGTCCTTGGTTGGAGAAACTGTCTCATATAAGACCCCTTAGACAAAGCGTTTCTAATTGACCTTTAATTTTATTGGTTCTGCAGTTGAGGGACTTCATAGAGTGTCCAGGTAACAAAGTATACAAAGTTTGAGAAATGAAACCATAGAGACATAATCACCAAGGACACTTGGAGGCAAAATGACTTCAGATATGCTAAAGGCTACAGCAGGTATTAACAGAGGAGCCATAGTTATGCTAAGAAATAAAGTAGGTCTCAACAGAGGGGCTATAGAATTTAAGCAAGGTTACAAAAGGCTTGCGCCCGTCTGAGGTCTTAAGTCACTGATACGGGTATCGAGGAGGCTCAGCGTCTAAGTGCATTGCCATCAAGCCTCATGACCTGAGTTCAATCTCTGGGACCTACATGGTGGACTGTTGGACTCCCGGCGAGACTCCTTCGATCCCAACACGCACGCGATAGCAATGCTCCCGCCTCCTCCCACACACGCGAATTAAAAAAGAAAAATTCTGATCCTTGACAACTTGAATAGGCGGATGAGAATAGCAGCAATCACGACAGCCGCTCTACCGACCACTCGGGTCACCGCCCTCGGCTCGCTTTAGAGCGAGGTTTATATAACAGAGCTTCTCCGAGAAGCGCCGCGCTAGCCCGCGGCGTTCGCTCCCGCGTCTTGTTGGTAACCACTTCCTGTTTTGCAAGGGTGCATTCTGGGATGAGTAGTCCGCTTTCCCCGAGCCGACCGCGAGTGTTCGGCCGACACACAACTCCATTTCCCGAGATTCCTAGCAGCCGCTGCTTCCCTCTGAGGTGCCAGGCCGGTTCCGGTTGCATCAGCGTGGTCTCCCGGAGCAAAATGAGGCTGTTCGTGAGCGAGGGCTCCCCGGGCAGCCTGCCGGTGCTGGCTGCAGCCGCGAGAGCCCGGGGCCGAGCGGAGCTGCTCATCAGCAACGTAGGCCCCGAAGGTACTGGTGGGCGGCGGGTGATGGTGGTGGTGGTGGGGTCGTTCATCCTAGAGTTGTCTGCCAAACTCCCGTGCCTGTTCCCCTAATCGACTTTGCAAACGCCCCTCTTTCCGTGACTCTTTTAAGTACTATCCTTAATTACCCTTACTATACTCTTCGCTCGTTTTTAGTCTTCCCCTCGCCAGTTTTCCAGGATCCTGCCTCACTCCGCTGTCTTCTAACCTTCTTTCCCACCTAATCATCCAACACCATACGCCCGGTCGCTCATGATAACCGCCCACCACTCCTCTGTCGCTTTTCGGGAACCCCTCTTCCAGGACCCCAATACAGACGTACACACCCCGTCCTTTGAGTTTACCTCTTATTCGCAGTCTTGGGTGACTTTCTTGTCAGATTCGCCCAGTTTTATTAATGCTGTTCTCCCACCGTGACCTCAGGTCAGTTGTTCAATGCTGGCATATTCCAACCCTTTTAGTGTTCCTATCTTGGAAACTGTAGATTTAGCCCCCACCTCTGCCCCAACACACACAACATGAAGTTGTTAAATAGTTTATTTTCTTACCCTTGTTTTTCACCTGCTCTCCACTGTCTCAGAGTGTGTGGTACCATTCCTGACCCAGCCTAAGGTCCCTGTCTTGCAGCTGGATAGTGGCAACTACCTCTTCTCTGCTAGTGCAATCTGCCGGTCAGTATTGGTTCTTGGTGTTGGGAGGTTGCTGGGTCATAGAATGCTTCACCGATCTTTTTGTCACCTTATTTGCAAACACTGTTTCACGGAGGGTTCATCCATGAACTAGACAGAGGGAACCCTTCAATGTAAACTTATTTTCTGTCCTTGGGCAGATATTTTTTCCTGTTATCTGGCTGGGACCAAGATGATCTTAGCAACCAGTGGCTGGAATGGGAAGCAACGGAGCTGCAGGTAGGAGCTGCAGGTAGGGCTCGCGCGCCAGGGAGGGCAGGTCGCCGGCGCTCTGTGTTCACACCCTGACCCATGTTCCCTGCATTTTAGCCGGTTTTGTCTGCTGCCCTACACTGCTTAGTGGTTCAAGGCAAGAAAGGGGAAGATGTACTTGGCCCACTTCGGAGAGTCCTGACTCACATTGATCACAGCTTGAGTCGTCAGAACTGTCCTTTCCTGGCTGGGGTGAGGTGGTCTTGAAATGGGGTTTGGGCAGGCTTATGGTGTAGGACTTAGTGGGAAGACTGTAATCAGACCCCCAACAATCAATTATTAGCAGTGTAACTTTAACACATTACAGACACTTTCTAATCCTTAATTTCGGTTGTTTATTTATCGAGACAGGGTTTCTCTGCATTAGCCTTGGCTGTCTTGGAACTCACTTTGTAGACCAAGCTGGCCTGAAACTCAAGAGATCCACCTATCTCTGCCTCCCAAGTGTTATATGCCACCATGCAACATGTATAGTATAAGGAGATTTATTTGAGGAAAGGGAAGGGTACGGGAGTTAGGGCCTGAGTGAGCCATAAGGGCAGAGAGACAGAGATGGGGGGTATGTGTGTCTCAGACACGGGCCAGAGAAAGTGAGTGGGAGTAGCAAATGGGTTCTATCTGGAGTACCTGGCCCAGGTGATGACATAGGACACAGGTGGTGATATAGGATGTTGTCAGGGCCCTAAAGGCCCCTGAGGGCAGGCCAGTTGAATTGCCTGCACAACAACATAACACCAAGTGCCGGGATTAAAGGCAACAACTAATACTTGCTTTCTTTTTTTTTTTTTTTTCATTTGTGAAATGGAAGTAATAGAAGTTCCTGCCTTATTTAGAGTTATTGTGAAGATTATGTTAGAAAACATAGCCGGGCAGTGACCTTTGATCCCAGTGCTTGGGAGGTGGAGGCAGGTGGATCTCTGAGTTCAAGGCCAGCCTCGTCTACAGAGTGAGTTCCAGGTCTCACTATTACTTGTCACGTGGAAAGTGAAAACTGGGTATGGTGACACACATCTTTACTCATGGCTCTTGACTGGGTGGAAGCAGAAAGATCAGAAGTTCAAAGTCATCCTTGAGTGCATAGAGGTTCAAGGCCAGCTAGAGTGATGTGACACCTTATTTAAAAAAAAAAAAAAGGTGGATCTAGTGGTACATGCCTTTAATTCCAACACACTGGAGGCAGAGGCAGGCAGATCTCTGCAAGCAAGTTCATTCAGCCTGGTTTACATAGTTCCAGGACAGTCAGGGCTGCCCATGTTTCAAAAAGCCAAAACAAACATTAGCTATTACGCTATTACCATTGAGAAATATATGACTGTCTCAACTGTGTACTTCTCTGTTCAACTAGGACACAGAATCTCTAGCTGACATCGTTTTGTGGGGAGCATTATATCCATTGCTGCAAGACCCAGCTTACCTCCCTGGTGAGAGTTGTACATATCACTCCTGGTCCCGGGAGCTGAGTAGGGCTGTAGAGCAGTAGGTATTGAGTATTCCTTTCTGGGTGCAGTTTGACAGGGAGACTACAGCAGAATATGGCCAAAGAGGCTGGGGAGAGCTTGGAGAAACCTCCAAAGAGGCTGGGGAGAGCTTGGAGAAACCTCCAAAGAGGCTGGGGAAAGCTTGGAGAAACCTCCAAAGAGGAACTGGGGAGAGCTTGGAGAAACCTCCAAAGAGGCTGGGGAGAGCTTGGAGAAACCTCCAAAGGGGAGCGGTCCACTCCTGCCTGTCCAATCTTGATCCTTACCTTGTTCTTTCCTTGTTGTTAATGCCCACAGAGGAGTTGAGCTCCCTACAAAGCTGGTTCCATACACTGAGTACCCAGGCGCCATGTCAAGGAGCTGCAGAAACTGTGCTGAAACAGCAGGGTGTCCTTGCACTACGGCCCTATCTCCAAAAACAGCCCCAGCCCCAGGCACGCCCTTCTGAGGGGAGAGCTGTCAGCAATGAACCTGAGGTTTGGACTAGGGCAGGCCCCCTCACAGAGTCTTAGGGCCTGTAGAAAGTATATAGGAGGCAGATGTTCATTGTGGCCACCTTCTTAGCTGTTAGAGAGCAAGAGGTGAGTTTCTTTACCCTGTTGGGCAAGGAGTTCTGTTCATTCTTCCTAGGAGGAGGAGCTGGCTACTCTGTCTGAGGAGGACATCATCACAGCTGTGAATGCTTGGGAGAAAGGCCTGGATAGCTTACCCCCACTTCAACCCCAGCAGCATCCAGTGTGAGTAGAATGGGGGTTGGTTTCATAACTGGAAATTGTTTCAGAGTAATAAAACGGGCTGACCATCTTTGCTCATGGAATGTTGATTCCAGTATATCAAGGGAGTTTACTTCAGAACATGGCTGTTCTGGCAAGAGATCACATCCAAAGACCTTCTAGGTCTCTGTGAGCCAGCTGGAATACAAACACATCTTCAGCCCAGGAGACAGAGGCAAAGCAGACCTCTGACCTCAAAGCCAGCCTGGTATAGAGCAAGTTTCAGGTAAAGAAAAGCTTAGATCCAGGCATGGTGATACCTGCTTTTTATCCCAGATAATAAAGGTAAAGTTAGTTTGTAGAAGGAAGCACTCATGTTTGAAAATGATGTTTAATTGAGCAATAGAGAGGAATCAGAAAGATTTGACAGGATAGTATTCAGCCAAGACTCATGAGAAGAGAGAGGAAAGGGAAGCTGCTTAAGGGGTAATACTTAAGAGAGAGAGGAGGCAGTTCTACCAGGACAGTAATAGAGAGACAGGTTGCAGGGAGAGAACGCAGGTGAAGACTGAAGGAGCCAGAGAATAAGGAGCTAGTAGATTAGATCAAATTGCTGCAGTTAGTTTGAGGCCAAGCAGAGCAATTCAGAGGGCGAGAGAAAAGTCAGATTGAATAAGTCAGCTGGGAGAGGAGTTTGAGCCAGAACAGCTGAGTTGAACCAGCCAGCCTAGAGCTCAGTAAGAACAAGAAAGGGTGAGCTTATTCAATAGTAAATCTCAGAGGCTAAAAAATGTTCTAGGCCTAGGTTAGATTGTACAGAGTCTAGAAGGTTCCTGGACTAGGCCTAGGTTAGCAGACAAAGGCAATAATACTTTGAGACAACTGAGCTGGCAAATCAAAGTTGCTTTTACACCAGTATGATAAAAAATTGCCATACGGTTGTATATTTAGGAATTTTAATTAGGTCCCATGAAAGAAAAGAATAGGGTGCTGTAAGAAAAAAAAAATCATGAGACTGAAGGCCTCTCTCTTTTGAAACATTTTTTTTTTAGCCTAGCCTGGCCTCTGACTCACTGTGCTTAAAATGACCTTGAATTCTTGCCTCTGGGTGCTGGGACAACAGAAGCGTACCACTATACCCAGCTAGGCCTATCTTAAGAAGGGTTACTAGTTTAGGGACCCAAGGACGCCTTGGTGGATAAAGCACTTTGTGCATAGGCCTAACGACTTGAGCCCACATAAAGGTGGAAGTTGAAAATAGACTATAAAGAGGTGTCCTCTGACCTCCATGTATGCTGTGACATTCCTGCCCCACTCCAAAATGATAGCATTTGTTGGTTGGGTGGTTTCTTTTAGATTTATCTATTTTATTTCATGTGTCCCAGTGTTTTGACTGCATGTATATATGTGAACCACATGCATGCCGGTGCCTACGGAGGTCAGAAGAGGGTACCTGATGTCCTGGAACTCGAGTTACAGATGGTTATGAGCCACTATGTGGGTGCTGGGAATCCAGCCCATATCCTCTGCAAGAGCAGCAAGCTCTTAACCCCTGACCTATCTTTATAGCTCCAGCCCCGACCTTTGTGACAATGTTTAGCCTTGGCTAGTGTGGAACTCACAGAACTCAGTCTGTTTCTGCCTCCAAATGCCAGGATTAAAGATGTGTGCCATCATGTCTGTCAAGAGATATATTTTTTTACATGTTTGTATGGCTAACATGTTAAATGCTTAGGCAGAAGAGGAGCTAGCTAGCATTGTCCTAGCCTGTGTAATTCCAGCTACTTGTAAAGTTGAGGCAGGAGGATTTCAAGCTCAAGACCAGTTTAGGCAACTTTAGACCTTGTCTTAAAAAGTAAAATGAGGGCTTAGAAGCCAGGTGTGGTATCATATCAGCTTAGTCCCAACAGGCAGGAGGACCAATAGGTTAGGCCAGTCTTGGCTATATAGTAACCCAAAACCACCCACTAATCAAGCAAAAAGGTCCAGGGTCAGTGGAAGAGTTCGTAGTGTGCATGTGGAGCTAGCCACAATCTTCAGTACTCCAAAGCAAAGACTGCGTAAGCAAATTAAGTTGTCTTACTATGTATGTGTTTGGTGTGGAGAATGCAAGTACCATAGCAAATGTGTGTAGAGGTCACACAGTTTGCAGAAGTTAGTTTTCCCTGTCCCCTGCAGGGTGCAGGCATGGAATTGAGGTTGGTACTCTTGCTCTGCAAGCTTTTTGCAGCCTGAGCCATCTTATCAGCCAAGGCTGTCTTATGCCATTGTGTTCTACCTGTTTTTCCCTCAAACCCTGTTGTGTTTTGTACCATTGTACTCCCCCAGTCAATAGACACATCAAACTCCTTCTCTGTGGTTCTTCTTTCCAGAGTTTTGCCCAGGTCTGAAATTTTCAAATGGAAAAACTCGAGAATAATCCAACCACAGATAGCTAGCCCTGGCTGTCCTGGAACTCAGAGACCTGTGTGCTTCTTCCTCCTGAGTGCTGGATTTAAAGGCATGTGTAGAGATTTGTGTGTGTGTAGAGAAATTTTAATTCAGAACATTGCTGCTCAGGCAAGAGATCACACCCAAAGACCTTCTAGGTCTGTGTGATCCAGCTAGAATACAAACATGCCTTTAATCCAGGAGACAGGTAAGCAGATATGAGTTCAAGGCCAGTCTGGTGTAGAGCAATTTTCAGGTAAAGAAAAGCTTAGGTCCAGGCATGGTGATACACACCTTTAATCCCAACCAATGAAGGTAAAGTTAGTTGGTAGAAGCAAGCACCCATGTTTGAAAGTGATGTCTAATTGAGTGGCAGAAAACGTGACAAATCACAGATTTGACAGAATAGGATATACCTAACTCTCACAAGAAGAGACGGGAAAGGGAAGCTGCTTAAAAGACAGAGAGAGGAGACAGTTTTACTAGGAGAATTTTTCAGGGACTAAGCTAAGCACAGGTGAAGACAGAACAAGCCAGAGACTAAGAGGGAGCCAGAAGATTAGAAAAGATTGCTAGATTTAGCTTGAGGCCAACCAGAGCAGTTCAGAGGCCGAGATAGAAGCCAGTTGAATAAGTCATCTCTTCTCCGAGTGTGAGCAAGAGCAGTTGAGTTGAACAAGCCAGCAGAGTTCAAGAACTCCGATAGAACAAGAAAGGGTGAACTGATAAGCAGTAAATCTCAGAGGCTGAAAACATTCTAGGCCTGGATTAGAATGTATGGAGGCTAGACACTTCAGGACTTGGCCTAGGTTAGCAGATGCAGGCAATAAGCCTGGAGATTACCTCAGGAGAATAAAAGATACTTTTACAGGTGTGTGCCACCACCATCGGGCTCCATAGGTTTTGAATAACTTTTATTATAGCATGTTGTTATAGCTGTTATATTGTTACTGTTTATTGATATTGCTTATAAGCTGTTACTAACTTACTGTCATAGATAGGTACTAGTGGAGAGAAATTAGGCTTCTGTATGGTTTATTACTGTCTGATTTCAGGAATGTCCTAGATCTTGGAAAGTATCCTTAGGAATAAGGACTACTGAATAGAACATACCCTCCTTGCTGCCGAACCAAGCACATTTGCCTATACGTCTGCCACAGTAGCCAGCATACCCATGGCTGAAGTTAAAAGAGAAGTTTAAGGATTATGCAAAAGGACCTCCACACAGTATGGTGCAAAGTGGTTAAGGACTTGGGTTGCAGCAAAGACTTAAAGGCCAGTTGTTAGTAAAAGGTTTCCTGAAGGTTGTAAGTTGTGTTTCAACAACAGTTGATGGGATCTGGTTATGAGAAGAAAGGGCAAGAAATGCATGAGTGATTAATAAGATCAGTTTAAGAAGATAGCAGTGCAGTGTTCTTGAAGTAACAGGCATGCTGTTAGCTGGAAAGAGCAAGTGGGGGAGTCAGGGAGCCAGTGAGTGTAGGACAGAAGAGCTGGAAAGTTGACAGGAGCTCTGGTGCATGCTAGTGCTCAGGAGGTGGGTGGGAGATGTGTGCCCCTGAGCTGTCCAGGATGATGAAGCATTGAAAAGGTGCAGTGACCTTGTCGAGACCCTGTTCCCTCCATAACGCCACCAGAAGAGCAACTGAACCAAAAAGTCTGGGCCCAGGGGTCCCAGGGGTTTTTCAAAGACCAATACTCCAACCAAGGACCATGTATGGAGATAACCTAGAACCCCTGCTCAGATGTAGCCCATGGCAGCTCAGTGTCCACGTAGGGTACCCTAGTAAGGGGAACAGGGGCTGTCTCTGACATGAACTTAGTGGTCTGCTCTTTGATCATCTCCCCCTAAAGGGGGAGCAGCCTTACCAGGCCACAGAGCATTCAGTCCTAATGAGACCTGATAGGCCAGGGTCAGTTGGAAGGGGAGGAGGACCTCCCCTATCAGCAGACTGGGGAAGGGTGGGATTGGGAGGGAATGAGGAAAGGGGGCTACAGCTGGGATACAAAGAGACTAAACCAATTAATAAAAATTTTAAAGTGAAAAAATTGTAAAAATAAAAACAAAAGGAAAGGCGCAATGACTTGAGTGACTTCAGTCAGCAGATTGAATGTCATGACTTGAAATGATTTTGTAAAAGAAATAGTATATATTAAGACAGTACTGGTTCTGCAGACAGTGTGTGTGCGTGTGTGTGTGCATGTTTGATGTTGAGTGTCTTCCTTCATCATTCTCCATTTTGTTTACTGAGCAGGGTCTGGTGCTAACCCTGGAGTTCTCTGATTCTGGCCAGTCTGGCTAGTCAGCTTGTCCCAGGATCCTGTATCTCTGCCTGTATGGTGCTAGGGTTCTAGTCAGGCCACCAAACATTCCAGGCTTTTATGTGGCATTTGGGGAGTCCAAGCTTGTCATTCCTAAGTGTTGTGGTTGTACAGGAAGTTCTTTGCCCACTGTGTGGTTTGGGTTAGTCAAGAACAAAATGGCAGGCCTGCCTTCGGAAGGGAAGAGTGTATCTACCAAATGATTTGGAACAATTTGTGTAGGGTGACGACAAGCTGTAATACCTTCAGGTAATGGCTAAGGGTTCTATTAACACTGGACTTGCTAAGAAGAGGTCAGAGCTGGGAGGCTTCTTGGGAAGTGATGTTGGGCAGACACATCCTGGGAGAATTGTGTTGGTGCCTGTGGAGTTTGAGCATGAGCTACCATGATCTCAAGAGGGAGCTGTTGGAGTACATGCGGTACACAGGCTGTGGAGTGAGGCACATGCGGTACACAGACTGGACTGTGGAGTGAGTCACATGCGGTACACAGGCTGTGGAGTGAGGCACATGCGGTACACAGAGCTGCATGTGACGCTTACTGAGGAAGCAGAGCTCTCATGAGCAGCTCCAGGACTGTAGCTCTGTGGCTTCCTGTGAGGAAAAACTGGTCTGAGGCACCTGATGTAGTCTGTTGGTATTCTATACACTTGTTTTTATGATAACTTGCATCTCTGCTGTGGACTAGTCTCTCTTCTTTTTCACCAGGTTGCCTGTGGCTGGAGAGCGGAATGTGCTCATCACGAGTGCCCTCCCTTATGTCAACAATGTCCCCCATCTTGGAAACATCATTGGTTGTGTGCTCAGTGCTGATGTCTTTGCAAGGTGGAGCCAGCTGCTGGGGAGGAATGGGCCCCAAGGGAACAGGGTGCCAGCAAGGTTGGGACTGGAAGAATCCTCACATGACCACCGCATCTTCTAGGTACTCTCGTCTCCGCCAGTGGAAGACCCTCTATGTGTGTGGAACAGATGAGTATGGTACAGCGACAGAGACCAAGGCTATGGAAGAGGGTCTGACCCCGCAGGAAATCTGTGACAAATACCACGCCATCCACGCCGACATCTACCGCTGGTTTAACATCTCATTTGATACCTTTGGTCGCACCACCACTCCCCAGCAGACCAGGTAGGTTTTGGGTAATGAGACAGAAGCTGAGAGCTGAGTCCAGGGGTAGCAACACCACCAAGATGAGAGCAGGGTAACCAGGACCCTCCTGAACTTGCGTTCTGAACACTGCCTGACAGCGCATCCTGGGGGTTTTCAGGCTAGAGAAGGTTCATGGTTTACAGACGCTGGTATAAGACCTGGGGCAGAAGGGACACCTGGCTGCCCTGCCTTCCACTTAGTTCTTCCCTTCCTCTGGTTGCCTGGGAGTCCTTAGAGAAGCTACGGACAGACAGGTGGACAGTTAATGGTGCTGTGTACCTCAGTTCTTATGCTGGATGAAACCCTGAACATAAGCATAAGACTGAGCTGGATACCACTAAGAATAAGACTGAACCTATCCTCCCAGTGTTTGGGAGGTGGAGGCTCCTGAGTGAGTCCTGTGTGCTTAGATCAGCAGAGGAAGGTTCCACACTTCCGGCTCTTCTCATCCCTTCCTTGCTGCCCTTGCTAGGATCTCCCAGGACATCTTCCAGAGGTTGCTGACACGGGGTTTTGTGCTGCAAGATACTGTAGAGCAGCTGAGGTGTGAGCAGTGTGCACGCTTTCTGGCTGACCGCTTTGTGGAGGGAGTGTGTCCCTTCTGTGGCTATGAAGAGGCCCGGGGTGACCAGTGTGACAAGTGTGGCAAGCTCATCAATGCCATTGAGCTCAAGGTAAGAGGAAGATCTCAAGGAAGCCCAAAGGAAACAACTTTTCCCTTGCAACAAAATCACTCATTCAGAAGACCAGGAAAAGGGCAGATTCAGTTTTGTTCTTCCATCTCACTCTTCTATAGGAGCTGTGGGTGCTGATGTGCAGGCTCCGTGTCACGCTTCCACAGGAGCTGTGGGTGCTGATGCGCAGGCTCCGTGTCACGCTTCCACAGGAGCTGTGGGTGCTGATGCGCAGGCTCCGTGTCACACTTCCACTCGTCCTTCCTCCCTCACTGTAGCCTGGCTTTCCTATAACTGCCGTCATTGAATGCTAGGCTAGTCTGGCATTCACAAGAGATTGCCGTCTCACAAGTGCTGGGATTCAAAGTGTGCATCGCCACCACCTGCCCAGGGGTTTAATGTTTAGTACCTAAGATCTTGTGCTGTTTTCTCTCTGGCCAGCCATGCTGTAGTTAGCATGTTGCTGGGACAGAGAATGAAATGAAAGAAATGAGGTAATAAGTGTTATTAAGATCACCAAGTGGAAGACTAGGAAATGTAATGAGCCACAGGCAGCGAAGAGCTGAAGAAGTAGAACTGAAAAGGCCAGTATAACTGGCTGTGGCGGTGCAGATGTTTAATCCCAGCACTCTGGAGGCAGAGGCAGGTGGAGCTCTTAAGTTTGAGGCCAGCTTAGCCTACAAACAAAACAAACAGAAGCAAAGGCCAGTATAGCTATGACTTAGAGAGTGATAAATAGAACACACAAGTCAGAGGACTGGAGGCTAGGATACGAAACTAGATGATTGGTTTGCACCATGGTCACTAGTATAAAGAAATGGGAATATTAGCATTGGGTGTGTTTTAGAAGAAGGCTGTAACGCTGGATAGTCAGGTAAAGGATACTTTTTGGGCTGTCTTGGAGGTGTAGTCAGTGGTAGAATACTTGGCTAACACGAGTGAGACTACAGTTTTGAACCCTAGTAACACACAATAGGGAAGATGTGGGTTTGGGTGTTGCTATCTGTGAGCATAGGCAAAATTAAGAGCTGAACACGGCTGTACTGGTTTTGCTAAGCTTGAGGTGCCTGTGGACTTCTAAAGAGCAGTTGGAAATAGATGTGGATTTCACACAAGAGATGAGATGCTTTGCTGACCTTCAGGACCTCAGGTCAGGGCTGGCAGGATGGTGCTGCAGGTGAAAAAGAACTTGCTACCAAGTCTGGAACCCCCAACCCCATGTTTTGGGGCGGGGGGAGAAAGCAGACTGGATCTACACATGGTCACACCCCCACACGAAATAAATACATCAAAACAGCACAACCTCCATGCCCAGATCAGCCACGCAGTATGGCGCACACCCGCGATCCAAGCTCTCACGAGGTGGGCACAAAGGGAACTGCGGCTTGAGGTGAGCCTTTACTCGACCCTGTCAAAAACCACACAGACCACAGAGCCCTGGGTCAGAACTCACTGGGAGCTCCTTAGCTTCATCTGTTAAATCCTTTTGCCATCACGTCTCAGTGTTTGTTTAGTAGTCATTTTATACTACAGTTAAGTATTTCCTGACATTTTGCTTTATAAAGGCCCATGGTTATGTCCCCGGCATACTACCTCTCCCCTCTTGGTTGTGTACCTTCTACTCTTTGCACAGCTGAGGTACACAGAGCAGTGCTCTCCAGCTAACTTGTGCTGAGAATGTTCATTCTGTTGTGTAGTGTGAGCACGGAGACCTGAGTTTCAGGAACAAATGCTGCGAAGTGTACAGACACAAGTCTGTGTTGCAAAGAGGCCACATATTGACGAGATGGGTTCCTCGTGAGCTTCCGTGCTAGTCCGGAGGGAGGCTGAATGGCCCGGATGGTTGGCCTTTCTCTGTAGTCCTGCTCCCACCAGGGTCACCCCTCAGGAATCTCTCTTTTCAGAAACCTCAGTGCAAAGTCTGCCGGTCATGCCCTGTGGTGGAGACCTCTCAGCACCTGTTCCTGGACCTGCCTAAGGTGAGTTAGTCGCTGTCAGCCTGCTCGTCAGCTCCTCCCAGGTGTGAACCACCCAATATGGCTACTGGAAAATAAACCTGGAACCTCTGAAGAGTATTTTTATTTCTAGTAATCACCTTGTAGACCTAGGGAACACAGCTTATGGTAGAGCTCTTGCTTAGTTTGTCCATGGCACTGTTATTCAATAACGGGCAATGGGCAAACATACCTGGCAGAATGTGGTAACTACATTCAGTCCTAGAACTCTGAGCAAGAAAGAGGCTGAAGCAGATCAGAGATTCATGGTTTTAAAGCCAGCTTGGGCTACATTATACAGAGACCTGTATTTCAAAAAGTAATAAATCGAACACATTATTATGATGAAACAGATTAAAGGGTACAAGAGAAGTCCCGGGCCCACTTCCCCAGATGTTTTTTCTGCAGGGTTTCTGCAGCCCGGATTTGGACTCACTGTTTAGCTGAAGATGGTCTTTAACTCCTGATTCTACTACTTCTACCTTCCAAGTACTAGAATTACAGACATATAATCAGCTGTTTTCATTTGTTATCCTATTCCAAATTTTTAAAAAAGATTTATTTGCTTTATGTAGAGTGCTCTATCTGCATATATACCTGCATGCCAGAAGAGGGCTTCAGATCCAGTGTAGATGGTTGGGAGTCACCATGTGCTGGGAATTGAACTCAGGACCTCTGGAAGGGCAGACGGTACTCTTAACCCTGGGCCATCTCTCAAGCCCTATATTGCAAATTTTTAATTCCAAATACGTATTTCTATTTTCTTTTTTTTTTTTTTTCGAGACAGGGTTTCTCTGTATAGCCTTGGCTGTCCTGGACTCGTGGACTCACTTTGTAGGCCAGGCTGGCTTGAACTCAGAGATCCACCTACCTCTGCCTCCCTGAGTGCTGGGATCACAGGCGTGCACCACCATGTCTGGTAGTACTTTTCTTTTTCTTTTTTTCTTTTTTTAATTTTAATCTATAGACAGTTGTGAGTTGCTATGTGGGTGCCGGGAATTGAACCTGGGTCCTTTGGAAGAGCAGCCATTGCTCTTAACTGCTGAGCCATCTCTCCAGCTCCCGATACTTTTATTTTTTTAAAAAGATTTTTATTTTATGTGTATGGGCGTTTGCCTACATGTATGACTGTGTACCACTTCCCTGCCCTTAGAGCAGTAGTTCTCAATCTGTGGGTTGTAGCCCCTTTGGGGTCTCATGGCCCTTTCACAGGGGTCAAATATCAGCTGTCCTGTTACATTATGGTTCAAAACAACAGCAAAATTACAGTTGTGAAGTAACAACAAAATAAATTTATGGTTGGGGAGTCACCAACCATAAAACTGAGAAACTATTAAAGGGTCACACCATTAGGAAGGTACCACCTTAGAGGAACTGAATTAGAATTAGAGTTAGAGCTGGTTATGAGCTGCCATGTGGATGTTGGGGACCAAACCCAGGTTCTCTGTAAGAGCAGTAAGCTCTTTAACCATGAAGCTATTCTCCAGTCCCCTGATCTCATTTTTTATGCTGGCCTTGCAATACTATATTATATGCCTAAACTTTAAACACCATATTTAATCATATAAACTGAGAATTTTTATTTATTTTTTTGTTTTTTTCCAGACAGGGTTTGTGTAGCCTGGGCTGTCCAGGAACTTGCTCTGTAGACCAGGCTGGCCTCACAGACATCTGCCTGCCTCTGACTCCCAAGTGCTAGGTTTAAAGACATGTGCCACCATGGCCTGGCTATGAATGTTTTTGTTGAAAAAATTTGCTAATACTTTCTTAGCCGTCCCTGAAGTCCTTCCTCCTAACTTTACTATGTGTCACCAGCTCTGCGTTTGGCTTACATACCTTGGTGCCAGTTGTGTTTGAGAGTCCTGTGTCGTTCCTGTTTTTGTCATCTCAGTTGGGAAAGCGACTGGAGGACTGGCTGGGGACGACGTTGCCTGGCAGTGACTGGACACCCAATGCTCGCTTTATTACTCGTTCTTGGCTTAGAGATGGCCTCAAGGCACGATGCATAACCAGAGACCTCAAATGGGGAACTCCTGTTCCCTTGGAAGGTTTTGAGGACAAGGTAAACTTTAACCTTTAGTCATGGCTTAAAATGTTCAGCCTCAGGACTGATTCTTAGGCTAGCAGATTAAAAAGTTGATATTTCATCTTAGCCTGAAACTTTGGGTTGGCTTCTGTTTGTTTCTCTCCAGGTATTTTATGTCTGGTTTGATGCTCCTATTGGCTACCTGTCTATCACAGCCAACTATACAGACCAATGGGAGAGATGGTGGAAGAATCCAGAACAAGTAAGCATGTCTTAGTTAACTTGTCTGTGGGCACAGGGTGTATGGTAAGAGGTATTACACTTAGGTGAATGGGCTCATGCTTTTGAAAAAAGTTTCCAGCAATCTCTTTTCCAATGTATTCTCCCAGGTCGACCTTTACCAGTTCATGGCCAAAGACAACGTGCCCTTCCACAGCATAATTTTTCCTTGTTCAGCTCTAGGAGCTGAGGACAACTACACGTTAGTTAAGCATCTCATCGCTACAGGTAGGTCCTGCCAGAGCTAGGGAGTGAGCCCTGAGCTAGTACTCGGAAGCACCTGGAGGGTGCTGGTGCTTAGGTTATGAGTTGGAATGAAATAAGAAATAATTAAAGAATGAAAATTCCATCCAAAAGAGGAAAAACAAGAACTTGAAAGCCAAGATCTAAAGCTAAAACTAGTAGTATCAGGAAAGAGAAAGAGATCAGAATGGGAACATGGAATGCCATGGCCTGTGTAAACTACTCAAGGAAAGATGTTTTTGGACACTCACCACTGAGGGAAAGAGGTGTAGTGGGTGAGGGAGGGAAGGGCATGATTTGAATCCTTCTCTTTTGTCCAGAGTACCTGAATTATGAGGATGGGAAGTTCTCTAAGAGCCGGGGGGTAGGAGTGTTTGGAGACATGGCCCAGGATACGGGGATCCCTGCTGACATCTGGCGCTTTTATCTGCTGTACATTCGGCCTGAGGGCCAGGACAGTGCCTTCTCCTGGACGGACATGCTGACTAAAAACAATTCTGAGTTGCTCAACAACCTGGGCAACTTCATCAACAGGTAGGAGGAAGGAGACCACCCAACATGGAAAGAAGCACTAAACACACACACTAAGCTGTGCATTCCTGAGCAAGTTAACCATAGTTAGGGGATGGATGGGGCCACGAAGCGAGGCTTTGTGCGCTATATTCTTATTAAAGGTCTCTAGAGGTGGAGATGCATTTGTTCCTCACACAGAAGTCAGCCTGCAGATCACTGACATGTTTTGGTGTCTGAGCTGCTGCTGTAGGCTCACTCTACTGCTGTCCTGTATCTGCAATTGCAGCAATTCTCCAAAGGAGACACACCTGGAGATACACTTACTGTTTGTCTAGCAAATTCAGAACTCTTGAGTTTTGTCCTCAGCACAAACCACCTGTGCCTTTCTGCCACGACCTAAGATTCTTCAGTCAGTTCTGGACCTCTAACTCAGCCCCTTACCACACTTAGCAGCTTTCCGTAGAATATTTGTTAGCTTACAACGTACTGCAATTTGATAAATCTTAATACTTCTAAAAATGTATCATGTAATTGCTTAACTCATTTTTTATTTTAATTAATTAATTTGGTAATTAATTAATGTGGCTAAGGGATTACAGGTATGTGCCACCACACCTGACTGCTTAACTCACTTATTTGCAGAATTACATTTTTAAGAGTGTACTTTTAGTTTGAGGGGCCAGGAATTGATAGGCTTGCACAGAATGCCATGAGAATGAAGGTTTTTTTTGTTTGGTTGGTTTTTGTTTTTTACATCTATTTCCTGTTTGTGTGGCATTCATTGACAGTGTAACACGAATGTTCGTGTGTAACCTCTGAGTCAGTTCTTCACCATGTGGCTTCCAGGGCCTGGTGGCAGACTTTACCTACCTCATGAGTGGTCTGCTGGCCTGAGCACGAAGGCTTATAGAAGTGGGATGACTAACTCTTAAGGAAACTGGGCAATAACTTTGTCTTTTCTCTCCCTCCACCCCCAAGAGCTGGCATGTTTGTGTCTAAGTTTTTTGGGGGCTGTGTGCCTGACATGGTGTTAACCCAGGATGACAGGCGCATGCTGGCCCATATCTCCTGGGAACTCCAGCAATATCACCAGCTGCTGGAAAAGGTTCGGTAAGTAATTCCAGCTCAGCCATGTCAGTGGTATGTCCGATATGGTTGACAGTTCCATATACTCTGCCTCCTCCCTTCCCAGGATCCGGGACGCCTTACGCCGTATCCTTACCATATCTCGGCATGGCAACCAATATATTCAAGTGAATGAGCCCTGGAAACGGATTAAAGGTGGTGAGGTAGACAGGTGTGTTCAGGAGCCGGGGCTGGCTATAGGAATTATGTGGCAGGCTGCATCTTCTTGGTGGTCTTGACCTCTCTCTCTTTCCCCAGGCAGCGGGCAGGCACAGTGACAGGTGTGGCAGTGAACATAGCTGCCTTGCTGTCTGTCATGCTCCATCCTTACATGCCTACAGTCAGTTCCATCATCCAGACCCAGCTCCAGCTTCCACTTCCAGCCTGCCGCATCCTCCTTACGAACTTCATCTGTACCTTACCAGCAGGCCACCGGATTGGCACAGTAAGTCTCATTAATGTTGGTGGGGCTGGCAACTTAAAAGTCCTTATTTTCACAATGCTGCCTTTGGGGTGAGGTTAGAAACTTAAACGCCTCTGGTTTAGGTGTGGGGCTTGGCAGCTGTTCCCTAAGGCCCTCCCCAGTTCTGCAATTGGCTTATGAATGGTTCTTGGAATTGGCTCATGAGTACGGTACCATTTATGTATCCTTATTGCTGTTCATGCCAGAAGCCGTAAGTGGCACAGTATAGAAATGGAGTAAACACATGATGGTGGTGATAGCCATTCTCTGACAGTATGTAAGAGTACATTCTGTCTCCTTGGTGTCCATAACTTCCCTCTACTGTAGAGCCCCTGCTGCCTTTGTGAACGCTCTGAAGCTGTCAGGCATTGCTCACTGTCCTATCTGAGGCATCTAGGGTCTCGAATGCCTGTCAGAAAGGAGGGCGGGAAGCTGTTCTGTGTGGTGAGGTTACCTGATTGGTTCTGGCATTTGTTTACACAGGTCAGTCCTTTGTTTCAAAAACTGGAAAATGACCAGATTGAAAATCTGAGGCAGCACTTTGGAGGGGGCCAGGTGAGCGAACTAGACTGCCCTCCCCCAGCAGGAGCCCCTAATTTCCCATAGTTCTCACTCCTCTTTCCACCTTTGGCCTTGCTGCTTCCTCACTTAGTTTTTCTCTCCTGTCTTAGCTAGAAGAGACCTTGGAGTTAAAGGTAACCATTTCCTCTGAGGTGTTACAGAAAACTGGAGGCCAGAGGGTATTTATGGCCGCAAGTAATACTTCTGTTGCTCTCCCCCAGGCTAAAGGGTCCCCCAGGCCAGCAGTTGTGGAGGCAGTTACGACAGCGGGGCCACCGGGGCCACCGCAGATACAAACGCTGATGGATGAGGTGACCAGACAGGTATGAAGCCCTGAGGGAGGAAGTGCTGAACCCACACAGGTCCTTCTCAGCCTTACTCTTGTTGCCCTCACCCTCATTCTTCTCTTAGGGCAACATCGTCCGGGAACTGAAAGCACAAAAAGCAGACAAGAACCAGGTTGCTGCAGAGGTGGCTAAACTCTTGGACCTCAAGAAACAGCTGGCTTTGGCTGAGGGGAAACCCCTTGAAACTCCTAAAGGCAAGAAGAAAAAGTGAGAGGGTGCGCATAGAAAGTCACTTTACTGGCTGTGGACAATAATAAAGGATGTACAGTGTGTATATACAAGCTGAGACCCTTTCCTTTGGTCTACCCTCAGTCCTCCCGACTCGGCATGTGCAGCTGAGGGCTGCACCCTTGGCACTGGCACAACGGTGGGTGTTCAGGAGACAGGCAGGAGGGTGCCATTGTTCATGCATGGTGCAGACTGACCATGCGGTCAATCAGAGCCCTGCGTGTGCTTTCCACCTCCCTGCTCAGGTGCTCGATTTCCTGCTTGAGCCGCTCGTTCTCCTCAGCTAGCTGCGTCACCTTCCTTTCGTTCTCCTGTTCTTTCTCCTTCATGCGTTGCTTCCCAGCTCTAGCTGGGCCCTGACCACTCTGTTTCCGCTTTCTGCTTCTTCCTTGATCTTCCTCTTCCTCCTGAGCCATCGAACTTTGACTGGAATCTGGAGAGCGAGGGCTTTGGGAGATCCTTGTGACCTCTGCTGGCCCTGGCTCCTCAGTCAGCCACGCTAGTGATGCTGGGTCAAGAGTAGTGAAAGTTTTTGATTCTTCCTTTAAGGAAATGAAAAGAATGCATATTAGTTCAGGAGAGGCATTCGTTTCCTGGGGTTTATTTTATTTTTGCATAGGCTAGATGCAAACTCTAGCTTTGGCTGGTCACGAACTGAGCCTCTTGCTCCAGTTTACAAGTACTGGCATTACAGGTGTGCACCACCAGACCTGCTTGTCCGTTTAGGACTAGCGTTCCCACTCACCTCTTCATTTCCAGGGGATGAGATATAGGCTCCCCCAGTTTCATCTGAGGACAGCACCTCCTGCAGATCCTCATACCAAGCTTCCAGCTCCCAGCTGGGCACTGTGTCAAAGGTGAAAGGCAGAGACTCAGCTGCCATGTCTGTACTTGGGGACCGGGTTCTAGAAAAGAATATATAGGTATAGGTTCCACTCATCACAGTTGGCAAACTGATCTCATGCCTGCTTTAAGACAGTGAATTTAAAAATCACTGGTCTTACAGGAGAGGTAGAGGCGTGGGCTGTCAATCCTTGAAAGCCACATTGGCAGGAGGTAGAGAACCAATCCCCATGAATTGTTCTCTGACGGCCACATGTACACTGCTGCATACAGGCACACACTAAATGAACTGCAGGATAGGGATATGGCTGCCCCGTAGGAGGAAAAAGCTCTCAAAAGCTGTCTAGGCCTTCATGTGCACACCATGGCCAGTACCCCCACCAATAAATGTAATTAAAATACTAAAGTCAGTAAGTGTAAGTATTAATTAGTAATCTCTACTATTTTGTTTCTTTGCATATGTTCACATAAGTGCAGTGTCTGGGGGCCAGAGGCATTGGATCTCCTGGAGCTAGAGTTTCAGGCAGTTGTGAGCCACCTGGTGTGGGTGCTGGAAACTCAATTCTGCTCCATCAGAAAAGCAGCAAGTGTGCTTAACTGATGAGCTTTTTCTCCAGCCTTTCCCTTTTTTGTTTTGTTTTGAGACAGGGTGTCTCTGTGTAGCCCTGGCTGTCCTGGAGCTCACAAGGCCAGGGTGGCCTTGAACTCAGAGATTCACCTGTCTGCCTCCTAAGTGCTGCTATTAAAGGCATGCGTCACCATACAGCTTTTTTTTGTTTTGCTTTTTCGTTACTTTTTGTTGTACTGGGAATTGAACCAGAGCCCTTATTTATATGCTGGCTTATTAGCCCAGTACCAAACTATACTCACAGTCTAGCCTCAACATGCTTGTTTTCCCCCAAGATGTGTTTATTTTATTGTCTGTGCATATATATGTGTGAATGCCCACATGTATGTTTGTGTGCTGTGTGTGTGTGCCTGGTACACATGGAGGCCACAAGAGAGAATGAGTTCCCTGAGAACTGGAGTCAGATGGTTTTAAGCTGCCAGGTAGGTCCTGGAATTGAATCCAGGTCCTCTGCAAGAGCAGCAAGTGCTCTTAACCACTGAGCTATCTCTCCACACCAAGAACAAATTTTTTTGGAGACATATTTTCAAGACAGGGTTTTTCTGTGTAGTCCAGGCTGGACCTGACTTCACAGATGTACGTGCCTATGCCTAGGACTAAAGATGTGTGCCATCATGCCCAGCAGAACATACCTTTTAGTGGCTATTTTATTTACTATAGGTAAGTTGGGCTGGCCTTTTAACTGCATGACCCTCTTGCCTCTGAGATTACAGGAATGAGCCACTAAGCTTGGCTATACCTGTATATTCTTTTTTTTTTTTTAAGATATATTTATTTTATGTATGTAAGTGATCTATCTGCATTTACACCTGCCAGAAGAGGGAATCATTTCACATTTTAGATGGTTGTGAGCCACCATGTGGGTGCTGGGAATTGAACTCGTGACCTTTGGAAGAGCAGACAGTGCTCTTAACCACTGAGCCATTTCTCCAGCCCCATACCTGTATATTCTTACGGGATTATAGTAAAGGTATTCAACTCACTTGGGAACACCAGTGGTAATTTCCAGGGACCGTTACAAGGCCATTGTGCTCCTTTTTCTTGTATGGGAAGCTTGGGCAAAAGGTCCTTTGGGTTGAACTTTGGTGTGGACAGATCAGAAAGACAAACCAATTACCATTGTTGAGACTGACTTTGAGAGCCAGCTTTCAATTGGAAAGTGCTCTGAAAGTGACATTATGGGCTCAGACAAAGATATGGTGAGACAGCAAAAAAGTTTGTTCAGATCCAGCACTACAGCAAAGCAACCTGAGCAGCTTTAGGAGCCAATTTTGAAAGGTTGGCTAAGATTACCTGCTTTCAGGTGTGGTGATGTATGAAGATACACTTCCTTCTGGAACACTGTGGAAGAAGGGAAGAGACAGGTATTTTAGCCTCTTACCGGCCCTTCTCTAGTTCCTTTTTTTTTTCTTTGAAACAGTTTCTGTGTGGCCCTGGGTGTCCTGGAACTCAATAACATGCACCCACACACAATCTCATGCATCCCCAAAGCCAATTCCAAGGACATGGCAAGCTTGACTTTATTTTTAGTTGCTGACATTTTTAGCCTTGATTACATAATAGCAAAGTCCTGGCCAAGTAAGTTTTCTCTAAATCCCAGATAGAATCTTATCTGCCAGATCGAGGACTAAACTACAGGGAAGAGAAAATACAGCAGCTTTTGCATACTCCATTTGCACACTGGCAGCCTCCAGTTTGGACCTCTTCTGGGACCTCCAACTCTGGTCTACTCACCATCTCCTTTGGAATATCTGGCAGGCATTCAGATTACATTTAAAGACAATCTCCTGCTGACCTTTTCTTTCCAAGGTTGTATCATTCTGACTAAATGGCAACTCTAGGTGCTTAAAGCCAAAGAACTTGGTATCCTTGACTCCTCTCTCAATCTAAAGCACTTTAATACATTCCTTAAAAGTACCTAAAACGTAAGTACTTGTCACTATTATCTTATTTCCAAATGTAAATCAATTTACCTTTCCTTCCCTAGATTGTTTGGAAGCCTTGAGATCTCCCATTTCACACTAACTCTGTAGTGATGGCTGCCCTGGAATTTGCTTTGTAGAGTAGGCTGGTTCCTGACTCAGAGATCCACCTGCCTCTCCAGTGCAGGGACTTCCATTCTTTTGTTTTATATTCATGGCTGGAGGTTGACCCTAGAGTTGTCTGCATTCTAGGTAAGCAGTCTTCCACTGAGCTACATCGTCAACCCTTTGCTTTTGTACTCATTTACTGATTCAGGATTGCACTATGCAGAGATCCTGGCCTGGAACTGAGATCTGGCCTCTGAGTGCTGGCATTAAGTGCATGTGTGGGCCTTTTCCAACCCTTGAAATTTGGGCCACTCCTCTGCTCCATCCCTCCAGTAGCTTTCTGTTTCATGACTATTAAAGACTAACATCCTGAAAATGGCTAGCAAGGATCTACATGATCTGCTGCTTCAGTTCTCATGCACCGCGCTCTCTCATGGTCATTCTAGTCCAGCCCGCTGCCCTGTTCCTAAAGATACCAGGCATGTTCTATCTTAACCCCTCTGCTCTGGCTTTCCTTCTGGAAAGCTCTCTAAGTCATCTGGTTGGCTCACAGGCTTGCCTTCTTCGGGTCTTTCACTTAAGGTCCCAGTGAGGTAATTCCTGACATGACAAAAACAAAACCTCTAGCCACCATTCTGAACACTGTTCTCTCCCCTGCTTTTTTCCCCTTTTGCTTCCTACTGACTTATAAGCTGTATTGAGTGCAGTATTATCTTTTGCTCCCAATATG
Organism: Pachyuromys duprasi; assembly: GCA_028658305.1. Lineage (NCBI taxonomy): Eukaryota > Metazoa > Chordata > Mammalia > Rodentia > Muridae > Pachyuromys > Pachyuromys duprasi. Next base: position 38,657,401 of record CM053753.1, on the reverse strand, counting down.
CCCTGGGCCCCCAAATGCTTGGCACAAAGAAGGTACATCTGTTAGGAATGAAGGGGGAAACCCCTCCCCAGTGTCCCTTATAAGGAGAACTAAGCCCTGAGGCAGAGCTGAGCTGGTCTCTGGGGACTGGAGATGCAATATTGCCCCGAGTGTTTCTCTGCAGGGCTGTCCTCTAGGGGAAACTCCCTTGGTCTTCCAGTGTGTGGGACCTGGCTTTCATCAGCAGTGCTGCCCCAGGCCAGAGGGTGCAGTGACAAACAGTGGGCTGGCCTGACGCAATGGTTACAGAGATTAGTTGGGAGACAGGACCGAGGAAAGAAGCAGAGACTAGAACTGGGAAAAGCAAAAGGCCCTGGGGGAGATTCCAAATAATTTCCCATAGTTAAAGAGATTCAGGCTGCTCTCTTGTACGGAAGCACAGAAATCTCTGGAGAAAATGCTCCTCCCACCACCTCCACTCAGTAAGGTCTTTAGTCTTAGGGTTCTCTTGAACTTTAGAGTCAGCTACCAAAGTAGCCATGTTGGCCCCTGAAGCACTTCCAGCTTTATTGCTGCGGGGGCAATGAGAAAGGAGAAAGGGTGGGCACAGCAAGAGTCCCCGACATGGGGGTGTGTCCTGCTGCCCCGCCTTTCCTGCGCATTGCCCAGGCCCAAGATGGCCCTCACTACGGGGAATGAATTTCCTGAAGGCAAGTAGGGGACCAACTCGAGACAGTGGGATGGGACGAAGATGCAATTGCCGCCCCTCCCCCCACAAAAGGGTCCCGTAAGCACCACTCCTGAATCCCCTGATTCACCCGCCTTCACCCTCCCTGGGTCTGCTCTGTGGAAGGTGGGGCTACCTAAGAGCAGTGGCCTCCAACTTTACGGAGTAACTCTGTTGGCGAGGATGGGGAGGGAAGGAGTAGACGGAGTCAGTACTTGCCTCTCTCCTCAGGTTCCGGCTTTTACTTTGGCTCTGTCGCTGCCACCCGCTCATCTTCAACATGATACGCTCGACGTATTAGACTCAAGCTACTGACCTCTGGAGCGCCGAGCGAAGATCTTTTATGCTGGCCTTCCCCTCCTCTTAGGGACCGGGCCCCGGATATTGCCAATGAGAAAGCGGCACGCTGGCACTGGCTCCGCCTCACCCCTCACGTCCGCCATTCAGGAGCCCTCGCGGTCCCGCCCCCATCGCACCCTCTGGCTGGAAAGTCTACGTTGTCTCGGACCCGGAAGTGGCTTTGGGTCACGAGGCTTCGCGGAGGAGGTGAGTGAGTCATGCGCGCGCGCGGAGGAGAGGCTGCAAGGGAGGGGATGACGGAGGGGGGGCGGGGGGGCGGGGATGATGCAATGTTTGGCAACCGGTGTCTGCGCGCGCACGCGCAGGGAACCTCGGTGGTGGTGGTGGTGGTGGTGGTGGGAGATGCGGGGCCGAGTGTGTGCACGTATGTGTGTGTGTGAAGAGGGCGGAGCGCCGGCTCCCTGTATCCAACGGCCCCAACGGCTGTCCTTCCTGAACTTGCCTGCCCAGGGGCTGCTGTCTCCCCACCTCGCATCACCTTTCACTTACTCCTCCATGAAAGCCTCCCATTTTTCCTGGCCCTTCCCAGCTACTGGGCACCGAGGCCCTTGAGCCTCTTTAAAGTTGCTATTTGTCCACCTGGATTGACGTCTGTCTTCTCGAGTCTTTTAAAAGAGGTCTCTTTCAGCCTTCTAACGCCTCCCAAAGGCTGAGGTACTGGCATCTCCTTGGTAGTCGTTCCCCGCTTCTCTCAGAACAGCACCTTTAGTGTTCGTTTTCGAATTGTCCATTGCACGCCAGGTTTCAAGTTCTTTGTAGAGTGTAGATTTCTGCTTCTTACCCCGCTTCTGCTCTCTGTGATGCTCGTATGCCCTTCACTCAGCCCAATACCCACCCTTTTCCTTCTCCAAGATAGCAAGTCCTGTGACTCCCTGCTGAGGAGCTGCTCTCTAGGTGCCCGGGGTCATGACCTAGAGCAGAGACTAGGACGTGCACGCTCTTGAGTTCTCATTGCCCTGGACTGCGCTATCAGAGGGAACACAGATTCTAGCGAATTTGCCCAAGCATTCCACCTTACTCATTTGTAAATTAGAGAGCGAGAGGTGAAGGTAAAAGGAGCACCATGGAGGGGACTTGAACAAAAGTAAAAACCTCTTGCAAAATGTGTTGTTGTACCATGAAAACAGAGGCCATGTGGTGGCCTATTCGTCTGTCATACACTCAAGAGGGGCAAGCCAGAGTTTGTCTAAGAAGAAACTGCACCAAGACCGGTTGCTATTGGAGGGTGTGACACTGACGGGTCCTTGGCCAGACCTTCACTTCCCTTCTGTTGGTAGAGGTGGGGGTGGGTCGAACCAGATGGTCTCTCCTGGCCTAAAGACAGACCAGGTTGTCAGTGACAGGCAGAGGTCATGTGACTTGACAGGCCGAGGTCGTGTTGTGACATGTTGACCTGGAGAGGCGGGTCAAGTCTCGACACACTACCCGGGAAGCCTCTGGGGCGGGGCAGGGCAAGTCGCGACTTTCATCTTTTAGGGCTGGCCCCTCCCGGACCTGACATTCCTGGCTACCCTAACCGATTGTGGCTTCGGAAGGGGCCCCTCCCGGGGGAGGACAGGGATTGGCCACCGGTGGCCTGGGAAGAGGCCCAGATCCTTCCGCGGAGGGCGGGGGGGGGGAGGGCCTCGTGGGGTGTTTGTTCTCTTGGGGATTAATGGGGGGTTGTGGGGGAGGGGTAGGTGCACTCCCGCATGCGCACTGCGTCCCCTCCTGTTGGCTCGCTGCTGTCCGCTGGGCGGGGGCCCGGCCCCGCCCCTCTCCCGTCCGGGCAGCGGCGGCGGCGGCGGCGGCGGTGGCTGTGGCGGCGGCGGCGGCGGCGGCGGCGGCGGCGGCGGCGGCAGCAGAAGCCTGCGCGGTGCCTTCTGGGAACGGAATCCCCAGGGCTGCCCCTGGCCCCTATGGCGCATGCGCGGCAGGCCGCTCGGTGATCCGCGGCGGCGGCGGTGGCGGCGGCGGCGGCGGCGGCGGCGGCGGCGGCGGCGCTTCCTGCTAAGACCGGCCGGAGCCGTACCGGAGGCTCGGGCTCCACCGACCCACCTCCTACCCCCTCCCACTCACCCTCTGGGCCGCGACTGCGCAGGGCGGGGCCAGCCGAACCATGGGCCGCGGTGAGTGCGGGGCCCGGCCCCCCCGCCCCTCCCCCTCCCTTCTCTCTCCTCCCCTTCTGTCCCTACCCTCTGCCCCCTCCTCGTCCTCTCGGCCCCTTTCCCTGGCCCCATCCACAGTCTCCTACCCTCACCTGCCCCCGCCGTTTCTCCCCCTCGGAACCTGACTTCTGCCTTCCTGACCTCCCTCCCTTCAGTGCTTCGCCCACCCTCCACCCGCCCTCTCCCCAAGTTCCTTCCTACTTCGTGCGCCTGCCTTCCCCTCCTCCCTGAGCTGAAGGAAGCAGTCTGGGTGACAGGGCGCCTTGTTATGAGAGGGAAAGTTTGGAAGCCGTCAGGGTGCGGTGGGAGCGATGGTGAGGTTGGTGATGATACTTGCAGGCGTAAGGGTCGTCCCTGCGTGTCAGAATATACTTCTCGTTGCTAATTGGAAGCCAGCGGGAGATTATGAATCCCCTTTTCGTCGGCTTGAGAGGACCAGGAGGTCTCAGGATCCTGGAGGAAGAGAGCTTTGGTTCCAGCCTGTCTCGAGTTCCAAATGAATTAGATCCGAGATTGTCTGGTGGAGTGGGCATGGGGGGATTTCTGTTGGTACCACCTTACCAGGCAGTTGGGCAATTGCTTGGTGACCTGTGGGACAATCTGTACTTTTTATATGATCTTCCTGGGGGAGGGGACAGCAGTGGCCAGACACTGGGAAACTTCCTAGTGGCCTGGCATTATGGGAATTAGCCCACACTCCTTGTTGAAGTCTTCTGAGGCTCTAGACAAAGGGAACTAGCCTTCATATGTCAAGAAATTAGGCTATGATTTTGTGGTCCTTAGGAGTGGAGGTGCTGAGCTTCTCTGGTCCCTAGGGACTGGGCTTGGAGTGGACAGTTGTGGGCATGGCTGGCAGATCCCCGAGGTCCTTACAGGCACTACGTCATGTTATTTATGGACCTTTCCTTGAGTGTTCTGGGCTGTGGTAGATTCTTGAGAGGCCCTTCTCTTTCCTTGTGTTGCAGGTGTGGGCTAAGCTGGTGGCCCCGGCTTTAGACTGGATCCCAAAATGTTTGCAGAGATGTTCAGGTAGCCACATTGGTATGGCAGAGGACCCCTTCTCCCCAGCTCTCTGAGGGGCTCCCTTTGGCATTCAGGAAACCTGAGGCTCCTTGGGTCTCCCACCACCTTTGCTTCCTGGAACTGCCCCTCAGGTACCCGGCCCAGTGTGATCCTCCTGGTGCCCACATGGCTGTCTGTGTTCTCAGGCACAAGGGAGCTGATTACACACAATGAATGGGGGCAATGAGAGCAGTGGAGCAGACAGAGCTGGGGGCCCTGTGGCCACGTCTGTCCCCATCGGCTGGCAGCGCTGTGTGCGAGAAGGTGCCGTGTTCTATATCAGGTACGGCTGTTGAGAGACCGCTAGCCTGGCTTTTTTAGCCCCCTGACCCTCACCCTCCTCAGAGCTTCGGTTCCTGACACCTTGTTGCTCTCATTTTCAGCCCTTTTGCTCTCTTTATCTCTGGGTCTTTGAGGCCATTCACTCTCTGTTTCTTCTCACATCCCTTAGGCCTTGCCCTTCCCAGGAAAGCTTTTAACTGTCCTTTAGGAGGGGTCTCCAGATCAGCTGACAGTTAACCCCATACCTGTGACCCTGTTCTTTCGCAGCCCAAGTGGCACAGAGCTGTCTTCCTTGGAGCAAACCCGGAGCTACCTCCTCAGCGATGGGACGTGCAAGTGCGGTCTGGAATGTCCACTCAATGTCCCCAAGGTCAGAGTTCTGGGGGTGCTGGAGACTGTAGACGTAAGCCAAAAGACTTAATGCAAGTAACTGGCCTTGGTGCCTTCCTAAGATTCCACCCCCTCAGTGTCCCTGTCCATGCCTTCTACTTTACAGGTCTTCAACTTTGACCCTTTGGCCCCGGTGACCCCGGGTGGGGCTGGGGTGGGGCCTGCATCAGAGGAGGACATGACCAAGCTGTGCAACCACAGGCGGAAAGCTGTTGCCATGGCAACTCTGTACCGCAGCATGGAGACCACCTGCTCACACTCTTCTCCTGGTGAGTTTTTCTGCCACTTTAGACAAGAACGGGGAAAGCCTGAGGGGCTTGGGAGGTGGATGGTGGACGAGCTCCATGAGAAGGCGCAAGGTGGACTCAGGGGGGAACAGCTTGCTGAGAGAGGACATAGTGGGAGTTGGGAGCCACAAGCTGACTCTTCATGTCTCATTTATTGCAGGAGAGGGAGCAAGCCCCCAGATGTTCCACACTGTGTCCCCAGGGGCCCCCTCTGTCCGTCCTCCTTGCCGAGTTCCTCCTACAACTCCACTTAATGGGGGTCCTGGCTCCATTCCCCAAGAACCACCTTCAGTTCCCCAGGCCTTCCCCCCTCTAACAGGCCCTGTAGGGCTCTTTCCACCACCCCGGCTTCCTGATCCAGTTTCCTCTTCGGGCAGCAGCAGCCCTTGTTTCCTCCCACGAGGCAATGCTCCCTCTCCAGCCCCCCCTCCTCCACCTGCTATTAGCCTCAATGCCCCCTCGTACAACTGGGGAGCTTCCCTCAGAGCCAACCTGGTGCCCTCTGACCTAGGCTCTCCTCCAGCCCCTCCTGCCTCCTCCTCACCACCTTCAGACTCTCCTCTCTTCCACTGTAGTGATGCCTTAACACCGCCTCCCCTGCCCCCAAGCAATAATCTCCCTGGTCCCCCTGGTCCCCCTGGTCCTGCCACTCAGCCACCAGTGTCTTCAGCCACTATGCACCTGCCCTTGATCCTGGGATCCTTGGGAGGGGCCCCCACAGTGGAGGGGCCTGGGGCACCCCCATTCCTTGCAAGCAGCATACTCTCTGCAGCAGCCAAGGCCCAGCACCCCCCGCTGCCCCCACCCAGCACTTTACAGGGCCGAAGGCCCCGTGCCCAGGCACCCTCAGCTTCCCACTCATCATCACCCCGTCCCTCTCAGCGTCGTCCTCGCCGGCCCCCAACTGTCTTGCGGTTGCTAGAAGGGGGAGGCCCTCAAACCCCTAGACGGAACCGTCCTCGGGCCCCTGCTCCTGTCCCCCAGCCATTTCCTCTTGCAGAGCCATCCCAGCCTATTCTCCCTTCTGTGCTGTCCCTACTGGGACTCCCCACTCCTGGCCCTTCCCACTCTGATGGAAGCTTTAACCTTTTGGGGTCAGATGCACACCTTCCTCCTCCCCCAACCCTCTCCTCAGGGAGCCCTCCCCAGCCCAGGCACCCCATTCAGCCCTCTCTGCCTGGGACCACCAGTGGCAGCCTCAGCAGTGTGCCAGGTATGAGTGTTAAAGAGCTCCCAAGCTCACTTACACAGCCAGCCAGGGCACTGAGGGGAAAGTTTAGAGAGCTCTTTGGTGTGTGTGTGTATGTATGTATGTATGTATGTATTCATTATTTTTTTTTTTTGGAGTCGGGGGATTGTGTCAGAGGTTGAGGTCTGTGGATGCTACAAGGGGGAGGGGGCTTCCCTGGAGCTGACTTTGTTTTCTTTTACAGGTGCCCCTGCCCCACCAGCTGCCTCCAAAGCCCCCATAGTCCCCAGCCCTGTGCTTCAAAGCCCATCTGATGGGCTGGGGATGGGGGCAGGCCCAGCCTGCCCTCTGCCTCCCTTGGCTGGTGGGGAGGCCTTCCCTTTCTCCAGCCCTGAGCAGGGCCTGGCACTCAGTGGAGCTGGCTTCCCGGGGATGCTGGGGGCCTTGCCTCTCCCCCTGAGTCTGGGACAGCCTCCCCCTTCTCCATTACTCAGCCACAGTTTATTTGGTGTGCTGGCCGGGGGAGGACAGCCTCCCCCTGAACCCCTGCTACCCCAACCAGGGGGACCTGGCCCTCCCTTAGCCCCAGGCGAGCCCGAAGGGCCTTCACTTTTGGTTGCTTCCTTGCTTTCACCGCCCCCTTCAGACCTCCTGCCCCCTCCTTCTGCACCCCCTAGCAATCTCCTTGCCTCTTTTCTGCCCCTGTTGGCCCTGGGCCCCACAGCTGGGGATGGGGAAGGATCTGCAGAGGGAGCTGGGGGTCCAAGTGGGGAGCCATTTTCAGGTTTGGGAGACCTGCCCCCCCTATTGTTCCCCCCACTTTCAGCCCCACCCACCCTCATAGCTTTAAATTCTGCGCTGCTGGCTGCCAGCCTGGATCCCCCCTCGGGGACACCCCCCCAGGTAAGGCCTAAGGATATGAATCGGTGGGGCAGAATGAGAAGTAAATCAGGAGGGCCCTTCCTTGGGGCCCTGGGGAAGACTTAGTCCTGGCTGGGCTAGGGTGGGTATAAGAAGGGAGCCAAGGCCTCACTCAGGGTTTCAGTCAGATGGCGGGTGTGAAGGAACTCTAAGTCTGTTAAGGCCTTTGCCACTTGCTATAACCGTTCTTCTTCCTTAGCCCTGTGTCCTGAGTGCCCCCCAACCTGGACCACCTACCTCCAGTGTCACCACGGCAACTACTGACCTGGGGGCCTCCTCTCTGGGCAAGGCCCCCTCCAACTCAGGGAGACCCCCCCAACTTCTTAGCCCTCTGCTGAGTGCCAGCCTGCTGGGTGAGTGGTATGAAACAAGCAGTAAACCATTGGTAAACCAGGAGAGACTGGGGGTCAGCTCAGTTTGTCCAGGGGGTCCCTAACTATAGTTTCTCCACAGGTGATCTGTCTTCACTGACCAGCAGCCCTGGAGCCCTCCCCAGCCTGTTGCAGCCCCCTGGCTCTCTTCTTTCCAGCCAGTTAGGACTGCAGCTCCTCCCTGGGGAGGCAACGCACCCCCCCCTGTCAGGGGCTTCCAGCTCCCTAGCCCGTCTGCTACAGAGTCTTCAGGTGAGCGCACGGGTGGTCTCTGCTCAGGAAGGGGCATTTCCTAAAGTTGAGAAGGTTTTTAGAGTACAGAGACCTGTGGTTGAAGCAGACATGTCTTTGCCAGCAGATGCCTCCAGAGCAGCCAGACGCTCCCTGTCTGCCCCCCGAGAGCCCTGTCTCAGCCCTTGAACCGGAGCCTGCCCGGCCTCCCCTCAGTGCCTTAGCCCCACCCCATGGTTCTCCTGACCCCCCAGTCCCTGAGCTGCTCACTGGGAGGGGGTCAGGGAAACGGGGCCGGAGGGGAGGAGGGGGACTTAGGGGCATTAATGGTGAGACCAGGCCAGGCAGAGGCCGGAAGCCTGGCAGCCGCCGAGAACCTGGCCGACTGACCCTCAAGTGGGGGACACGTGGTGGCTTCAATGGACAAATGGAACGGTCCCCAAGAAGGACCCACCACTGGCAGCATAATGGGGAGCTAGCTGAAGGGGATGCTGAGCCCAAGGACACACCCCTTCCTGGGCCCCATTCTGAGGACCTTAAGGTAAGTGAGAATGTAAGGTCCAGGCTCAGGGCCCTGGTGCACTTTTCTCACTTTCCCATATACTCTATCCGTCTTTCCTCAGGTGCCCCCGGGGATAGTCAGAAAGTCTCGTCGTGGCCGGAGGAGAAAATACAAGTGAGTGTGAGGGCCATCCCTGTGCCACCTGTTTGTTGGGACTATAGAAATGTCCATAGTGGCTTGGTGTCATTTTGTTTTTGTGGTGTTGGGGATCCAACCTGGGGCCTTGTGCATGTTAGGCCAAGTGTTCTATCATTGAGCTATATATACCCCTGGCCCCAAATAGTGGCTTGATTTTCAAAAATGGCAGATACTTAAATATGAATAAGGATATTGTGCCTTTACTATCCAAATGTAGAAAGTCTCTCACCCAACCTTCTGAAATTCACCTGGTGCTTGGGAGCTGTTCCTGATCATCTGTGCCCTTATTGCAGCCCTGCCCGGAACAGCAGCAGCTCCCGCCAGGACGTTACCTTGGAACCCAGCCCTACAACCGGAGTAAGTGTGGGCTTGGGTGGGTGTTGGGTTAGAGGCATATCAGGAGGCCAGCCAATAATTGAAGACTAGGGTGAGAGGGGAGGAAGACTCCTGTTCCCTTAGCTCAGTGGTCACTTCTTTCAACTTCTCTTGTATAGGCGGCTGTCCCTCTGCCTCCCCGGGCCCGCCCTGGACGTCCTGCCAAAAATAAGAGGAGGAAACTGGCCCCATAGCAGCCATACCTGGAGCTGGAATCTGACCCTGACTGGGGAGAGCCGAGAGCTGAGCCTTGGGAGCCCCTGCCAGCCACGTGCACCTGTGGACAGTGGGTGGGGGTACTACTCCCCACTCAAGAGCACAAATGCAACCCCTTCCCCTACAAATCCCATCCTGAGCCATTGCAGGGGGTAGGGAAGCTCCCCCCTCCCCCCAAAGCCATGTCACTGAAGAGGCCTGGGGGGGGTGGTATATGGCCCTCTCCCCATCAGGCGCTAAGGGGAACACCCCTTCCCCAGGTCTTTTATTTGTTTAAGTTATTTTTGCACAAATGACTTTTATATTTAATTCGATTTCATTGCCTCCCTTCTTAAAGCCAGCAGGCTCAGTTTACAAACCTGTGAGCTACTGTTGGCTGCTGCCCTCCTACCCAGTGAAAGGTACAAAGCAATAAGCATCATGCATCTTCCCCGTCCCTCTAGCACCCCTCTGCCTCTGGCTCAGGTTGCTCAAAGCACAGATCCCCCTTACCCATCCCCAGGACTGAAACACATAGCCTCATTTCAAGTGTAGCCAGGTTCCCTCTGCTTTCCTCTGGGATATGAAAAGGGGGTAAGGGGGCAAAGAGGCCCTTCTGGACCTCTCCTCCCATATACACTACACTGCCCCTTCTCCCCCATCAAAACGCTCAGAGACGTTGTGATGATGCGCTGAGGATTATGCAACGTGGTCCAGCCGGAGCGGCCAGCACGACCAGCTGTCCAGGGGCTGCCTCCTGCCTTTTTTTTGTAAAGACAAGACCCTTGGGAGTTTTAATTCTGTTTTGTACTTGCCCTGTGGGGCCTCCACTGCTTTTCTATGGGAGACACTCTTAATTTAACAGATGAGAATATTTTGAAACTCTGGTTCTGGCTTGGTACTTGTTTTTTATTTAGTTCTTTGGTAAGAACAGATTACAACTGAAATAGTCTCATAATAGTGTGTAAAGACTCTTAATGCCCTGCATGTGTGTCTCAGTGCTGTCTCTTTGGAACCCAGAAAACACAGCAGAGGCTTCAAGGTACAACAGCATTTAATGGTCAGAAACAGTTGTACAGTATTCTAGTCAGCCACAGAGCTGTATTAGAGGACAGAGTCCAGTCCTCCCCCACACCAGGCAAAGCAGTTATTGGACATGAGCTAGCATGTGACTGGGCCCACATCCTCATCTAATGGGCCTGAGGGAAGACCCCCATCTAAAGCTCCCAGCTACCACTGTATTCGACAGGGGAGGGGTACACACCCCACATGCAAGAAGAACCCTTGCCTTCTGTCAGGTTGGATGGGCTGTGAGTGATAAAGTGAAAGCCCTGTGGAATCTGACAAAAGCTTGGGGACAAGGGTTACCCCTGCTCTCCAACTCTCCATGGTGCTCACTTTCCCAGCTTCTTCATCCGCTCGTCAATGCTGGCAAAATTCCCCTCAACTGTGGCCAAGTTTTCACGCATAGTTGTCTGCACCTACAAAGGAGGAGGAGAAGTCTTACTTTTGTTTGGTCCAGGTGGAGGTGAAGAGCACCCAGAAGAAATTCTCTTTAAAGGAGAAAGAAGTGGAGTAGCTAAGATCCGTCTCAGTTCGTAGAATGCTTCCCAGCAAGCATAAAGCCTAGGCCCAATCTCTATCCCCACATAAACCAGTCGAGGTGGCACATGCCCTTGATCACAGCACTTGGGAGGCAGAGGCAGGTAGATCTCTGTGGGTTTGTGTCTAGCCTGGTCTACAGGGTGAATTACAGGTCAGCCAGGGCTGTTAAACAGAGAGCCTGTCTCAAAACAAAAACAAAACAAGGTCATACTTTGAAGCCAACATGGGACACATGAGAATTGTCTCCAAAACAAAAAAACGGAAACATAACTCTGGGTGTCTGGTTTTGAGAGGGTGTGTGTATGTGTAGGAGATGTTTGTAGCGGCGCTCCCCAAACTACCCTGAGAACTATGGACCTAGGTCAGGGTCTGAGTGACTAAGAACTTTGATTCAGCTCTGCCTTCAGAACTGTTCACATATTTTATGAAAGGACAGGCAACAAGACTTTGATAAGGTGTTCAATGGTTCAGAATTTTAGAAAGCTAGAGGAAAATATACCAAGAACTTCTTTTTGTTTTTTTCAAGACAGGGTTTCTCTGTAACCCTGGCTGTCTAGAATTCACTTTGCAGACCAGGCTGGCCTTGAACTCAAAGGTGTCCCTTCCTCTGCCTACTGAGTGCTACGGTTAATGGTGTATGTTTTAATCTGGCTTTTTCTTTAGTTATTTCGAGACGGGGGTCTCATGATGTAACCATGACTGGATGGGTGATCAGGCTACCCTTAAACTCAAGAAGCCCCTGTCTTTGCCTCTACCTCTGCAGTGGTTTGTGATGCTGATCTCTCCACAGCACTAAGAATAGCTCATCCCATAGAGACCGAGTACTAGTACAAAAAAACCAAAACAACTGGTTTTACTCTATAGGAATGAGTAACAAAGGCGGTGGCTGAGAAGAGCTCGGCAGTGAAGGACACTGGCTGCTCTTCCAGAGGACCCTGTTTCAGTTCTCAGCACCCACATGATGCTAACAACCATCAGTTCCCAGGGATCTGATGGCCTCTTCTGGCCTCCACAAACACTAGCACACACATGATGCACCTATATGCATGGAGGGAAAACATACATAGAAAATCAAATACTAAAAACGGGGGGGTGGGGTGGGGGGCATGCCCATAATCCCAACACTTGGGGAGGCAGAGGCAGGCAGATCTCTGAGTTTGGGGTCTGACTGGTCTACAGAGTGAGTCTAGGACAGCCAAGGTTACACAGAGGAACTGTGTCTTTGGGCAGAAGAGAGGGGAGGGGTGGAGATGACTTGGTAAATAACGTGTTTACTATGTAAATATCAGGACCTGAATTCAGATCAGAGGTAAAAATATGGGCAAGGGTCTGAGAGATGGCTCAGCTGTTAAGAACACTGGCTGCTCTTCGAGAGGACCCAGGTTCAGTTCCCAGCGCCCACATGACAGCTCATAGCTGTCTGTAACTCCAGCCCCAGGGGACCTGACACACCCTTCTGGCTCCCCTGGGCACCAGGCTCATATACTAGAGGAAGGGCACCCAGAGCACTCTAAGCCTAGTTACAACAATGAGTTCCAGAAATTTTCTGTCTCAAAAATAAGGTGAAAAGGCTGAAGAGATGGTTCAAGGGTTAAGAGCATTTACTGCTCTTGCAGAGGACAACTGCCTGAAGTCCAGCTCCAAAAGGATTCGGTGCCTTTAATTTCCAAAAGCATGTACGTACACTCACACACACTCTTACACACACTAAAATTCTTTAATAAAGTGGGAAGAAGACATGTTCAGGCTTCCAGCACCTTGGATTCTAAAGCAGCAGGGTTTGTTTTGTTGTGAGTCTGAGATCAGCTTAGGCTACATAAATACCAGGATAGATAGGGGTAAATAGCAAGAACTGTTTAAAAAAACACAAAGTCAAGCATAGCACATTCCTGTAATCCCAGCACTTGGGAGGGAGAAGGACTGTCACAAATGTGGGGTCAGCCTGGTCTGTAAAACAAGTTTCAGGCAGACACACTGAGACTCTGTCCAACATCCCCACCTTCTGCCACAAAAAAAGTTCAAGGTTAGAAAGAAAGAGGTCAACCAGCTTGGACACAGCCCACAACTAAGAGAATAGAACAGACACTCAATTCAAACCCCTAAGACAAACCCCTCTGAAGTAGGGCTGGAGAACCTCTGAGGTCCGCCCTGGAAAAAGGTGGCAACAAAATAAAAAGATGCACATACCTGGGTCAGGAGAGTGGTATTGTCCTTAAGGGAACTGGCAATCATCTGCTGAGTAGTGTCTAGATGTGTCAGGAGCTGAGCAAACTGCATAGCTACACATGAAGTGAGGAGAGGCATGATTGAGAGCGGATCCACGCTGACAGGGAGGGAAACCAAAGGGGCGCAGGAGCCCGCCCATGAGCCCACACCTTGTTCATGCAGCTGCTTGATGGTGACGAGTCTCTGCACCAGCTCAGGAAGGGTGGAGGCAACAGGGCTCCAACGCTGAACGGTCTCATAAAGCTGCTGCACCTGGAAGAGCATGAAAGGCCCAATGGAATGGCAAGGTCACTGACTGGGGAAGGCAAAATCCTTTCATTCTGATGTTAGCACTCAGAGGAGCCTGGGGGAGGGTAAGGATGGGGAGCCCGCCCGACCTTGCTCTGTGTGTCTGCATCCTCCACAGAGGCTTTGTGCTTGGCGATCTCATTCACCTTTCCCAGGACACTCTGAAAGCAAAGGTGTTTAGGGTGATAGGGCCTCCAAACCGCACTTCTAAGTCCCAAGCTGCTGAGAATCCAGTTTGTCCCCACTGAATACCTGTAACCGAGCCTCTACTTGGTCCAGAACTGCAAGGTCCAGGGCGCTCACCTTGGCCTGCAACAGTTCTACCGTTTCCTAGAGGGTTGGGGAAGGAAGGGTTTGGACAAATGTCACCAGGGGAAAAAAAAAAATCAAACTAGAAAAGGTCTTTCATGTTTTGCTGGAGTTACCACTATAGACCCAACAGTCAGTGTCCTGAGTAAGCTTTTCCCACAGGCCTCTGTAAGCCTAACACCCAACTCCTTCCATACTCACCATAAGGCAGGCTCCTTGCAGACCTGCACAAAGGGGGTTCTGGTGGGAAATGGGGAAAAAAATCAGTAATCCTCATACATTCACAGGACAATTATCTTCTAACATAATTCCTGCTTCTAGCTGTAACCCCCTAGCTAACCCTTCCCAGATTCTGTGGAGCACTGTGACCGTGAGGGGTCAGTACTCAGGGCTCTGAGTACTGCACTAGGTATAGGAGAGCACCTGACCTGAGCATCCTGGTCACAGCGGACAGTGGCCTCCAGCTCTGACAGGCGCTTCTCAAGTTCTGCAACCTAGGGAGAAGGCAGAGGTGAGGTTCTCCACCCTTCACCCACTGCATTCCTGCTCCAAGGGCTCCTTTCCTAGAACACATCCCTAGCCACAACTTAAACTTAAATTCAAAATGGATGGACCACTTTGGAGGCAGTGGCAGGAAAATCTGGAGTTCAGAGTCAGCCTACGCTAGATCCTGAGTTCAAAGCCTAGCCTACGCTAGATCCTGAGTTCAAAGCCTAGCCTACACTACATGAGACGCTGCCTCAAAAGCACAGATATGCAAGACGATGTGGAGAATAAGACTTCAGGAGGAATCAAGGCTTCCCAGCATGTTCTTCCCCAGGCCTGACGCTTCAAAGGGATGAAGGGAAATCTAAGGCCACATTTCCTGGACCCCAACCTCTGACACATTCATACGTACTTTGGCAGCTTGCGAGAACTTGTCCTGCTCAGGCCGAGAGTGTAGTTCATAAGTGACAAGGCTGCTATCTGGGGGGGTCCCACCTGTGGTCTTTCCCCCTGAACTGCCTTTGCTGTTCTTTGTTGCTTCCAGCTGCAGCAGTAAGCGCCTACGTCAAGAGAATAGGTGATAACGTCATGACCTGAAGGACGAGGGTGACCTAAGTCTCTCTTTTGCCTCATAAAGTCTCATTGGCTGGGCCACCTCCCTACTTAGAGCTGCTGCCAGTGTCTGGCTGCAGCCTCTGGCAACTCCATTCAGCAAGGAGATACTCACTTAGCCAGGGCTCCATCTGGGTCGGTGAGGTTGATTGCAGCATCTGGTCCCAGCAGCTTCTCCAGGTGGGAAGCAACCAGCTGCTGCTTCAGAGCAGCCAGCTGTTTCGCCAGCACCACTGGGGTGAGCTTCTCCTCAGTGGCTGACTCCTTCACTGTTGTCTGACAGAAGAGGTAGGGAGTGAGGGTTGCAGGAAAGAATCAAGAAGTGAAAAAAAAAAAAAAAAGGAATACCCTCAAGGAAAGCTATGGCCAGTATGGCCAGGTAGTTTTATTTATTTTATATATATAGTGTTGTGACTGTATGTATGTCAGTGACCATGAGGGCTAGAAGGGGCCATCAATTCTCTGAAACTGGAGTTATAGATGTTGTGAGTGGGTGTTGGGTATAGAACCTAGATCCGCTGAAGGAACAGCCAATCCCCCCGCTGCCACACCCCCCAGGACAGATTTTAGAGCAGCAGAGTGCGTTTAACAGCATTAGATATAGATTTGTATTCCCCAGCTCTGCCCACCTTATGGCCCAGGGATGTGCTCTCTGCCTGCCGGGAACTCCTCCTCCACTGCATTTGCTTACCTTGATTTTTTCAACCTCAGTTGTCAGCTCTTGCACTTCATGCAGAAGTCGTTGGTACTTCTGCTGTGGTGTCTCCTTCACTCCCAGACCCTCTCCAAGCTAGAAAACAAGTGCAGAAGGTAATGTTACCACCCCGTTAGAGGGAGCCTTAGGACCTAATCCCAAACTTGAACCTAGTCCTAAGTATCCCTGTAATACTTGGATCCCTGCTGCCCTTGTATAGAGGTCTGGAGACTCCAGAGCGGCATACGGAGCGGAGCGACCTCAAGTGCATCCTGCTCCGAAGCCAACAGATAAGCTCAGGACAAGACTGTAGCCCTCAGGCTCAGCAGCTGGGAGCACGAAATGCCTGCACTTCTGGAAGTCCCGAGTTCAGTCCCCAGCACCCACACAGCGGCCCCCAACCATCTATAACCCTAGAGGATCCCGTGCTTTCTCCTGCTCTCCCCAGACATCAGGCACACACATAGTATACATACATACATGCAGGCAAACAGTCATATGCACAAAATAAAAACAAATCTTAAAAAAAACAAAAACCAAAAAACTCAGAGCTGAGTGTGACAGTGTATGCCTTTAATCCCAGCGCTGGGAGGCAGAGGCAGGCTGATCTCTGAGTGTGAGGACAGCCTGGTCTACAGAGTGAGTTCCAGGACAGCCAAGGCTGTAAAGAGAAACCCTGTCTCAAAAAACCAAGAACAAAATAATAAAAAACTCAAAATAATAGAAACAAAGAAAAAATCAAAACAAAGAAAGACATAAACCCCAAAACTTAACATTCCTCACTCCCAGGTAAAATCCCTGCTACAGGCTCACCACCCATGTCTGTCAACACAACAAACCATCTCATAGTCTCCAGATTCATATCCTGTCCTCTTGGTCTTCCCAATGCGATCTGAGAAATCTGCCAAGAAAAGAAGACTACTGAGTGAGCTGGTCTAGAGGCAGCGCAGCCACAGACTGAGCAACTATGAGGCTCTTACCAGAGGCTCTGAAGGGCGCCCTTCCTCAGAGTCCTGAGGACACTTACGCTTGTTCTCTCCGATTCCCACCCAGCTCCCAGCCCAGTCTCACCAAGTCCCTTTGTCCCCACTCTCTTGTCCTTGAACTTGTCATAAGCAGCATTGGGATTGACAATGATGTGCTCCACACTTGTGCTGGTCAGCTCCTCCTGAGGGAACAGGGAGTTCAGGCCAGGGGCAGCCCCATTTCCACCTCATTTTTCCTATCCCATAAAGCCCCCAAACTAGTAAGCCACTGGGCCCTATTTTTCCAAGGGGCAAGAAGGGTGGTTATATTCCAAGTTGCCCACCCTGGTTCCATCTAGGAAAGAGAAGCTTCCTGGTAAAGCTGGAGCCTTAGAATAAATATTAACACCCCGACTTAGCTAGAACACAGGCAGCACAGCCTCCCCCACCCACTCTGTACATAAGCCTCCCTCCCTCAGCCCCTCCCAGTTATCTGGCACACACCATGCACTCAGGACAGCAAACCAGCCTGACCTTTCTTAACCTCCCCCTCCCAGAAGTAAATCTCCTTTCCTGGTTGAACAAGTCCATTTAGAGCCAACTTCCCATCCTTGCTGGGGGAGAGGAAGGACAGCTGAGAGCAAGGCTAATACAGCTCTTGGCTGTAAGGAGGGTTGGCAGAGGGTGTGCTTAGAAGCCTGGCTACTGTGAGGCTGGACAGTTCATGGGAGAGGAGAAGCAAGGGTTCAGCAGGTTGTTCCCAAAGGACACCTTATCATTAATAAGCACAGAGGTGCTTCCCAGGAGCACCCTGGCAAGGGCCATACAGACAGCCCTTAGTACCCTGACCCCTCTGCTGCACTGGAGCATTCAAAGAGGGGACATGGCAGAGAGGGGACACTGTATCCTCGAACTGAGGCAGAGGCTCCTCCTTACATGGCAACTTGCTCTCAGGACATACATCCCCCTTCCACACTGTGCTGAAGGAAAGGAGGGGCCTAGCGGCACTCTCCAGTTAGGCACCTCCCTATTCTACAGAAGAAGTCAATGCCAGCCCCCAATCCTGAATATAGGTAAATGACTCTTACTCTGGTTGCACTTAGAAAAGGTTTCTCTCTTCCTTTCTTGGAAAACAAGAAGACAAGGCCTGGGCCCATCTCTTAGTCCCTGGTTTAATTGTTCTGGGGTAAGACTAGCTACTTAGGCAATCCTATTTGCATCCAAGACAGAGCCTCTGCCTGTGTGTGGGTGTGTGGGAAGCAGGGAGGAGAAACAGGACAGGAGAGAGCAACAGCTAGAGGGAGGCCCTATCCTTCACTCCTACTCAACAGCTAGAGGGAGGCTCCATCCCTCACTTCTACTCATAACCACAGAGGGGATCAGAGTGGGTGGCAGCGTCAGAGGCTGAGGAAGAGGGAAAAGGGAAGGAAGCAGCAGCTCCCCTCTCTCCCTCCCCAGAGGCAGGTCCTGGGGAGAAGAGACACCTGAATGCCCATCATCCTCTTTCCCTCGGAAGTCCCCCTTGCCAAGTAGCTGTGTGGCTTCTGGTCTCTAAACTGTCTAAGGATGGCAGCTCAAGAAAGGCAAGCACCTTCTCCAAAGTTGGCTCCTAGAAACATGCTTTCTCTCCATAAAAGCCAACAAGGCACAGTCCCCTTTTTAGACAAGCATAGCAGCACAGGCTTATAATCCCAGTACCCAGGAGGGCTCCAAATCAAGCTAGACAAGAGAATGGTATAGCAGACCTTGTACCAAAAAATAAAAGTAACACTGGGTGGTGGTGGTGCATGCCTTTAATTGTAGCCCTCAGGAGGCAGGTGGATTTTTGAGTTCGAAGCTAGTCTGGTCTAAAGAGTTCCAGAACATTCAGGGCTACATAGTGAGAATCTATTCTCAAAATAAATAAATAAAATTATATATAATATATATATGTATATATATATGTGTGTGTGTATATATATATATATGTATATATGTATATATAAAATACAAGCTGGGCCTAATGGCTCACACTATAATCCCAATACTTGGAAGGTTCAGGCAGGGATATCCCTGCAAGTCCGAAGCCTGAGTTTTGGGCCAGCTTAAGTCACAAAAAAAGACTCTACTCAAAAAAAAACAAAAACCAGAAAAAAAAAAAAAAACTTCTTAAATAAATCTTTAAGGAGCTGGAGAGATGGCTCAGAGGTTAAGAGCACTGACTGTTCTTCCAGAGGTCCTGAGTTCAATTCCCAGCAACCACACAGTGGCTGGCAACCATCTATAATGAGATCTGGTGTCCTCTTCTAGCGTGCAGATGTACATGCAGACAGCATTGTATACATAATAAGTAGATAAATAAATAATAAATAACTCTTAAAAAAAAAAAAGCTGGCCAGATGCGCTGGCACACACTTTTAATCCCAGCTATACTACAGAATGGTATAGCAAGACCTTGTCTCAAAAAAACAAAAATAATACTGGGTGGTGGTGCTTTAACACCAGTCCCCAGGAGGCAGAAGCAGGTTGGGTCTCTCTGAGTCACAGGCCAGGCTCGACTACAGTGAGAGCTCATGTTAAAAGAGTTAATGAAGGGCTGATGTCACTCGCTGTAGAGCACTGACCTAGCACACTAAAGACCCTGAGCTTGACCGCTGCTACCACAGACACACAAAAGGAGAAGAAATGGAGGAAAAAGGCATGGGGGCCATAACCTGAATAATGAGAAAAGCGAAATCACAGGCCCCGCCCATTAAACCCTCAGTGACAGACACTCTGTGGAGAACCTACTTTCTGATTTCTGTTCTTAAGTAAGGAAAGACCGGAATGACAAAGGATCAATATTGAGTAGAGAAGGCTCAGTGGTTCTACAAGTTGTTCTGTGGTAGAAGTGAGGCCTGGGCCAGGAGGGCTACCCAACGCTGCCATCTCTTCAGCGTCTCCCTGAGCAGTGGCCCCAGGAGAGCTTTGTGGGCTGCACACGCTGGCCTGCAGATGGCACCCAGTCTACCAACATCTCAGGGTCCTGCTGGGTCACTCACTACAGGGACCTGGGAGACAGGAAAGGTGCTGCGCGTGGGGCTGACTAGGACGTCCAAAGGTTTAGTAGAAACACAAGGACAGAGAACAACTGCCCATCACAGCACACCCCGTTAAAAAGCAGATGAAAGGTTGGGCTTCTTACCAGCTCCTGGTGGTTTCCCCAGAGGTGAGAAAATCAAGAGTTAAAAAGGAAAGGGTGTGGGGAATAGGGATGAGGGAGGGAAAAAAAAGACAAAATTGTTATTAGCAAATTGTCACATGCACTACATGACAGTCTTCCAACACTGAACCAGGGGAGCTTAGCAAAATTTGGGGCCAGGAAGTCTAGCTGAGGTCAGAGTATGGCTCAAGAAAAGGAAGCCTGAGACCCTTTCCTCTCTGGTGGTGAAGATGTCATGGAGCTTTGCCATTAGCAGCAGTCATGTAGAAGTGTCAGACACAAGGAGTTAGATGTTACAAGCTGGTGCAGAACATGAAAAGCACAGAGAAGGCTCAAGTGAAGGGAAGCTGCAGAA
This sequence comes from Pachyuromys duprasi, assembly GCA_028658305.1. Classification (NCBI taxonomy): domain Eukaryota; kingdom Metazoa; phylum Chordata; class Mammalia; order Rodentia; family Muridae; genus Pachyuromys; species Pachyuromys duprasi. Next base: position 38,637,464 of record CM053753.1, on the reverse strand, counting down.
ATGGCAGGGTATGACACTGATGGCCCAGAATCCTCAAGGGGGATCTCCCTGACTACTTCACATGGCTCAATCTGGTTTCCCTAATTGACTGGTTGGTAATTCACCCTGCCACAGTTCTGAATGATGCTGGGTGAGTCTGCCACTGTTTGATAGCAAAAGAGCCCAGAGGACCGTAAGATCCACTACTGCTGTATATGGACACATGTCTTCTCAAGCCCTGATCACAAGACTTACAGACACTAGACTTGTGGGTTCAGCACTGCTAAGAAGAGAACTCCAACTGTCATGCGCCTCCTTCCTCACAGCTCATCTAGATGCACTGAACAAATGTGAAGTCCAGCCCAGCCACAGCTCCTTTTATTTAAGCCTCTCTCTTACCCACATTTGAAGTGACTCCAGACCCTAAAATGTCACTACACACAAGTAGGTATAAGCACCCACAGGTGCACACATGCAAACACACAAGAGACAGGGGTACCAGATCTATATCTGACTTGGTCTCATCAAAACTAAAAGCAGCCTGGGAGAAACTCAAGGAGAAGGAGGAAGATGATGCCATAAAGTTAGGTTCAAACCAAGAGGGAAGGAACAAAAACCAAACCAACCAAACAAACAAACTCCAAAGATAAATAGTGATATATACAGTATATACTAAGTCTATGCTATGAGTAGATTGAGGGATGGTGAGGTTTAGGGCATAAATCCTATACCTCGGAGTAGTAACAGTTACCAGAGAAAATAGGAAATTCTAAGCTCTGGCCCTGGGTACCAGCTCACCTGTAGGAGGCTCCCACTCTATCTCACTATTGGTTGTTTGGTTACGTGGCTGTAAAGCAAACAGGGAAGGCAGCTACTGTGCTGAGGCTGTTGAGGCTCTATGCCAATACTTCAGCCAGGGGGCTTCAAACCAGGGTAACCAGGAACATGGAGAGAGCTGTAGAATAAAACTGTCCAGGACGGGCCAACACAGTGCCGACAACCCAGCACTTGCAAAGAGGAGGACATAAACACAAAGACTCAGAGAGTACAAATAACCCAAATTATTATCCTACAACTGCATAGATCACCTTCTTCCATCCTGCTTTTTGTAAAGGTTTAGCATGTAGAGTATTACAACAGTGTTTTTTTTCCGAATAATCTGCAAACAACTGGGAAGTGTGTAGGGGTGTGTGTCTGGCTTTCCCCTGTTCTCCACCCTTGTCTTGACCAGCCAAAGGCCAGTTCATAAAAATCTCTTCTTGTAGCCTCTTCCAAGTCTACACCCTCACGTTCAAATGCCTCTGTGTCTGTACCCCGTCCTTTAGTCCAGTTTTATTCTGCAGACCTCACAAGGTGAAAAGACAATGATTCGTGCATCACAGTTTGTGTTTCTAAATTTTGATTAATGATCTTAAAACATACGGCCAGCAAGGCCCAAATAGGGACTCATTGGAATTTGAAACAATTAGCTACAACTGCAAAGTGGCAGAGCATTGCATGCAAAAGGGCAAATGAACAAAACATGCAGAGAAGAAGCATTGAACGGCCTTACTTGTGCAAACTAGTGTCCAGGCAGGGTGGTGAGGAGGGAGGATGGGGAAGCATTAGGAAAAACTCTGGTAAGTCAGTATGCCAACAGTCAGTGAGCACAGTCAAGCATATTCTATGGCATTCTAAACTGTGAGAGGAAACTACATTCTGGGCAGGAGGAGGGGCATGCCTCAGTTGTGGGACCCACCAGCTAGACTTGGAAATCTTCTTTTAGATGGTCTTGGGAGTAGTTATGTTATAAAGGGAGAAGCTGAATCCTGTTCTACGGAGGTGCTCTTAATTTTCTCTGCTTAAACCATGAGCAGAGTGCCTGTGGGACCCAAGGAAGGCCCTGTGCCAAGGGAGGGCATTCTGTTTGGGAAGTAGCTTTCCAAAGGAGACACTCTAAGGGAGATATTGTTTCAGACAACCTAGGAGTGGCTGAAAAGCAGATTTTTTCCATACTGTGAAGGGAAGAGCTATTAGCCTCTGCTGTTTTCCAGCCTATTCCTGTTGTAAAATAATTTACTTCCTGCTAAAACTGTTTTAAATGAATAGAAGAAAAATTGGGATCATTTGGAAAAACAAACAAACTAAATCTTCTACTCCTTTCCTGTCCCACCCTTCCCACTATGGGAATCAATCATAACACTTTAATGTCTAGGTTAAACTAGCAATTAAGGTCTAAAGAATATTATTTCCTTCCAGGGTGATTTTTTTCCCCTTTTTTGGCAGTAGAGAAATCAGAAGAAGATTAAAGACACTGAAGGGACATTCTACTTGATATTTCTTTAAATTAACACCTGGAAGTCAGGAGTGGTAGCAAATACTTTTAATTCACTAGCACTTGGCCAGCCTGGTCTACAAAGGGAGTTCTATGTAGGCAGGGGGCATGTTGAGACACTGTCTCAAAAACAAAATAAGAAATAAATTAACATTTATAGACCCCCTGGTAATATTGGTTGTCCCCAGAGATGAGAACTGAGTGGTAGGCAGAGGTGGAGGAATTTTTTCTTTTTTTCATGCATGTATGACTTAATCTAAAGTTGAGAACTATCTGGAGATTACAGCCATGACTGGAGACCTCATGGTTCAGCAACAGGAGATAAGAAGCAGACAGGCTCCCAGCCCTCACAGCCACAATGTTTCTGCATCAGCAAGGCATACAATGCCAGCGCTCAAATTGCACATTTACGTCAGTATTCTGAGCAGCGGGCCGTCAGGCAGCTGAGTTCCCGAAAGCTGCCTTCCTAAGGCCCATAGGGACATATAGGGGGCCAGAGACATTAGCTGACAGCAGGAAATAAGTTCACTCTCAGGGCTCCTAAGGTGCTGAAGGTCTCCACAGGCAATCCGATCCATTCTAACAAGCTAGCTGAGCCACAGTGATGACAGCAGCTCCAAATCACCTGGCTTACCATCCAACTCCCAGGCTCCCTCCCTGATGCTTCCTGGGTAATGTGCTGGAGGAAACAAACTCTCCATGTCCTCCCTTCATGCTCATTGCTTGCTACATCAAGAGACCGCTCAGGCTCAGTGAGGAAAAAGGGCCAATCAGAACTTTATATTCAGGCTCCATCATGCCTAAAATGGGCACTATACTCTTTTCATTAAGAGCTGCCTATGCACCTCCAAAAAGGAAATGATGATACATCAGTTGCAGTAATGTTGCCCATTTGCATCACAGAAAGTGAAAAAAAACAGGGTTCTAGTCTCTCTTTACAGGCTTCATATTTTATAGGCAGAGGTTTTGAGCAGCCTTTGAATGAATGTAGTTCAGGCAGTCCTCATCTTATACTTTGCTAAGCTATGAGGACAGAGTTAACTAAGACATCCCTTGAAGTGACAGGCTCACATTCAGGTACTTGGGCAATGACATCATCTGCATTATCTCCAGATACTTAAGCTTAGGGGAAGAGGGAGCGGTAGACTGACATGCCAGCAAATACAGAAGCCACAAGGCACACACTGTTGAGAGAAGGGACAGGGAAGTTATTCCCTACAATGTAGGAAGCACTTCCACATGGAAGAACAAAATAAGGAATAAGTGAGTACGCCAAGCCATGTCATTATAAGCCAGCAACAACATTCCCCAGAACTAACCAGCCCCACAGAAACGGGCACAGGACTGACAGACACACGTACTGGGCCTGCTAAGAAGGTCCCCATGACTTCTGACCCCACCTTCACTGATACCTTGAAGTATCAAGGAGAGCCCAATGTCATTGCCTTCTCTTACGTTAGCTACATGTATCCTAACTCTCCCCTATATTTCCTGTATGTGCCCTGTCACATTAGTCAGGGGCTCCTTAGGGGCAGGCAGAGTGTCTCTTCCTCTGTACCCGGGAAAAATTAAAACATAATAAACATTCTGTTAAGTGATGCTAAATGATTCCCTTCCTGGTTAAAGTGTGTCCCCACCAATTCCTCAGAGCTCACAGGGCAGACCTAATGTATGACTACCATCACATTTCTGCTGATTACAACATTTGTTTTTTTTCCTCAAAATTATTTTGGTCTGATCAGGCCTCTTATTTTTCTGAAGTCTCCAAGTCATTTGCTTCCACCTCGACTATTGACGACTATAGCTCAAGTTGTTGGTACATACTAGTAAGAATGTAGTGAGTGAAATACCTTAGAAAACAAATAGGTTTACTCCAATTTCAAGCAATTTATTAATGTTCAAGCTTTATATCTCAATGCATGGATTAGAACCCAGGGGCCTAATTAACACTAGTTTAGAATGTAACTATCTTGAGATGTTTAAATTGTATTTAAGACTTGGGCTTTACCAACAGGTTTTGTCACTTGTAATCTCATTGGCTTGACTCTCCTTTCTGGCATTGTTTGTTGGTGGCCACCAACTCAGCAAGGCCTTTGAAAGCCCCAAGACCTACATACCACCCAGGCTGGGGTTGGCATACCCACTTATTGTTGTGGCTTGCCAGAGAAGGAAAAGGACCTATATCTGGGGGAGAGAGGTAAGAGTCCTGAGCCAGCACATGGTCTTACCGCATCAAACTCTGCTTGATCATCCTCAGGTAGGTCGCTGGTCTCATAAACATCTGGCTCGTTCCTGGCCTGCAGGGAGAAGGGTGACCACCCAGCCTCACTACCCGGCATTCACCTCTTTTCCCACCTCCTCTGAACAAGCTAACGGGAAAACCAGACTGTAATTCTATTATTCTGTGGGTTCTACACTTCCCCAGTATGTGAGTCCCCATATCTCAGTGGGATGACCACAGGTACAAAGTGGGACCTGGGATAAATGAGCAGTGTGAAAAGAAAGATGTCACCCTGGACATGGTTGAGAGGCCAGGTCCTTGGTAATTGTTCTGTTCTCATCCGCTGAGGGTTCCTTCAGTTGGGCCCTCACTCCACTGCTACAGGGCTGGGAGTGACTCAGGACCTTAGCTCTCAAGGTCTCCTGCGCCAGCCCCCCAACCCTGGGGATGCAGACAAACAGAGGGTAAATGCATGCGGAGCAGGTGCTCCCAATGCACCGAGCTCCCCACTGGCACAAGGTTTCCGCAACAGCAACCTCTTCCCTGGCAAGATGAAGGCCATCATCTTGTGGCCTAGTGAGCATGGCTGGTATAAGGATGCGGGGGCGGGCAATCGAGAAAGTTGGGGCGACAAGGGCAGTGTTGACATGGATGGCAAAACACTCGGGTCCAAGCAGCAAGCAACTGGAGGCGGTTTCTGGGCGGAGAAACCGGTTATTGCCAGAAAGGGAGCCAGGCGCAGAGCGCTACCGCCCGACCCATTCGGGTCTAGAGTACAGAAGGTGTAGCGGCCGGCTAAGGGCGAGCCGCGCTAACCCCCGGGGCGGGGGGCGGGGGGGCTGCCAGAGGGAGGGGTCGTGGGTTGGTGTCTGTCGGCGGTCCTCGGGAGGTCGGGGGCGCGGTCTGGGGAGCCGGGCCCAGCCCTGTACTCACAATGCCGGGGAGGTCGGCGTACTTAGGGTCCGCCATGGCGGCGGCGAGGCGGGGCTGGGGGACGGAGGCCTCGGTGGAGCCGGGGCCGGTGACCGGGTAGGGGAGAGGCTGGGTCCGGGTCCCCAGCTAAGGCGACGGTAAAGGGAGCGGCGGAAGAGCAGGAAATCTCGCGACAGGCGGGGGCCGGCAGGAGGGGACGGCAAGAGTCGCGATGACAGCCGGCTACCACACCCCTAGACAGGCTGGGATTGGTGAACGCGACGGAGAATGAGGTAATGGCGAGGAGACGCCGTCTAGTATTGTGGGATATGTAGTCCTTGTCCTCTGGGGCTAAGGCTGGGAGCACAGTAAGACACTGTTAGGGGGCTATTTCACACAATGTATTTTCTCCTATTTTTAATGGTCTGTGAACGGAATTTCAGAACTCCTGCGTTAGGAGACCTGGAAACTGACTAGATGAAATCACACAACAGCAAAATGTAAAGGATGGAAAAGTGAAGCGGCTGGACAAAAATAGAAGGCCCCTAGTTAAATTTTAATTTCAGGAGCTAGAGAGATGTCTCATCAGTTAAGAGCAGTAGCTGCTCTTGTAGAGGAGCTGGGCTCTATCGCCAGCACCCACATGGTGGCTCACAGACATTTCTAGCTCTCTTCTGAGCCATTGCCCTCTTCTGGCCGCTGAGGGCACCAGACACACCCGCGGTACACAGACATAATGTAAGCAAAACACCCACACGCGTGAAGTAATAGTAATTCTTCTTAAAAATCGAATTTCAGGTAAACAGCTAACAACTTTTAGTATAAGCATGCTTCTTGTTATATATTTGTAATGTAAATATAATCTGAAATTCAAATTTATCTGGGCGTACTATTTATGTTTTTTTTTTTTCAAAAATTGGAAATCTTAGGTGGAAGATGGGTAGCTCACAGTCTGATTGAACTTCCATGATTGACATCACTTCATTAACAGTTCCCAGAAATTAGGAGGAAGAAGTTTACACAAGGTTTCAGCCTGTAGCCCAGGGTGGCCTGGAGCTCACTTTTCAGTGCTGGGAATTGAACTCAGGTCCTTGCATATAGTAGCTTTGTGTCCAGGCCAACAACAAACCTTTGTGGCAGATAGACATAGTATAGCTACTCTTTTCACTTTGCCAAGTAAATACATGAAAACAGAAGCTCCAATTTAATTTCATTTTATTGACTTTATTTGTGTGTGTTGTCAAGGGGCCATGTGCATGAGTGTGGAGATCAGAGGACAACTGTTATTCATCTGTTTTCTCTTCCCACCATGAGGGTCCTCAGGTCATGGTTTGTTGACAAGCCCTTTTACCTGCTTGGCCATCTCACTGACCCATTTTTGGCGTTGTTTTGTTTTGTTGTTTCAAAACAGTGTTTCTCTGTGTACCCTTTACTGTCCTGGAATTAATTCACTCTGTAGACCAGGCTGGTCTCGAACTCACAGAGATCCACCTGCCTCTGCCTCCCATGGGCTGGGGTTAAATGTGTGCACCACCATTGCCTGGCTTCACTGGCCGTTTTTAAACCAGAAGAAAAGGCTGGGTGTGGTGGCAAATGCTTTTAACTTCAGCCCTCAGGAGGCAGAGACAGAAAGAACTCTGTGAGTTCAAGGCCAGCCTAGTCTACAGAATGAGTTCTAGGACAGCTGGAGCTACATAGAGAGAGACCCTGCTTCAAAACAACAGAAGAGGAGGGAGGGCTGCAGGAGGCACACAGATAGAAACCCCACTATGTATTCTTGATTATTGCTATCAATAGAGAAGTAAAAGGACACACTCAGGATAAAAGGAAGTTCTCAAGCCAGACCTGGTGGTGCACGCGTATTTTAGCAGCACTTGGGAGGCTGAGGCAGGAGGAATGCAAGAATAGGCGCCAGCTTGAGCTATAAAGAGAAACCCCCAGAGCCCATGCCAAAAATCAAAAGAAAAGAACATTGAAGATTAGCTGACTCCGCTGTATAAGAACCTTGCTGGGGTTGTGCGTACATGTGCACGGACTCTTGTCTCTGACCAGTGAGGCTATGTGGTGTGACATGTTGAAACCGCTTCACTAAAAAAGGCTGCTTTTTTTTTTTTTTTTTTTTTACCTCTATAGGCTAGGCACTGGTACATTTCCTGAGCTTGCAAAATGCTGCAACCCTCAGAGGTCATGCCAAACAACTGAGTGTGGACTTCCTGAGCTAGGAACTTGCTGTCATTCTCATTACTGGCTTCTGCCCAAGCCTCGGCCTCTGTGGCCATGATCCTGAGGTCTCCTATGCAGCTTGGGACTCCTTTCCTTTGGTTCCCTTAAGAAGCATGTGATTTCTGGCAGTGAGGGCTTGTGTGGCCACCCACTCACCATTGCCCCATAGTGCCCAACTGACCCTAGACACTGGCCTCCACCCCTCCTGCCTCTCTCAGCACCCCACTCCTCCCCTTGGCTAAAACCTCAACTCCTGCAGTCCAGCGATCTGCTGGCTAGCAGAAGCTGTGACATTGAGCAGAATCAATTTGACCAACCCCTGATGTTTCTACTTGGGGCTGCAGCTGGAGAAAGGATAAGGAAGATCCTCACACAGTACCTCAGGCCTTCTGTTCCCACCATCCCTTGCCTCAGGCTGTCAGACTCCTTTTCTCTTGCAAAAGCTACTCCTGCCTGACTGTATCCCAGCCCCGACCTCAGAAGGCTCGTTGAGGCTGAGAATTCCAACTGCCTGTGAATGCTGATGGCCTAGAAGATTGCTTGGCTTTCACTCTATTTGGGGACCTGCTTTATCACCACACTCTGTGTGAAGAAAGGGAGCAGAGTAGGCTAGACTTTCCTGCCACTTCTTCACGGCGTGGGACCTGGCGACCACGTCCACACACATGAAGGCTGACTGGCTCATTGCACACCTGACTGAGGAGGAAAGAGAAGCTAGGAGAGGGAGAACCCCCAGTGTGATTTAAATATGGAAAGAAGGGTGTAATGGGTTTAGGAAATGTTCTGGAATAAAGGCAATGGAAGGCCCGCTGCTGCTCTTCCCCAGGCAGGCGACAGGCCCACCTTAGTCCCCTTATCCGTCCCTGTAGGTGGAGTCTGAGGAGGAACAGATGGGTCGCATGTAGTGGAGTGGGGAAGGGGTGAGGACACAGTTGGAACCAGGTGAGCAGAGGCCAAACTCCACCTCCGGGTGGTCGCGGTCCCGAGGATCGAGTACAGCGAAGGAAACCCCGCCTCCGCGGCTCCTGCGCGCCCCGCCCAGGCCCGCAGCGCGGCTGCAGCGCGAGGGGCGGAGAGGCACAGCGCGGCGAGAGGACCAGACGCCCAGGTCGCCCGCATCCAGTGCCGCAGGAGACCCACCTTCGCCGGGGCGTCTCAGCTGCTCCCTCGGCCCCAGCGACAGACCACCTGTCCTCCGCCTCCACCCCAGCTCAGCGCTCCTTCCCTCCGGCGCACACGCTACTCCTTGCCGCCGGAGACGCGCCCGAGCCCCTCCTCGGTGACCACCATGGCGGAGACCAACAACGAATGCAGCATCAAGGTGCTTTGCCGATTTCGTCCCCTGAACCAGGCCGAGATTCTGAGGGGGGACAAGTTCATCCCCATTTTCCAAGGGGACGACAGCGTCATTATTGGGGTGAGTGCTACATCCGAAGGAAATTAGGGGGGTCGGGGTGCAAAAATATTTTCACCCCCTGGACTTAGCCCCTCCGCCTGTCATTCTGCAGCGGCTCCGGGCTGCTCATCCTCCATCCTCCCCGCCCGCTGCAGCCCCTCCTCTCCCCTGCATCAGGATGGCTGGGTGTGGCCTGCCTAGGCCTGCAGCCAAGTCTCTGCAGAGTGAGAGGGAGCTCATTCCCAGCCCCCAGGAGCCCCAAGTTATCTTTGCTACTCTCTTAGAGTGTTCCCACTTCTTAGAGCCAGTTCCATGCTTTTGTGATGTTTTCCCTCTCCCCTAGAGAAACAACGTTTTCCCTTTGTTATTGGCTCGAATCTCTACCCCAACCTTCACGAAGGGAGGGGAAGGTGAGTGCATAGGCTAGACGAGAAATGCAAAGTCTAGGGTCTCTGTGGATGAATGAGTGGGAGTGGGATCAAGGACCAGCCCTTCATCATCGTCTCAAGTAATTGCTGCCTGAACTGTGGGGGAAGGGGGCACAGGTCTAATGAGAGGTTTTCTGGGAAAGAAATACATGGATGCCACACCCAGTTGGGGAGTTAGCCTCTAGAATCCTAAGGGCATGTCTGCCTTTCTGTCCCAAGTATAGTAGCAAGAGGATTTCAGACTCCCTAAACCCTCCCAAAATGCCCAAACCCTGAGTCTGTTCATCCTTGCTTATTCATCTCAGTCTTGAAGATTCAATAAAATGTAGTATTGAGCGCTAGCTAGCTCGTCATGGCAGCCCTTCCCCATGGAGATCGGCTGGAGAATTAATACTTACTGTGTACTTGGTTTTCTGTGAATAGGAATGAATTCTCAAGACTGCAGTCTGAAGTAAGCAGTGTTCATATTTCCATTGTGCAGATGAGGAGATTGAGGTCCAAGGAAGTTGAATGACTTTCTCAAGGTCATGCTGAGAATCCATAGATCCGTTCAGCCTACAGAAATGAACTGAAGTCTGTGGCTCCAAAACTCGTGTGTTTTCCCTTTGTGCCACCTTACCTCTCCAGACTTCTGTCCCAGACTGTTATCTGTGCTGGCCTAAAGGGGCTCTAGGTCTTGCCCCTTCCACATTTCTTAGTGCGTTAAGGACCTTTAGGCTGTGAGTGGGGTGAGAAGCTCTAGAGGAGTGAGGGGTCTAGTTCTGTATGGCTTTGGGAGTAGAGAGCCAAGAAGCCATTGTCAGTTTCGGGAGGGAGGGGCATCTATAAAGGCAGTCTGCAAGGTCAGGGCGCTTCCTGTGTGTCCTGCTCCACAGTGCTTGGCATAAAGCGCCCAGAGAGGAGACACCTGGGCCTTCTGAGTTACAGAAAATAGGGCCTTCTGTAAACATGCCTTTGAGAAAGCCCCAAGCTTTCCGAGATCCGAGCCCCAAGCTCGGATCGGATCCTTGGCCTGTCATATTCTCACTCACATAGTAAACTCAGTAGGTGCTTTTGCAGTGTGTGTGCATTTGCCGCAAGGAGGTTGCCTCTGTTTGTTTTGCCTTAGGGATCCTTGGCTTTATGTTTGGTTACCATGTCCAGGTTAAAAGAAAGTCTTGATCACACACCCCCCTCCCACAGTAACCTGATTGCCAATTTGAGGTCCTTTAATTTGTAGAGACGGAAAACCAAGAGGGGGTGGACATGGGAAGCAAATCTACTAAGAGGTCCACTTCAAAGCTAACTTCTTTTTCCAGATTTATCCGTTATATGAAGATGGGCTCCTTTTGGCTCTGTGGGCTATCCTGGTATGTGGGATGGGTCCTAGCCAGTGCGACACCAGAGGAGACTGAGAGGGTAGGGGTGAAAAGAAGTCCATGTCCCCTGGTAATGCAGATTCTATCTCAGCTCCACACAGGTCTCCTCTTATCTGTCCTGTCAGTACTTGTAGGCTGTATCTTTCTCTGTTTTTGGATCTTCCCGTGACCAAGGCTTCCCATTAATCTCTTACTCCAAGGGGCCATTTTGTCTCAGGCAGCATCCTTAGAGCTGCTTGCTTTCTGGACTTTCAGTTTCACTCAGCAGAAGGATGGCTATAGGATTTTTGAGGAGATCCGTGGAGGTTCCAGTAGGGCAGTGGCAACTCCTGCCTTTTTTCTTGTTTTCTACATTGTTAGCTCTCTTTGGGAGCCTGTATGAAGGGAATTGCTGAGGATCCAAGGAAGAGGCCACTTCAGAATGTCTGGGAAGTTCACTGAAGGAAGACAAGCTGGAGCTGGGTGGGAGAGGAGAGCTCCCCGGAGCCGGCAGCCCCTGCTCCCTCCTGTGGCGGCTTACCCTTCTCTCAGCACTGCAATTGCTCCGGCTTCAGAGGCTTCTGGTCCTGGGCTGCATGCGGCTTGCAGAAGGCAGGGCAGCAAGATGGAGAGAGGGCTCTGTGGGTCTTGTCTTTTGCCTCAACTCTCTGACTCCTCTCAGGAATGAAGGAGTGGGATTCAACAAAATTAATGTCCTGAGTAGAAGGGTCTGGGACACAACCTGTGTGTGCTGTTGTCTTGGTTTGCCCTTTTTGCACTTAGAATCTGGTCTGACTTTTTCACTGAACTCATTTAAGTGTCTCTCTGTCTTTTCTTATCTTTGTTCTAGCCTGGGCCACTGCATCTGTGCCAGATGTGGGGGAGGGGTGACGGCAAGGAATCAATCGATCAAAATCTCTCTCTCTCCTCCTCCCATTTTCAACTGTCCAAAGCTTTTTTCCTCAGGTTTCCCAAAAGTTAAGTGATTTCTGGTTTTTGTTTTGTTTTGTTTTTTTGTTTTGTATGTGTGTTTTGAGACAGGGTTTCTCTGTGTAGCCCTGGCTGTCCTGGAACTCGCTTTGTAGACTAGGCTGGCCTGGAACTCCCCGAGATCTACCTGCCTCTGCCTCCTGAGTGCTGGGAATGCAGGCATGTGCTACCATCATGACTTTGTGAGATCTGAAAGGAAAACAAGGGTCTCTGTAGCTTTGAGGAGAGTGTCATAAACAAATGCAGAGCTAAGGCAATGTTCACTGTGGCTAGTGTCTCTCAAGCATTACCATGGCAACAGTCCCCAAAGGTGACACCATAGGATAAGGCCTAGTACTTGAAGTTTGTGTTCTACCAAGTGCTTTCTTGACCAAGTGCTTGTCTCTGGACCCCTAATCTCATGAGCTCCATTAACATCAATCAGCACATATGATGGAAAGCCATCGTGAGGTACTGGCACCTTTCCTGAGCCAATAGACAAACTGATGTTGGAAGGCTCAGACTGGGTTCAAAATCAGCATGGCGCCCTGGCTGTGGGACTTTGTGGAGAGAGCCTCTGGAGAAGGCTAGCAGGAGTGCGGAGCTTGCAGGGCCGGGAGAGAGCATCTCAGAGGTGGAGAGATTTTTCAGGGGCATTTCTAATGGAACAGGTCATTGAGCTTCTCACACTTTGCCATTAGCTGGTGTACAATCACCTGGCTGGTGATGGTGGGAGGTGACCCACTCCCTCTGGAAGGATTCAAAGAAGAACCACTTCTGAAATGGGGGTGATGAAGGCCTAGTTCTACTTGAAAACGCTCTGACAAATGCAGAATGAGGAGGCCGCCCACGAGGATGTTAACGTAAAGAAGCTGTGAGGAGGGTCTGGTGCAGGGCTGGTATGTGCAGTTCCTTGGTCACTTTGGGTATGGGTTTCCAGTCAGGCCCTCTTGGGTTTGGAACTGTGCTCACTGTTTCATAGCTGTGTGACTGAGCAAACTACTGCACTGCTCTGAGCCTTGATTTCTTCACTTATGAAGTGAGAACATCAAAATTTGACTCCTATGATTGTTGTACCTGTTACATGGGATACTGTGTACAAACTGTGCATCATACTAGCAGGCACACAAGAAACTTTTACTTGCGAAGTGGGAATGTACGTAGTGTATGTATGTGTCTGTGCACATATGTGTGTGTGTGAGTGAGTGTGCATATAACCTCACACACAGACACAGAGGCCAAAGGGGGACGTTTGTGTCTTACTCTATTGCTAGCCACTGTTCACTTGAGACAGACTCTTTCTGAACCTGACACTCATCATTGTGGCTAGACTGGTGGCCAGTGATCCCCCTGGGATCACCTGTGTCTGCACCCCAATACTAAGATTACAGGCACATACAGCTATGCCCAGGTTTTTGTTTTGTTTTCAAGACAGAATTTCTCTGTGTTATGGAGCCCTGGCTGTACTGGACTCGCTTTGCAGACCAGGCCGGCCTCAATCTCACAGAGATCCACCTGCCTCTGCCTCCACAGTGCTGGGATCACAAGCCCAGGTTTAACATGGTGCTGGAGACTTGATTCAGGTCCTCCTGTGTGCACAGCAAGGTCGCCTCCCCAGACTCTGTTTTTTAATCTTATTTTAAAATTACATTTATTTGTTTGTAGGGGTAGGGCACACATGCCACAATACACCATTGAAGATCGAAGACAATTTGCAGGAATCAGTTCATTCCTTCCACCTAGTAAGTCCTGTGAATGGAACTCAGGCAGCCAGGCAGCTTGGCGGCACATAGTGTTATGCGCTGAGCCATGTCACTAGCCCCTGCTCATTAGTTTTTGAGACAGGTGTTTGCTTGTGTGGCCCTGGCTGCCCTATAACTCATTGTGTGGTCTAGGGTGGGTCACGTTCAAACTTGAGGCAATGTTCACGATGTAGTTTCCTGAGTGGGCTTATAGGTGTGAACCCATAGGCCCTGAAAAAGCTCCCCGTAACAGTTAAAAGTTGTGGTGCACACCCTGTAGATCCTAGTACTCAGGAAGCTAAGGTAGGGGGATTGGAAGTTTGAGGCCAGCTTGGACTCCCTAGAGAGACCATGTCTTAAAAAAAAAGATGAGCTGTTATTTTTATACATTTTGTCTCTGCACTAGTATAATTTGGAAGAGCTAAACACTTTGCCCTCTTATTAATGGTTTCATCCAAATCTCTAGGGCTCTAGTATCTCTTTCTCGTAAATATGTTTATTCAACAAACATAATGAGTTAGCTGTGTTCCAGAGACTGTCTGGTGTTTGGGATTTGGAGGGACATTGTCCTTGGGGAGATTCTAGAGCCGGGTGGTGATCCACAATTTAGAGAGGAGCCTGGGCAGAGGCAACAGTGGACGGTCAGAAATGCCCTTTCTAGCAGGGCATGGTTGCCAGTGTTCTAATTTCAGCACTTGGAAGGCTGGAGGCAGGAAAGAGGACTTGATTCCCAGGTTAGCCTGGGCTACCTAGCAAGGTCCTGTCAGAAACAAACAAGTGGCTTTTACCAATGCTTCGTCAGTTTCCTTACCTTCCAATAAAGGTCCTTTATAAGACACTGGAGAACAGGGTGTGGTGGCACACCCCTTTAATCCCAGCACTCTGGGTGCAGAGACCGGTGAATCTCTGAGTTCCAGGCCAGTCAGAGATGCACAGTGAAACCCTGCCTCAAAACAAAACAAACCAAACAAAACCAAAATTATATGTAGCTCAGAGTGACCTCAAACTCTTGGTGACCCAGCTGCTCAAGGGCTGAGATTACAGGCTGAAGCCATGGGGCTGCTGGCTACATACATACAAAACAAACCAAACAAACTCAAAACAACAAAAAAAGAGCTGGAACTGGAACTGACTTGGAGTTGAGGGGCCAGACAAGAAGGAAGTAATGAAATTATAATGTATGTCATGGCTGATCACAAGAATGGTAAATGCACCCATTTCTTAGCTCTTGAGTATCTTATCCTCCTCACAGGCCTGAGAGCCCTGCCCACCTTCCCTCTCCACTTGGGTCCTTCTTTCCAGCCTTCACTAAAAGGGTTCCCAGGCACACCTTAGTGTCAGCATTTGGAGAGCGCCCTCCATTTTACTCACCCAGCACTTTCTGGGAGTGTGTGTGTAGATCCTAGTGTGTTGGTACTGTGTTCCCGGAGGGGCCAGGCTGGCTAGAGAGTTATATTTAACCCCCCTCTGGCTGGATGCCTGGCTCCAGGCAGCATGGCCAAAGGTCACTGGTGGAGGAAAGAGGAGAATCATTGGTCTGACATGCTGCGTTTGTTTCTGTTTCTGGCCCCTGGGTGGGAGAAACATGGATGTAGATTACAGGTAAAGAATTAAGGTAGACTTTACAAAAAAAAAAAAAAAAAGGGCTGGTTTCCAATGTAATACATTTTAATTGTTGGCAAATTTAAAGACAAAAGAAAGCATACAGATGATACCAAAAACAAACAAACAAATAAAAACAACTTGTTTTACCATTCTAAGAAAAGAATTAAATTGGTTATTTGATGTTTGTTTCTCTATTGTTGTTGTTTTGGTTCTTTTGTTATGGCTTTTTAAAATTTTTTGTTGGTTTTTTTAGCTTTTAAAAGACATTTAAATTACATTTCAAATTATTCATTTTGCGTGTGTATTTACTCTGCATGGGTTTGTGTACTGTGGCACCCAGGAGATAAGAGGAGCACTTGCAGGAGGCAGTTCTCATCTGCTGTGTGGGTTCTGGGATCAAACTCAGGTGTTCAAACTTGGCAGTAGGTGTGTTAGCCCGATGAGCTGTCCTGCTGCGCCTCCGACCTCTGAGACAGGGTCTCCCTGTGTAGCCCAGGCTGGCTTCAGCCTCATGAATGATAGGATTAGAGGTATGGACCACTGCCCCCAGAATCCCATTTATTCTCAGCATATGTATAGGTAGTTAATAACATTATATCATAAAGTATATGTGTGTGTATGTTTTGGAAGGTACTAGACTGAGTTCAAGACCTTGTAAATAAATGTTAAGCTTGTAGCTCACCACTGAGCTATAGTCATAGTCCCATTAAATATTGTTATGTACGATACTTAATGTATATAACAATATCTAATGTTTATTGTACATAACAATATTAAAGATTTATTTATTCTATATACAGTATTCTGCCTGCACACCAGAAGATGGCACCAGATCTCATTATAGATGGTTGTGTGCTACCATGTGGTTGCTGGGAATTGAACTCCGGACCTCTGGAAGAACAGTCAGTGCTCTTAACCTCTAGTCACCTCTTAACTTTTTATCTTTGTTCAGTTGTTTTAATTTTTATTTCTCATTTTTCAAACAATATTGATATGTAGCTTAGGCTGGCCTTGAACTTATGGCAATCCTCCTGCCTCAGCTTCCTGAGTACGAAGGTTGCAGGCATGTATCACCCTGTCTTGCTCATCTTATTTTTTGTTTATAATTGCTTGTTTGTTTTGTTTTCTTTTTTTAAGACTTATTTTTGTATTATGTGTACAATGTGTGTCTGCGTTTACACCTGCATGCCAAAAGAGGGCACCAGATTTCATTTTAGATGGTTGTGAGCCACCATGTGGTTGCTGGGAATTGAACTCATGACCTCTGGAAGAGCAGCCAGTGATCTTAACCATCTCTCCAGCCCTCTTGTTTTGTTTTCTGAGACAGGGTTTCTCTGTGTAGCCTTGGCTGTCTTGGAACTCGCTTTGTAGACTAGGCTGGCCTCGAACTCACAGAGATCTGCTGTGCCTCATGAGTGCTGGGATTAAAGGCATGAGCCACCATGCCCAGCTGATTTTATAGTTGTTAATCTAACCTTTCAGTAAGTCTTACAGAGCATGTAAAAAAAAATTCAAATAATAGAAAGTTTACAATGGAAAGTGATCTTTCCTTGTACTTCTCTTCTGTAGCCTCTTTCTTTCAGAAAAATACAACCAGCAGTTTCTGTGGACACTTCCAAAAACATATACACTTACAGTCAAGTACATGCACACAAGGTATTCACTTAGAATCAAGTGTGTAAGTACAAGCAAACATTATATACATTTACAACCAAGCACATGTGTAGATGCATACTGTCTAGTTAGGATTGCCATTGCTGTGATGAGACAACTTGGGGAAGAGAGGGTTTATTTAGCTTGCACTTCATCCGTAGTCCATCATAGAAGGACAGGAACACAAACAAGGTAGGGACCTGGAGGCAACAGCTGATGCAGAGGCCATGAGGGGTGCTGCTTGCTGGCTTGCTCCCCATGGCTTGTTCAGCCTGCTTTCTTTTAGAACCCAGGACCACCAGCCCAGGGATGGCACCACCCATAATGGGCTGGTCTCTTCCCCATCAGTCACTAATTAAGAAAACACCTTACAGGCTTGTCCACAGCCTGATCTTGTGGCAGCATTTTCTCAATTCTCTCAGATGACTGTAGCTTATGTCAAGTTGAGATAAAACTAGCCAGCACACATACATTTTTCGTATGTAGGCTAGCATACTATACATGCTAGTTTGTGCTTTTAAAAAATTACCTTTTAGGGCTGGAGAGA
The DNA here is from genome assembly GCA_028658305.1 of Pachyuromys duprasi. Taxonomy (NCBI): domain Eukaryota; kingdom Metazoa; phylum Chordata; class Mammalia; order Rodentia; family Muridae; genus Pachyuromys; species Pachyuromys duprasi. Next base: position 38,620,138 of record CM053753.1, on the reverse strand, counting down.
TGGCTCAGAGGCTAAGAGCACTGGCTGTTCTTCCAAATGTCCTGAGTTCAATTCTCAGCAACCACGTGGTAGCTCATAACCACCTATTATGAGATCTGGCGCCCTCTTCTGGCATGCAGATAGAATGCTGTATATTTAATAAGTAAATAATCTTTTAAAAAATTGAACCTTGGAGATTTTTCCATATCAGCACATAAAACCCATTTCATCAAACATGTAAGCAGCTGTGTCTGGGGTTTGTCTGGGAGGCTTCTCCCCTGGGCACTGATACCTCCCCTGTGATGCAAACAAGAATATTCATCTCTTTGTTTTAAAACTTCAGATTTTCTGGGCTGGGTGAGTCCTTTAGCCTCGCCACTCAGGTTCTTTGAGTTCGGGACCAGCCTGGTCTACAAAGTAAATTCCAGGGCTACTTAGTAAATGTCTCAAAAACAAAACAAAACAAAACAAAACAAAAAACAATAAAACAGCAGGCTTTTCTGATTTAAGGAAGAGGTCTTCTTATTTTGGAAACAGTTTTTATTTTGTTTCGTTTTGTTTTTGTTTAAACAGGGTCTCACTATGTAGACCAGGCTGGTCTCAAACTCACAGAAATATTCCTGCCTCTGTCTTGCTGAGTGCGGGGATTAAATAGGTGTGCACCATTGGCTAGAGAGATACCTCAGACTTAAAGAGTAGGCTCACAGCCAAAAACACAAGACATGGGTCAACACGGCTGTAGAAAAGTTTTAAGTCAAAACCAAACCAAAACAACAACAAAAACCAAAGCCTGAAACCAAAGCAGCATGGTGGCCTCCCACCTACAATCCCAACCTTATAGAGACTGAGCCAGGAGGCTGGCCTTGAATTCCTGGCTAGCCCGAAAGCCATACTGACTGTTTTCCTATGCAGTATATGTGTATACACACACACACACACATATGTATCCATATATACCACAGACTCTTGTCTATATGTATGTAGGATGGAAGTAGAACCATCCTTATATACTCCTTATTCTGCAATAGTATTTTACTTCCACACCACAACCTCCCCTATTATTTGACTAGAGGTATTTTGTGCTTCCTTTGTCTCGTTACTACATATTCTTCTGTAACATCATCTGTACTGTGTTACGTTTTTAATTTAAGCTGGACAGTTCATCAGTAACAGTTGCATATCTGGTTCTTTTCTTTCCTCCTTGTCTACCTCCTTCTCCTCCTCCAGAGACAGGGTCTCACACAGCCTCGGCTAACCTTGAACTAGCTGTGTCGCTCGTGCTAGGCTTGAGCTCCTGCTCCATCTCCCCAGCGCTGGGATTCTGAAGGTGCATCACCGTGCTTCTCTATCTGTTTTTTAGGTTATTCTATCCATCTCTCTCTCACCCCCACAAGACAGTTTTTTTTTCTATACCAAAGGCACACCCTTCCCACATTTTGTTTTTCCCACCTGCTCTTCCCCCACCCCCAGAAACTGAACATGGAGGTCAGGCAGTGAACAGGAGGCCTTTGTCACACACCTTGCCTACGAGCTAAGCCCCAGCTCACACGCACTCCTTGGAAAATTCAACTTGGCATAGATACTAGATGCAGAACTCTGGTTTCACCGTCAGGAATGGGGGAAGAGAGCAGATGCCTCCTGGAAGACCAGAGCAAATGCTGCCTGGCCAGTAAAGATGGTGGGATCAGACTCGAACTTCACAGTCGTGGGAGTTGGAGGATTTTAAAAGCCTGCGATAGTGTGATGACCATTCAAGAGGCGACCACCAGGCAGCGAGACCTGCTGTGATGGAAACGATGCCTCCAGTCGTGGCTTTGTGGGTCTTCACTGTGCCTGCCACATATCAGGCAGGTCATGTGCACTGTGACCACAGTATTGCCAGAAAGCCTACTTCCTTCAGGGCTCAGTGGACTTCCTGGCCGTGGGCAGGGTCAGCACTGGGTGTACATTGGAAGCTCATCAAGCAGGTGTTCTGAGTAACACAATCCATCCACAGCCAGTGTACACAACCCACATTTGAGCTCATCTACCATATACTTTTTAAATATAATCTCCATAGACTCTGCATGCGCACGTGTGCATGTGTATTGGTATAATCATGCCATGGCACACGTGGACGTACGTCAAAGGACAGGTTTTGGGAGTCGGATCTCTCCTTCCACCAGGTGAATCCTTGAGATCAAACTTAGATCAGCTTTGGAAGTAAGAAGTTTCACTTGCGGAGCCATCTTATTAAACCTTCCTTAAAAAAAAAAAAATATTACTGGGCTGGAGAGATGGTACAGTGGTTAGCAATACTGGCTGGTGGTCCAGAGGTCCTGAGTTCAAGACTCAGCATCCACTTGGTGGCTCACAACCATCTATAGTGAGATCTGGTGCCCCCTTCTGGTGTGCTGTGAAAACAGAGCACTCATATACAAAAATAAATAAGTAAATCTTTTAAAAAACTTGTTCCTTTTTCCTCTCCCATCCTCATCCCCACCCCATTTTCTTTCTGTGTTGAGAATAATGAGGGCTCAGGGTTCCGCGCATGCTAACACACTCACTCTGAGCCACACTCCAACTTATTACTGCTGGGTGCTTCAGTACAAACCACTGAAGTGAGCGTTTTTTTATACCCATCTTTTATCACTTCAGTAAGTGTTTTGCAAACTGCACCTCTAGCACCCGGAATCGTGGTATGGAGTATAAATATTTAAGTGCTTAATGGAATAGGATGACTTGCTAAAATCGGTTTACCACACCCCATTAAGGAGTCCCGCCCCCTACTTCTGTCTGTCGTGAACTCTGTTTCCTGGCTTTAAGTTAAGATTTTGGTGGTGGGCTCAAAGCCATACTACAGCAGGCGTTCTGCTACAAGCCGCACGCCTCGCCCCAGCCGTTTCCTGGGCTTTGGATGCATTGATTACAGAGAGACCAAACAAATACTTCCAGCTGGTTTTAACCAAAAGCCAGATTTAATTTTAAAAACTTTTTTGGTCTAGCCTTTGGCCTTGAAGTCCAAGGATGACCTTGGGTTTCTGACCCGCCAGCATCATCTCCCCAGTGCTGGTTTACAGACACAGCTGCCACACCTGATTTATTCATGACTGAGGGTCAAATCCACGAACCAGCTGTACATTCCCAGCCCCAGTTGAAAAATTACTCTTATTATTTTTTTACATGTATGAGTATTTTGCTTGCATGTATGTCTGTTCATCATGTGCATTCCTGGTGCACGCAGGGGTCAGAAGAAGCTGTCAGATCCCCTGGGTCTCATGTCATGGTATCTGGGAGCCACCAAATGGGAATTGAACCCAAGTCCTGTGGAAGAGCAGCCTGTGCTACCACTGAAACAGCTCCAGCCCAAAGAATTTTTTTTTCTTTTTTGAGACTGGCCAGGAACTCACTATGTAGACCAGGCTAGCCTTTGCTGGGATGAAAGGTATGCACTGCTTTGTCCAGCTAGTAGGTTTTTGTTTGTTTGTTTGGTTGGTTGGTTTTGGTTTTTCAAGACAGGGTTTCTCTGTATAGCCTTGGGTGTGCTGAACTCACTTTGCTGGCCTCGGACTCAGAGAGCCTCCTGCCTCTGCCTCCCAAGTGCTGGGATTACACGGGTGTACCACCACACCTGGATTAATCGTTCGTAATATTAAAAAAAGAGTGTTTCTCCTTTGTGCAAGGAAATATAAGGGAAAATATACATTGTTGTGTAATCTTTGAAATTTTAAAATAATTTTTTCTCGAGGACTCAATACCTGTACACAATACAATATAATCATATCTACCCTCCATTTTCCTCCTCCAGCTCCCCCCTAAAATGTGCCCCCAATATGTCTCCTTCACAACTTGTTGTTGTTGTTGTTGAAGTTCAGTCAGTCCTGGCCCAGTGGAGCGTGGAAAACCCTGCCAGTTCCCACTCTTGAGCAGAGGATGGTTCTCCCTCCCTGAAGCTGTCAGCTGCAGTGGCTCCTCAGTAAGGGGTCTGGAGCGCCTGTCTATGCTGGACAGTGGCTGCCTGAGCTTATGCAGGTTCTGTGCTGCTAACTAAAGCTGCTGTGAGTTCATGAGGGAGGCAGACATGTCCTATCCAGATGACAGAATTTCACAGCACTTGTCCTTGTCTTCCAGCCCTTAGAGCTTCTGCTCCTCTTCCTCAAGGTTCCCCGAGACTGGAGTGCATGCGTGCATGCGTGCAGGGATAAATATGTCCCATTTAGGGCTGGGAAGTATGTGTGTGTGGGGGGTTGATAAATATGTCCTGTTTAGGGATGAGCATTCAGTACCTTTTTCTTAGTACTTTGGCTAATTACAAACCTCGACACTAACGGATACCCACTGCAAAAAATAAAAAAAATAAAAATAAAATAAAAATAAGGGACTCTCTAAGTACAAATATTTAGAATGCAGTTGAAGACATATCAGTTGAGTAAAATAATGATAGCAGGCTTCACTCTAGGGTCTTATCATGTAGCCCGACTGTCCTGTTCTGTAGGAACTTGTTTTGTAGGACAGGCAGACTTCACATTCACAGAACTCCACCAGCCTCTGCCTCAAGAGTGCTTGGTTGGCAATGGGCTTTTGGCCAGAATTACAGTAACAGATGTGAAATGGGATACCTGATAACCACTGTGCCCTAATTGCTCCAGTGGGCAGATGTTGCCTGGCAGACCAGAGTTGTACTGCGTAAGACCACTGATGGTTTTTCTCCCATAGAACCTTCTGGCACTGTGAGAGCTAGCTAGCAGGAAGGAAGTTTCCTGGTCAACTTGAGGTTCATCTCTCTATGCCCTGCAATTGTTGTGAGTGGTGTTTTCAGTAATACAGCCTTAGTGTGTAGTTATGAGACATTAAAACATTTTAAATGAGCAGGGAAATGGTGGCGTATGCTTTTAATTTCAACACCTGGGAGGCAGAGGCAGATGGACCTCTGTCTTAGAGGCCAGCCTGATCTACAGAGTGAGTTTCAGGATAGCCATGGCTACGCAAGAAAACCCTGTCTGAAGAAAACAATACGTATGTATGTATGTACATTAAAGAATATAGAGCTGAAGAGATGGCTTAGTTGTTAGGAATATCCACTGCTTTTGCAGAAAACGAGATTTCTTTTCCCAGTACCCATGCCCGGCAGCTTAGCAGCCCATTAACTCCAACTCCGTGGGACCTGATGCCCTTGTCTGGCCTCTTTGGGCATCTGCACTCACATGGGCACACACATACATGTACACATAATTAAATAAAAATAAATAATTTTTTAAGCTGGGCATGGTGGCACACAACTTTGATCCCAGAATTCAGGGAGGCAGAGACAGGTGGATTGCTGTGAGTTCCAGACCAGCCTGGTCTACAAAGTGAGTCCAGGACAGCCAAGGCTACATAGAGAAACCATGTCTTGACACCCGCCCCCCCCCAAAAGTTTTGTTTTGTTTTCTGAGACAAGATTTCTCTGTGTATCCCTAGCTGGAATCCACTCTATAGAACTCAGAGATCCATCTGCCTCTGTTTCTCTTGAGCTGATAGTAAAGGCCTGTGCCACCATGCCCAGCTAAAATAAATCTTTAAAAAAAGAATTTAAATTATTTTGTCTTTATCTTATTTTTTTTTTTATTTTATGTGATGTTTTGCCCAAATGTATGTCTGTGTGAGGGTGTCAGATCCCTTGGAACTGGAATTAGAGGCAGCTGTGAGCTGCCATGTGAGTTCTGGGAATTCAACTGAGGTCCTCTGGAAGAGTATTCAGGGCTCTTAACTACAGAGCCATCTCTCCAACCCCTAAGAAAGACTTTGATGGGGCTGGAGAGATGGCTCAGCGGTTAAGAGCACTGGCTGCTCTTCCAGAGGACCCGAGTTCAATTCCCAGCAACCACGTGGCAGCTCACAACTGTCTGTAATTCCAGGATCCAACACCCTCACACAGACATATGTACAGGGAAAACAGCAATGTGTATAAAATAAAAATAAATTATAAAAAAAAAAGACTTTGATGAAGGTCATGCCTTGTAATCCCAGTACGTGAAAGGCAGAGACAAGATTGCTGTAAGCTCAAAGCTAGTCTGGTCTCCATCAGTTACAGGCTAGCCACAGCTTCATAATGAGACTCTGTCTCAAAAATATACATCAAAAAGCCAAAACAACAAGCAGCACTGGGTGAAAAGTAAACAATGCAGGATGCTCAATAGAAAGTATCTCACCTTGTTTTTCTTTCCAAAGTAACCACTGTGAAGACTTGTATAATTCTTCCTAGACAAATAATGTCCTGTAAGGAGTGCAGAATTGTGGCAATGTGCTTTTCAGCTGTCTGCTTAACTCTGGCCAGCTTGCCTTTTCTTTTGGTTGAGGTGGCAGCTTTCTTTAATTTTTTTAAAAAGTTCATCCCCCACCCCTTTCTTTGTCATGGGTGGATCTAGAGGCTCATATTTCAGTTAGACACATGTGGACTCTAGTAAAGTGATTCCACAGAATGGTCTGATTGGGAGACACAACCAAGGAATCTGTCACTTATGACAGCAGGGAGCAAACCATAAACAGGGTTAGAAATTCTCTGCTTAGATCCCTGAATTTTATACTGTTTACAGTGTGTTCCCCGGGTCTGCTGATCTGTCCTGTTTGCTCTGTAACTCCCCTGCATGGCTTCCTGCCTGGTAGACAGGCGCTCTCCCACTGAGCTACAGGTTCTCAGAGCGGCATCCGCATTCTGATTTTATATACATCTTTCAAAAACGAGGGAAGGGTGCCAGTCTCTGTACAGCGGCCTTCCATTCTTGTTCTCCTCATACTGCAGGGAACTTTGTACACTTCCGTCATCAATTTTGCATTGTTTGTTTCTCCAGACAGAGTTTCTTTTTGTAGCCTTGGCTGCCCTGGACTTGCTTTATAGACCAGGCTGGCCTTGAACTCACAGAGATCTCCCTGCCTCAGCCTCCCTGATTACTGGAAGCACAGGCATGTGCCGCCACCCAGCTTTTTTGTTTGTTTGTACCTGGCTTCTTTATCTTTCAAAGCAATATTTTTACCTATCTTCCATTTCACAATTTCATTATAAGTTCAAAGCTACAGTTTCATCTGTCTTCTATTTCACACGTTCTTTATAAGTTCCAAGCAAAAAGTTTTTTTAATGTATCTTCTATTCCACAAGCTCATTTTAAGTTCAAGGCAATAGTTTTTCATGTCATAGGTTAACACGGTGTAAGGTTAACAAAGTTTAAGAAGGTACAGCAAGATTACTGTTTACATGTCTTTCCATTAAGCCATGTCTCTTACCAAATATTCTTCAGCTAGCTTTCATTCCACGAGGTCATTGCAAGTTCACAGCAATAGTTTTTTTTTATGTCACAGGTTCATAAGGTTTAAGCAGGACAAGCCTATAGTAGCAGGTTTTTTCCTTTACTAACTTGTAACAATCTATATGTGCCAAGAAACGGGTCATTTATCTTATGTCTTATTTTTAAAGTCCTATATAGCTGAATTAGCTAATCATCCATCCTCTGTTCTTATTCTCATAAGAGACTTACTCATTTATTGTTTGTGGCTTTTCTTATTGTGGTGCATACTGAGACCTGTGATCTGATTCCTGGACCTAACCTAGAGTGAATGTTTTTCTTCATCATAAATCTGACCCAAGCCTGTTTCTTCCTAGTGCAGTTACATGCTGTAATGTATGGACGGCCAGGGAGCTCCTTTTCTAACCTGTGCAGCCTTTGCTATTCTACTTTTGAATCTAACTTTAAACTTTCTATCAACTATCTGAACATTTAACTTCTTAAAAGTACTTGAATCAAATCAGCAATTGTATAAAATCATTATCAGGAATGATAAAATCCTCAATTCAGCGGTGGTGGCTCACAGCTTTAATCCCAGCACTCAGAGGCACAGGCAGGCGTATCTCTGTGAGTTTGAAGCCAGCCTGATCCACAAAGAGAGTCCAGGACAGACAAGGCTACACAGAGAAACCCTGTCTTGAAAAACTAAAAAATTATCAGCTCATCTAAACAGCATTATTTTATGAAAATACATCTTCATGAGGCTGGAGAACACTGTACCTTCTTCCAGAGGCCACATGATGGCTCACAACCATCTATAGTGAGATCTGGTGCCCTCTTCTGGTGTGCATGAAAACAGCATTCATATACATAAAATAAATAAGGAAATCTTAAAAAGAAAACACGTCCTCATGTTGATCTGCTGGAAATTTGCCCAACAGAGTGGGATAACACCCGGGAAGCAGTCACACCAGACTATAGGCAGTTGAGGGGCTCCCCACACCCGATCACACCGTGCCAGATACAGGAGTTGTACAACAATGGCAAGCAGGGGAAGGCAAAGCAGCAGCAAGAAGCAATCCAGAGACAAGGCCCCGGGGCTGTGCCTCTCCAAGGTATACCCACTGCAGCAGGTCTCCAGGAAGGTCACCTGTCCTCTGCAGCGTGGCATCTGCCACCTTTTCTAGTGTAGCTCAAGAGGTTCTGCACCAGACTTACAGCTTTGTAGAGGGAGATGTTTTTAAAATTTTAGGATTTTTTGTTTGTTTGTTTTTACTGTTAATGAATGGCTCCCCACTTTCCATTTTTCTGTCTGGCTTCCCACGAAGGTGTTTGGGCTTAGTGGGATGCTAGAACCTCACATCGAGATGAGGACCCCGTTATGCAACCTCACTCTGTGACACTCCTCACTGACTACCACGGAGTACCTTCCCCCGTCAGATGCTCCTCTCTCTAGGTTCCCTCATCTCCCCACAGTCCCATGCGTTTTCCGGGCTCAAGAGTGGGATGCCTTTTGCAGGTGATGGGAACATCTGTGGCATTCCACTTCCACCTCACTCTCCCAGCTGATGTCTAACCTGCTTTGTTTCCCCTCCAGGGAAAGCCATATGTGTTTGACCGCGTGTTCCCCCCAAACACGACTCAGGAGCAGGTTTATCATGCATGTGCCATGCAGATTGTCAAAGGTAAGATTTGTAATCATAATGTATTGTGCCATGTTCACCATCACCTACCCCATACACACACACACACACACACACACACACACACACACACACACACACACTTCAGATCTCTTTCTCTCCCTTCTCCTCCAGATGTCCTTGCTGGCTACAATGGCACCATTTTTGCTTATGGACAGACATCCTCAGGGAAAACACACACCATGGAGGTGAGGGATCTGACCTGGGGTATGAGGAAGGTTTACAGAAGATCAAGGAATCTCCACTGGGGAAAACCCCGGGATGAAGGGTGGATGGGTCTGGAGGATGAGAGGAGGTTTGGAGGAATCCCTTTGCCTGCGCACTTTCCCCCTCTCTCCTGACCCCAGCCGTCCTGTGACCTGGAAAGTCAGCAGCAATGGAAGTCCAGGCGTGCTGAGTTATCAGCTTCCATTCACAGGCAGACATGGTGGTGACGAACCCCGAGAATGCTCTTAAGCCACTCCCTACCTCTGTGCTCCCTGCCTGCCTCTGAGCTGGCTCACTGTGAGTCTCAGCCTCACTCTCGCACGCCTTCATTCCTCAGGGCAAGCTGCATGACCCTCAGCTGATGGGCATCATCCCTCGGATTGCCCGGGACATCTTCAACCACATCTACTCCATGGATGAGAATCTTGAATTCCACATTAAGGTGATCAGCCAAGAATGGCTTCTGGGGACCCCGGTGGGGAGGGGGTGCTGAGAAGGAAAGACCTAGACCGAGCCAGCTAAAGCTTTACTCTTCCCTCCAACTTACCTCAGTGGCTCACCAAGCTGTCCTAGCCTGTGCTTTCCCAGCCACCTTGAGCCAGTTTGCTTTGGGAGTCCCATGTTGGATTGAAGAACAGCCTCCTGGGGCTGGAGAGAGGGCCCAGAGGCTAAGAACAGTGCTTGTTCTTCCAGAGGTCCTGGATTCAGCTCCCAGCACACATGTGGTGACTCATAACCATCTCTGTCTCCAGTTCCAGGGGAGCTGCTGGGCTCTGTGGGGTCCATGCATGCACATGATATGCAGACATACAAACAAGCAAAAGATACACACACATCAACATAAATGAAATTAGAACAACCACAGATCATCTTTTCACACTGTCCCCTTTCTCGCTGACCAGGTGTCTTACTTTGAGATTTACCTGGATAAGATCCGGGACCTTCTGGATGGTGAGTGGTTGGTTCCATTGGGTAAAGGCATGTGAGGAGGCTGAGGACAGGCAGCTCACCTTCATCCAGAGACTGGTGGCAGCTGAGCATTGGGGACAGGCCTCTTCACACCAGAATCCTCTGGTTCTACTCCCCACAGACTTTTCAGTCAGGGATGGTGGTGCTTGCCTGTAAGCCTAGCTACTTGGGAGGCTCAGAGGCAGGAGGACTGTGATTTTGAGGCTACCCTGGAAACTTTGCAAGACTGTGTCTTAAGAATAAGAAGGTGCCTGGTAGGGCCTGGCATGAATGAGGCCTTGGGTTCAAACTCTAATTAACATGGGGATAAACAGAGAAAGGAGGAGGAAGAGGGACTGGAATATAGGCAGGAGGTGAAGTGCTTTCCTATTGAGTGTGAAGTTCTGGATTCGGTCTCCTTTGAGGCAGAATCAAAAAAGACAAAGATCTCCCCAAGCCTGGAAGAGTCAGGAGATGTGCTCAAAGGCTTGGTGCTCGGTATGCAGAGCCGGAGAAGAGCTGCAGTCCTGGGAGGAGGAGGGAGGAGCGGAGAGTCTTCCTGCCTTTAGGCGACTGCAGGGTGCCTAAGGGTGGGGGCACTAGCCTCTCTCACACTGCTCTGTCTCCATTCAGTGACCAAGACAAACCTGTCCGTGCATGAGGACAAAAACCGGGTGCCGTTTGTCAAGGTGAGAGTGGGTGGGTTCTTGGGTGCCGCTGGGCATCAAGACTGTATGTGATGGAGGATGGGCCGGTGGCCCTGGAGCTGGGTGATGGAGATGTGCCAAGAGGAACTTGGAAGTGACCTCTGACTGGTCACTTGGGTGGCCATGTGGGCAGCTCAGTCTGAAGAGCAACGCTTATGGCTACCACCCGCTTCCTGCAGGGCTGTACCGAACGCTTCGTGTCCAGCCCAGAGGAGATTTTGGATGTGATCGACGAGGGGAAGTCAAACCGACACGTGGCTGTCACCAGTGAGTGGGGACGCGGAGAGCTCTTCTGTGCCCACTGGGGGGAAGCGAGCAGGGAGGAGGGGCCGCCTGCCTGGGCGATGGCACAGTAGGGATGGCCAGAGGCCCTTTCCCTCTCGGCGGCTGGAGTGGCGAGCGGGCTCTGTCCTGTGTCTCCTGTAGACATGAATGAGCACAGTTCCCGGAGCCATAGCATCTTCCTCATCAACATCAAGCAGGAGAACATCGAGACGGAGCAGAAGCTCAGTGGGAAGCTCTACCTCGTGGACCTGGCTGGAAGCGAGAAGGTTGGTCATCTATGCAGTGAGGTGGGGGCGGGGGTGGCGGTGGAAAGGAACCCTTGGGGGAAGATTTGACTGTTTTTGTTTTTAATTAAATTTGAAAGAAAGATGAATTTGGCCATGTGTTTTGGCAATTCAGTGTTCATTCCAGCACTTGGGAGGGACAGGCAGATACTGTGAACACCAATAACAAGCAAACATTTCACCATGAAAATACATCATGGGGAAATGGTTGAATAGGTAAGTGATTTGGTGTGGAAGCCTGAGGACCTGAGTTCAGATCTCCAGAGCGCACATCTAGCCAGGCCTGTGGCTCAAGTCTGTAATCTTCTCGTGCTTCTACAGTTAGATGTAGTTAGGGTGCTGTGAGCAGCGGAAAACAGGGTAGAAATCTCGGACCAACACCTGAGGTTGTGCTCTGACTACACACATGCTACACACACACACACACACACACACACAGAACAAACAGTCCTAAGTCAGGCGTGGTGGTATATATCTGTAATCCGTGTAGTCAGCAGGCTGGGATACATAGCGAAACTCATCCCACTGTTACCCCCAAACAATGCAGTCAATTTAGCTTGTTCTCAAGATCACACGTAGTCATTACTATCAAATTCTAGGACATTTCTGTTACCCACTAACAGTCACTGCCTGTTCTTCCCTGACACCCATTTCCTGGCAACCACTGATTTACCCTCTGGCTCTGAGTTTGCCAACCATGAATATTTCATATAAATGACAGTATATGAAGTGGGGGTGGGCGGGCCTTCAGCAGGAGAGTTCAGGGGGCAGAGGAAGTGTCTTCCTGATCCTCAAGCACCTCCTTTATCGGGGTCTCTGTTCCTTCCCTCCTTTTGCACTGAGCCTGTCTAAGTGGAGGAGCTATGGTGACAGCCTCCCCTCCTGTAATTCTCTGACAGGTCAGCAAGACAGGGGCAGAGGGAGCTGTGCTGGATGAGGCAAAGAACATCAACAAGTCGCTGTCCGCCCTGGGGAACGTGATCTCTGCTCTGGCCGAAGGCACTGTAAGTGTTCCCTCCATTACCCCTCAACCTCTTCCCCGTGTCCCCGCTTTCCGCTCCTGCCCAAAGCCAGGAGCTGCTCGGTCCCCAGTGAGCATCACTCTCCTCTCTTAACCTGCTGAGATCGCTCTTCTCACCCACACCGCCTGCTCTAGAAAAGCTACGTGCCATACCGTGACAGCAAAATGACTCGGATTCTCCAGGACTCGCTGGGAGGAAACTGCAGGACCACCATGTTCATCTGCTGTTCGCCCTCCAGCTACAATGACGCGGAGACCAAGTCCACTCTGATGTTTGGGCAGCGGTCAGTGTCAGGGACCAGGGACCCCATAGGGGTCCAGGCGCTCTGCCTGTGTCTCATCCCTTGCTGTTCTCTCTCTCACACATACACACGCACATGCAAGCACACGCGTATACACACACAGGTTCACATGCACACATGCACACACACATACACACACACATGCACACACATACACACACACACATGCACACACACACATGCACACACACACACACACACAAACGTGCACACACATGCAAATGCACACCATATCACCAAGGACCGAGCTCAGTCTGTTCTCCTCTTCACTCAGGGCGAAGACTATTAAGAACACGGCCTCTGTGAATCTGGAGCTGACTGCTGAGCAATGGAAGAAGAAGTATGAGAAGGAGAAGGAGAAGACCAAAACCCAGAAGGAGACAATCGCGAAGCTGGAGGCTGAGCTGAGCCGGTGGCGCAATGGTTAGAGGGGGTCCTGTGGGAGTGAGCGCTGTCTAGGAATGCCTAAGGCCAGCACTGTCTAGGAAGCAAGGCTGTGAGGGGGCCCGAGGAGTCGGGGTAGGTGGGCTCGTGCATGCAGCTCTCCCTCCTCGTCTGTGGCCACGTGTCTCTGCTGTGGCATGACAGCTCGCTAAAGCAGCAAGGCAGAAAGCAGCTACTCCGGCTCATAGGCTGAGGGCACAGGGCAGGCGGTAGCAGGAACTGTTCACACTGCTCTCGGAAGCCGAGAGCTGCTGCCCCACTGTGTCCTCCTTCTCATTCAGTCAGGACACCAGCCCAGGCAATGGTGCTGCCCACCTCTAGGGTGGGTCTGTCCAGTGCTGCCCACCTCTAAGGTGGGTCTGCCCAGTGCTACCCACCTTTAAGGTCATCTGCTCACTTAAACTAACTCAGTTTGGAAACCCCCTCATAGTATACATCTAGAGGTTAGTCTCATAGGTGACGCCGAAACTGTTGGGTTGATAGTATTAACCATCACACTGTCTCTCCTCTCCTCTGTCCCACTGTCAGGGGAGAATGTGCCTGAGACCGAGCGCCTGGCTGGAGAAGACTCAGCTCTGGGAGCTGAGCTCTGTGAGGAGACCCCTGTGAATGACAACTCATCCATTGTGGTCCGCATTGCCCCTGAGGAGAGGCAGAAGTATGAGGAAGAGATCCGCCGTCTCTACAAGCAGCTTGATGACAAGGTAAAGGCAGCTGGGCAGGGTGCTGAAGGCAGAGGTTACAAAAGCTAGCTAGTGCCTGGCAACACTGCTTAGAACCAGCCACAGCCGCTTCCCGCCAAGCCTGACCACGCGAGCTGCACGTGGAGAGGTGTGACTCCCGGGTGTTGTCCTCTGAGTTCCACAAGCACTGTGGCATGCACATCCACACACCATACAAACACATGCACACTGTAATTCTTTATAAAGTTGCTTTGTGCAACCCTTGTGATATGGAAAGCAGGTTTTAAAAATAGAAGAACATGGGCTGGAGAGATGGCTCAGTGGTTAAAGTGCACTATCTGCTCTTTCAGAGGTCCTGAGTTCAGTTCCCAGCAAGCACATGGTGGTTCATAACCCCCTATAGTGAGATCTGATGTCCTCTTCTATCATGCAAATAGAGTGTTCATATATGTATAAATAAATAAATCTTTAAAAAAATAGAAGAACATGAAAGATGTAGGTAATCTCGTCTAGAGTCAACAGTGTTAATATTTCACTGTCCTTTGTGTATCAGGCAACTGAGGCAAATGAGGTAATTTGCATCTGATATTCTCTCTTGTAGATGACCTTATCTTTCAGGTGAACCTAAAACTCTTGATGCTCCTGCCTCAGCCTCATCGGTGATGGGGTTACCAGTGTGGCCGCCCTGACTGACTCCAGATTTTTCAGTTACCATTGTCTTACAAGTAGATTTTCACTTTGTTAATAGTTCCTCATAAACGTGTCTGTTTGGAGCCAAGGATGTAGCTCAGTTGTGAGAGCCTGGCACGCACAAAGCTTGTAGGGTCAGCCCCACCGTGACGTAATACTGACACATAACCCCATGTGGCACACGCCTGGAACCCCAGCCCTCACACGGAGACAGCACTGTCAGAAGCTCAGGGTAGTCCTCGGCTCCGTGGGAAGTTTGAGGCCAGCCTGGACACCCTGTATGGGGAAAAAAATTCTTTTAAGTAGATGTCTTGTGAGTCCATTTATCAAAATGTATTTGGTTGCCATGAAGAGCATTTGCTTTTGAGGCTGGAGAGATGATTCAGTGGCTAAGAGCACTGGTTAGGTCCAACCCCCGGCACCCACGTGGCAGCTTACACCCATCTGTAACTCCAGTTTTAGGAGATGGGATGCCCTCTTCTGGCTCTGCAGGCAGCAGACACACACATGGTACACAGGCACATAGCAGAACAAACATCCATACACATGAAATAACAAACAAAATATTTTAAAAGTAAGATACATACAATGTGTGTAGTGTGTGTGTGTGTGTGTGTGCTTTTGTGGCAGGTGTGCTTCTGCCTATAATCCCAGCACCTAGAAGGCTAAGGCAGGAAGACTGGGAATCTGAGGCCAACCTGGGCTACATGATAAGACCCTGTCTCAACATACACATACACAGAGATCCTGGTCCAGGTGGCACATTCCTATAATTAATCCCAACATTTACTAGGTTGAGGCTGGGGATCAAGAGTTCAAGGTCATTTGCATCTGCATAGTGAGTTCAAGACCAGCCAGCCTTAGCTACATCAGACTCTGTTTCAGAGCACCCCCAGTTTTTAATTTGTTTTTGTTTGTTTGTTTGTTTTTGTTTTTTGTTTTTTGTTTTGCTTTTAAATGATTTAGGCTAGACTGGAGTGCTAATGTAAAAGTTCTAGCCTAAAGGATATGGATGTGTAGACTTTTGCTGTGTAGTGTCAAGACTGCCTTAAAGGAATTGAGAAAGTGTTGCAGCCTTGGCAGGAAGCCAGAGAAACCTTTTGGTAGCGCGCTTTCCAGTTTGAAGCAGCAGTCAGATTTGGGGGGGGGGGTCGGTTCTGGCTTCTCCCTAAATGGGAGAAGTGGCCCCTCAGCATCACCTCTTGCCTCTGACAGGACGATGAGATAAACCAGCAGAGCCAACTCATCGAGAAGCTGAAGCAGCAGATGCTGGACCAGGAAGAGGTAACCGGTGGGCAGAGTGAGGGACCAGAGGAAGAGCTTTGTCTCCATCATTGCAAATCAAAAACCGCTTCTTTAACCCAGAGTGGGCGCAGCTGACAGTGGAGCTGTATTGGTAGAGTGTGAACCTGGCTGGCATGAAGCCCTGACCTACAGTCAGGACAGAAGTTCAAGGCCATTCTTGGCTACAACGCTTTGGATACATGAAACTTTATCTAAAAACAAACAGAAGTGCATGAAGAATGGGCATCCTACTTAGTGGCTAGTGACTCATGAACATCATGCAATATTGAGACTTCTCTTAGGTTGAGTCGGGAAGATCAAGAGCCCAGCTAAGCTGGGCATGGTGGTACATACCTTTGGTCCAGGCACTCAGGAGGCAGAGGCAGGGGATCTGTGAGTTCAAGGCCAGCCTGGTCTACAAAGCAAGTTTCAGGACAGCCAAGGCTACACAGAGAAAACCTGTCTCGGAAATAAACTAATGAACTAAAATGAACCCAGGCCTGTTTTCAGCCACATAGTGACCAACCAGGTTGTTCTGAAAGTCCAAATGATAGAGTCTGGTGCGTTTCCATCCTGGTTAATGAAGCCTGATGTTCACTCCCCTTGACTTGTACTTGGAGTGTGTGCCACGGGGTGTTGGAAACTTAGCTCACACAATGATCACCAAAGAGGCCATTACTGAAAGGGTGTGCCATCTCACACGCCCTGTCTCTTTCTTGAAGCTGCTAGTATCCACTCGGGGAGACAATGAGAAGGTCCAGCAGGAGCTGAGCCACCTACAGTCAGAGAACGATGCTGCGAAGGATGAGGTGAAGGAAGTGCTGCAGGCCCTGGAGGAGCTGGCAGTTAACTACGACCAGAAGTCCCAGGAGGTGGAGGAGAAGAGCCAGCAGAACCAGCTACTGGTGGACGAGCTGTCCCAGAAAGTGGTGAGTGTCCTGAGGATGCCCTGACACACCTCTGCTTCCTGCCATTGCTGTGCCCTCTGCACTCACAGTCAGTGTGTTGAGACACCCGCCCTCGCCTGCCTCTGCAATGTGCCCTTCTCTCTTCCAGAAGCTTCTGTGCGGTCTGTATTCTATCCGTAGCAGCCCTCAGGGTCTTGCATGGCATGAGAGACTCTGCTCAAGCTGGGAAGGGGAGCAGGAGGCTGGCAATGGTAATGACCTTAGGGGCTGTCCCTAGGCCACCATGCTGTCCCTGGAGTCTGAGCTACAGCGGCTCCAGGAGGTCAGTGGACACCAGCGGAAACGGATTGCTGAGGTACTGAATGGGCTGATGAAGGACCTGAGTGAATTCAGTGTCATCGTGGGCAACGGAGAGATTAAACTGGTGAGTAGGAAGAGGCAGCCATGTTATTCAGGTCATTCTTGCTCTGGGCACCAGGGAGAGGTGCATGATGAGGCAGTCCATCCTTTTGATGTACTGAGAACATCCCCTCCAAGAGCCAGATATAGTATCACCCATCTGTGTTCCCTGCATTTGGGAGACCAAGACAGGGAAAACAAGAGTTCTAGGCTAGCCTGGGCTACATAGCAATATGTAGTTTTTTTTGTTTTGTTTTTTTAGGGTAACAAAAAAGGGACCATGCCTCAGATTAGACACATAAAAACAGAGGTTTGTAGGTACAACTGAGAAGACACATTCTAAAGAGTTCACATATGGCTACAGAGATATTCATGGCAGGATCTAGAGGTGACACAGGGTGGGAATGACGTGCAAATCGGTCCATAAGGAGATGATCTACTGGGACTATCAAGCAGAAAAAGAAAGCCCAGCTGGTTCCAGAGGTGTGCACTGTCTTTGGGAGGCTGACAGGCAAAGCACTTAGGCCCCGGGGTTCGAGACTAGCACAGGCAATGTAGCAAACAAAAGACTTTTAAGGTGGAAGGGGAGGACTGTCCAAATCTGAGTGTAAACAGAGGCTTTGAAGTGGAACGTTAGTTACTAGGAGAGTAGTGTCTGAGTTAGGGTCACTATCGCTGCAAGGAAACCCCATGACCAAAAGCAGCTTGGGGAGGAAAGGTCTGTTTGGCTTACATATTCCAAGTCACAGTTCATTGGGAGAAGCCAAGGCAGGAACTCAAACCTGGTGAGATCTGGAGGCAGGAGCTGATGCGGAGCCCATGGAGGGGTGCTGCTTCCTGGCTTGCTCAGCCTGCTTTCTCAGAGCACCTAGGATCACCAGCCCAGAGGTGGCGCCTCGTACCATGGGCTGGGCCCTCCGACATTGATCACTAATTGAAAAAATGTCCTACAGCCCTCTCCTATGGAGACATTTTTCTGGATTGAGGCTCCCTCTTCTCAGATGACTCGAGCTTGTGACAGTAAAGCCGGTAGCACAAGCTGCTGAAAGGCGCTGAGGAGTTCCCAGCTTCCCTGAGTACCTGTGGAGGGGAGAGTGTGTTGGGTGAAGGGTGAAGGATGTAGGTACTGGCTTTCTGCCTCAGAGAAGCAGCTGTTCCTCCTCCACCCACACTCAGCCGGTGGAGATCAGCGGGGCCATCGAAGAGGAGTTCACTGTAGCCCGGCTCTACATCAGCAAGATCAAGTCAGAGGTTAAGTCTGTGGTGAAGCGGTGTCGGCAGCTGGAGAGCCTCCAGGTGGAGTGCCATCGGAAGATGGAGGTGACTGGGAGGGAGCTGTCATCTTGCCAGCTCCTCATCTCGCAGGTGAGCATTCGAGGGTGTAGACAGGCCGCTCTGTGGCCACAGGTCGGCTCTCAGCACCCGCCTCCCTCTGTGGCCACAGGTCGGCTCTCAGCACCCGCCTCCCTCTGTGGCCACAGGTCGGCTCTCAGCACCCGCCTCTAAAGGCCTAAGGAGCCAAGTGATAGAGGCCCCGGGCCAAAGACAGGAAGGACCTTTGATTGTCTAGAGGAAGGTCTCCGTAAGAACAGCCCCTGGCCTCGTAGGCTCATAGAAAGTGCAGCAGGAGGAGGGGGAGGCAGAGGAGGATAGTTGTAGTTCACAGTGCTAGATCCTTTGTACTCTTTGTGTTCTTTACGCTTCTCTTTACCAGCACGAGGCCAAGATCCGCTCACTTACGGAGTACATGCAGAGTGTGGAGCTGAAGAAACGGCACCTGGAAGAGTCCTATGACTCTCTGAGTGATGAACTAGCCAAGCTTCAGGCACAGGGTGAGGCCTTCTTAGACCTGGCCTAGCCATTCTTAGGTCGAGGTCCCAGGGGGATGGGAAAGGAAAGTCACTCACATTGGAAAAAGTGACCTGATAGCTTCTCACTTGACATCAGCTTGAGTCCTGTGTCAGGTCGTGGGTTACTCGACATCTAGCTTGGGTTTCACACCTAGCTTGTTTTACACGGATCATAGACCCTCTGTTGTCCTCCATCCTTGATGTGTCAAACTGGACTGTCCCAACCCAGAACATCCCTATGCACCCTTCCCCTGTGGCCTGGAGCTTGATGGTGTCATGGAAGCTGTCTTCCTCTTTTTCACTTAGAAACTGTGCACGAAGTGGCTCTGAAGGACAAGGAGCCGGATGCACAGGATGCGGAGGAGGTGAAGGTATGCTGGGAAGTTGTGAGGTGGGCACTGGGCAGGGCGGGGGCTGTGCCCACTGTGCCTGGAAGTCTGGCTCTGAGCACAGGGTCGGGCTGTTTGCAGAAGGCCCTGGAAGTCCAGATGGAGAGTCACCGTGAGGCCCATCACCGGCAGCTGGCCCGCCTCCGAGATGAGATCAATGAGAAACAGAAGACCATCGATGAGCTGAAAGAGTAAGGGGACTAGAGGGTTCCAGAGTCTGTCCAGTCCTCTCCTTTTGCTGTGGCCACTTCAGTGATCCTTCTGGATCTTTAATGTCCAAGGTCATTTCCTCAACAATGACACACTTTAAGACACACAATTTCAAGAGACACAAAAAGGGCTGGAGAGATGCCTCAGTGGTTGAGAGCACTGGCTGCCCTTGCAGAGGACCTGAGTTTGATACCCAGCACCCACATGGTGGCTCACAACCATCTGTAACTCTAGTCCCAGGGGATCTAATACCCTCTTCTGGCCCCCTCAGGTACCAGGAACACAGGGAACACACAGACATACACGCAGACAAAACATCCATATGCATAAAAAAATGGGCACAAGAAGTTAGAATTAATCTCCTCCTTGAGACTTAAAATTGGAGTGCTCAGGGTTCCATGCGGCCATGAAAATGGTAGTCGGTGTTTATCCCTGATATCTGAAAGCAGGTTCATCGGGTCTCACTGGGACATGAAGAAGGCTAGTGTGTAAGGGAAGGGAAGGGCTTCCTTTTCTCCCTTTAGCAAGCATCTGTTTATTTGTCCAATGTCCCCACCCTCCCTAGCCTGAACCAGAAACTTCAGTTAGAGCTGGAAAAGCTTCAAGCTGATTACGAGAGGCTGAAGAACGAAGAACATGAGAAGAGCACCAAACTCCAGGAGCTGACGTGAGTGGCGCGTTCACCCACGGGCTCAGAGCTGTGATGCAGATGCGTAGCACAGGCCCTTGGGGATATTTTCAGGAAACAGGCTTGAAGAGGTGGGGCGGGATTACCAGCAGAAGTGACAGCCAGGCTAGGCGTGGTGGTGCACGCCTTCAATCCCAGCGCTCCCGGGCCAGAGGCAGGTGGATCTCTGTCAGTGAGGCCAGCCTGGTCTCCAGAGCAAGTTCCAGGACAGCCAGGGCTATTAAGTATGAAAATCAGGTTTTGGAGTGGTATAATTGGTATGATCCCAAGAGGCTTTGTATGTGGTCATGTACACACATAGAAAAAAGAGTTGGACACCTGGAAGTTCTAACTGTAAATAACAGAATTTCATGAAATTTCCCCTGAACTCTTTTAGGGATTCCTTTTCGGTTGTTGCATTGCAAACATGAGTAATTTGTATAATAAATGATGGTAAAGTAAAGACAAAGGGATGGTGGGAGAAGGGGCATCCTGAGGGGTTCTTTCTTGTCCCTCTCTCTCCTTATTTTTCTTGCTACAGATTTCTGTACGAGCGACATGAGCAGTCCAAGCAGGACCTCAAGGGGCTGGAGGAGACAGTTGTGAGTGGTTCCCTTCTGTGCCAAGTTAACGGAGTGGGGAAGTCCCTCCTGGCCTTTCACTGTGAGAGACCCATGGACTGTGTATAGTCCAGTGACTGCAGGTTTCAGTGATTGTGGAGGGGAAGGTAGCCCTGGTGGCCACATGCTCCCGATTTTGCATTATTCTTTGCAGGCCCGGGAACTCCAGACCCTCCACAACCTTCGCAAGCTGTTCGTTCAAGACGTCACGACTCGAGTCAAGAAAGTAAGTGCCACCCTCCAGTCCAACCAACCCATGCTGCCCTCCCTTGTCAGGGTCCCCCAGCCTGCTGTCCCCTGTGGGGCCGGGTTAGCCTTGAGACAGCTGCATCTTCTCTCCCTCGAATCTAACCAGAGTGCAGAAATGGAGCCCGAGGACAGTGGGGGGATTCATTCCCAAAAGCAGAAGATCTCCTTTCTTGAGAACAACCTGGAACAGCTTACAAAGGTTCACAAACAGGTGAGCGTCCGGAAAGATGGGGAGACCCGGAGGCCAGGTCCTCGTGGGAGCCAGATCCTGAACGACCCCTTGGATTTGGAAAGAGTTGCATGCTGTCCGTAGCCGCCTCTTTTTACTTCACTAGTCCCTTCTTGGTATCTTATCTGGCCCCATGTGTGCACTGATCTTTGCTGTGAACCCTGTTTTCCCTTCTCAAAAGTTTTCTCAGCCTATCTTTGCTTAGAGTGGAGGTCCCCAGCCCTACCTTGGAGAAAGAGGTTGAAATGTATGGTGGATGTAGAGGCACAGGATAGAGCCCCGGAAGAGGGCAGGAGGCGGCTCCGCAGCAGGCTTGCCTAGCCTGCACCAGGCCTGGGTGCGTCTGTCTCGAGCCCTACATAGGGGTCAGGGTCAGGGTATAATAGTACCAGACTTCAGAGAGGGCTGTAAGGAAAGCAAGGGAATCAGGCTGCTTCTTAGCAAAAAAACAAAACAAAAAAACCTTCATGTGCCTACCTGGGGCAGGTATGCAGGCCATTAAATGATGCCCCTCATGTGGACCCTCCCAGTGGGGGCCAGTCAGAACTCCTACATTGAGTTGCTGCCTCTCTGTCGCCTCTTGCTGCTGCTGCTCTGTAGGTGGAAGCCTGGGTCTCAGAGGTATGGGCTGGTGGGTGAGAGGGCAGTCTAGAGAAATAAGGACAGGAACTGTTTGGTGCGCCCACAGCAGCAGTGTCCTCATCCACACCAAGGGGCCAGTGCACTCAGTAGTCTGGCAGCAGGTTCTCTGCGTCACAAAATAAGCCCCAACCAAAATTCCATCCCCTGCCTCTCAAGTCTACCTTTAGATTCCATCTCGATCCCCTCCCACTAGCCAGGCTCGCCTTCTCCTCCCAGCCCCATGTCCTTCCTCTCCATAGTGAAGACTCAGTGCGTCCTCTTGGAAACTTCCCAAGTAACCTGCCAGTGTTGTGTCCTTTGGACCTGCTGAGGGCTTAACTGTTATCTTTCCTTCCTTCTCTTATTATGAAAAGGTGTAACACCTTAACAGAAAAGTTGAGTGACAAGAAATCCTAAAGGAGGTGGCAGCGGTGGCGACTAGGGATGTTCCTAGCGGAGAGAATACTTGTCAAGGTTGAGCAGAGTCTTAGGTTCAACCCTGGTCCATATCCAACTGGGGCAAGGCAATGGGCCTCTGATCCCAGCACCTGAGAAGCTAGTGTTTGAGGGCAGCTAAGGCTAAATTGTGAGTTGTAGGCCAGCCTGGACCACTTAGCAAGACCCTGTCTTCCTTTCTTCCTTTCTTTCTTCCTTCTTTCTTGTTTTTTTTTAAGCTGCTCCTTTCTTCACTCCCTTCCTCAAAGCCTATGCTTCTTCTGCTCTAAGTCCCAAACTCCAAAACCTGCTCCCCTAAAGACAGACAGGCTAAGCAAGACACCCTCCCCAGCAGACACAACTCTATGAAGGAAATAGGGTTGTAAAAACTCAGCATTGCCACCAGTTAAGCTGAACTGCCGTGTAGCGACATTTGATGATGCCTAAATCTGCTGAGGCTGCACAGCAGGTTCTAGCTCAGTCCCTTTTCCCACCGCATTCTCTGCTACACTGACCTGCTTGACCGCCCCAGCCTCCCTCCCTCCTGGCCCCAAGGCACTTGTCGTTTCAAGTGCCTCCATCATTGTGGCCCCTACAAAATGACCCCAGGGCCTTTTCTGGCTGCAGAGTGTTTGCTGTCCTACTCTACCTTGGTTTAATGGGGTCGGGGAAGATAGTCCGGGAGGTCATTGGTGAAGGTAATGAGCACACATGTTTGTGCTATTGCAGATATTTTCTTTCCTTTCTGTGAGGCTTGGTGTGTGTGTGCGTGTGTGTGTGTGTGTTGTGTGCATGTGTGTGTGCATGTGTGTGTGTGTGCATGTGTGTGTGTGTGTGACAGTGTGGTGGGAGGCTCCCCATTTCAGCTTCTGCTCCTACTCTGCACTGCACTTACCGTAATCCTGTCAGCCCATGTCTGCCCTGATTGTCATGTGCTCCTGGTGTCCTGATCTCTGCATGCCCACATGCCCACACAGGCCATCTCAGCCCCACTGGGACCTGGAGCTGCTAGCCTGACACAGTGGAAGGGTGTGCCCGGGTAGATAGAACCTGAGCCAGGCCCCGTCAAGAGCTCTGGGCCATAGTGGGGTTGGCAGGTTTCTGCTTAGAAAGTGTTGTAGGGAAATGGAGAGAGGGAGGGACAAGGCCTCTCAAGGAAATAATTTTCCTCTATTCTCCTATTCTCTCTCTTTACTTCTCCCCTCATCCCCCCCGCCATTGTCCACTGGTCCACTGTCTTGGGTCACTGGCTTTTCTTTTGTCTTCTTCTGTTTGGCCCACTCCACAGCTGGTACGTGACAATGCAGATCTGCGTTGTGAGCTTCCTAAGTTGGAAAAACGACTTAGGGCTACGGCTGAGAGAGTTAAGGCCCTGGAGGGCGCACTGAAGGAGGCCAAGGAGGGCGCCATGAAGGACAAGCGTCGGTACCAGCAGGAGGTGGACCGCATCAAGGAAGCTGTGCGGTACAAGAGCTCCGGCAGGCGGGGCCATTCTGCCCAGATTGGTGAGTGGATGTTGGTAGGTAAGACCATGTCAGCACCTGGAGCAAATTTAGCCAGTCCCTAAAAGCCAAGCAACTCAATGCTTGCTTTTAGGCCCAGCCTTTCCACCAAAGGATGTGGAGGTTATTTTGCTGGGATTGACCTTGGGCACTAGGGAAACTCGGGGTAACCAATGGCTTTCTCACAGTTGTTTCTTCTCTTTCATAGCTAAGCCTGTGAGGCCTGGCCACTACCCAGCCTCCTCACCCACAAACCCCTATGGCACCCGGAGCCCCGAGTGTATCAGTTACACTAACAACCTCTTCCAGAACTACCAGAGCCTGCACTTGCAGCCTGCACCGACCTCCACCTCAGATATGTAGTGAGTGACCCTGGGTGTGGCTGGGGTTCCAGCTGGAGGCCATCTGGGCCCTTAGAAGGAACGGGTGGTGTCAGCTCTTGTTTATTCAATTTCCATTCTCTTCCTAAGTCACATGGTTTCTAACCCTGCTCTCACCCTTCTGCGCTGCGATTAGATGGGCGTTCTCTCCGGCTTCCTCTTCCAGGGGTGGGAAGATGAGTGGCTGGGAGGACGGTGGGTTCTCAGAATAGCAGATGGTGGGTTCCAGAGGCTGTCTCTGTTCTGTCCCTTCCAGCTTTGCTAACTCCTGTGCCAGCAATGGGGCCACATCTGGTGGCTCCTTGGCTTCCTACCAGAAGGCCAACATGGACAATGGTGAGTGACAAAGATTCTGCCTACCGGGTTCCCAGGGAAGATGGGGGCTTGTTTACACAGGCACTAACAACCTGTCTCCTGTGCCAGGGTATCAAATACAAAGATAATGTCATGGACAGGTTCACTGGCAGAGCACTGGCCTAGTATGCTTGCTGCCTTGCCTTCCGGTCCTGGTATGGGGAAGTGGGAGGGATCCACATAGCCCACTCTCTGAGCCTCAGGCTTGATCTCTGTCAAACGCCACTTCAGTAGTTGGCAGCACCTATCACTGCCAGCCTATTCCCTTCCCTTCTCAGTGAGCTCTTGGAGACTTTCTACAAAATAAACATGCGCCTTTGGGTAGGTGAGGATACCATGCCTCAGTTTACCAATTCCTTAGAGGTGTTAGAGTGGGAAGGGTTTGTGAAGACTGTTCTCACATCAGCCTCGTTCTAACCCTGTGTTCTCAATGGTCATCCCTTCAGGAAATGCTACAGACATCAACGATAACAGGTACCGACATGCCACTCGCCCTGGGTTCTCAAACTCTTCTCTCCCTGGAGCTCCGGAAGGGGGGAGGGGGAGGAAATGAGGCCCACTGTGGTCACTTCATGTAGTCAGGGAGCTCCAGGCACTCCTGGTCCCCCCCCCCCACCCCAGTTATTCACCTTTGGGGACGTTCCGACCCTGGGCAGGGCTTTGAGTTTTCCTTTGCAGCATGTGTCTTCCCTGTCCCTCCATGCACTCTCAGAGCACTGACCGTGGCAGGAATGGAGCTGACCACAGTGTGTCTCTTCCTCCAGGAGTGACCTGCCATGCGGCTATGAGGCTGAGGACCAGGCCAAGCTTTTCCCCCTCCACCAAGAGACAGCAGCCAGCTAACTCTCATTCCTGGCTACGTGTCTGCACTTTCAGGTAGCCAAGGGCAACTTTCCTGCCTGGCCCCAGTCTCCTCCTATCTGGCCATGGCCTCTTCTCCTGTTTGTGTGCATTCGTGTATTCGTACATGCGTGGGTGCGTGAGTATATGTATGGGTGTGTGTGTGCGTGTGTGTGTGATGTGAGCTCACATCCAGAGGCCAAGGTTGCGTGTCTCTTCCTCTATTGCTCCTTACCTTACTTTTTGATACAAGATATCTCTGGACCTGAAGCTTGCTGGTCTGGCCAGTCACACCCCACCCCCAGCTGAAGTTTCTGACCCCCAGTTCTGGGGTAACAGACTGGCTTCTGTGTAGGTGCTTGGGATCTGTACCTCTGTGCAGTACGGCTGAGCCATCTCCCCACCTCACCCCTTTTCTTCTTAAACCGTTTTGAAATCTTTTTTTTCAACTCCTGCTCAGCTGGGTATGGCTATCCCAGCACCCACACGGAGGCCGGAGGATGAGTTCAAGAGTCCTGTGTTAGTGAGACCCTGTATCAGAAACAAACGAAATCACTGGGTAAAAACCCAAATCATATCAACTTTGCTTTCCCTTATGGAGGCTATATTCAACCCTCACCTCCCAAGGCCCTAAGCTTTCCCTCAGGTACTGGCGGTAACCGCAGTACTGACTTCCACCACTAGGGGTCAGTGTATTACATTAAAAAAAAAAAAAAGGCAAGGTGTGCATCTGTCTCCAGCGACAGAGGTCACAGACCTTAGTTACAGGGAGCTTGGGAGAGCATCCCATCTTGCCTCTGCATTTACCCTAAAATCATCTTAGCTACTTGGAGATGTCTAAGCTGCCTCACTTAGAGTAATGTCTGCTTTATTCTTGTATACAATTCCTGTCTCTGCGTATGCTATGCTCTATGACTCTTGGTGCCTCCAGCTAGTGACTACAATCTTCACCGTTCATTGAAGATGGAAACCAGCTGCCTTTCCCATTCCCACCCCCTCCAGCTTCAACACCTCCCTCTTGCCAAATCCCCTGTAGCATCAGGAGCCCCTTCCTTGTCCCTGGTATCACAGGCTTCTTGTGGTTGCTTTAGACCCCGGATGAACAATGGGACATATTTTGTTGTCTGCGTTAGCTCCCTCACTGACTAGAGTCAAGAGAAAGAGGCCCAGGGTCTTGCTGGGCTGTACTAAGCCACATCCCTCTCAGGCCTTCCTGGGAGAGTGGTCCAGGCAGAAAAGCGCGAGGAGAGAGCTGGGAAGGAGAGGAGGGTGCTGGGAGGACTGGGGGGTGGACTGTCTGCAGGTGGGCTGGGGCTGGCTTGTTGGTATTAAAGGAGCGGAACTGTGAAGCAGAGTGTACCCATGCCTTCTGTTCCCACAGAGACGGGCTACGGGCTGCCTCCTCACACCTTCTTTCTCTTTCTTCCCCAGTTTCTAAGAGGGACTGAGGCCTCTTCTCTCAGCATGCTGCAAAGCCTGTGGTCTCTGACACTAACTCCCTCCCCGGCCCGTGTTGTTGGACTGTTTGATGTCTCCTCTTACTGCGTATCTCTTTGTACTCTGTATCTATATCTCTGAAGTCGCTGCTACATCTCCCCTCTCTCCGTCCTACTCTATATCTGATGATGTATTTTAGCAGTTTTTAAGCCTAGTTTCCCCCCCTCGTTCGGCATTAGGGAGGAGGGAAATGTCTCTTCTTTCTCCCATATACTCGTTTCTTACACCGAGTGACGTTAGTCACTGTGTGGAGGTCACAAGATGATAAAGGAAAAATGGGAGCTAGGAGCTGCAATCCTCTCTCTCAAACACACATGCACATGCGCGCACGCGCACACAGACAGTGTATATACAAAGCCTTAAGCAGAAGAATGTCTTAGCATCTATGAAAAGAGAGAAACAGACCCCCTCTTTACACAGAGCGCAGAGGAGGACCCAGTGGCAGGGCTGCTAAATTACCTGCCCCCACAGCCCCTCACCTGTGTCAGACCCTGCAGGTGTTTACTTTTGTCCTGTGGAGTCTCTGCCTTTTGCTCCACTCTGCCTCAGTCTGAGAGCAGGGATTGCTCAAGGGACTGTTTCCCGTTCTGGCCCAGGCCTCTTTTGATACTTTCTACTCCAGATATCACAAGCAGAATTTAGAGTTAGTTTTTAAAATGTTCTGAAAAGTTGAGAAGGCAGACCTCTCAAATGGCTGCCCATCTGTCCGTGCCGAGAGTTGTGGAGTCAGAATGGCTGGTTCCCTGGGTGTGGGGAGTGAACAGGCTGGGGGACCTTATGCTTTCCTACCACAGTGCCCTCAGGATGAAGTCTCAGGCTTGCTCTTCCTCCCACATTGGGCCGCATGTGCTTCCCACCTCTGACTCTGGTTTGGGGCTTCCAGTTCATTGGCATAATAGCTGTGTCTAGATGCTGGAGTCTGGCCTTTCCCAGTCTACCTTCTTCCCAATTGAGATCCTTCTGTAATCTCCATCTGATTCCAAGTGCATTTTAAAGGCGGGGGTAAGGGAGCAGGCAGCTTCCCTAGTACCGGAAAAGGCTCTGGTTTTGATCCCCAGCACTGCAAAAGCCAAAGCTGGGTGTGGAGGCTTACACTTTTGGATGTTGCTCTCAGAAAGCCGAGGTAGGAAAATTGCTAGATTTGAGGTTAGCCTGGACTACACAGTTCCAGGACACCCTGAGCTATGGTGAGAAGAAACTCTGTCTCAAGACAAAACAAAGTAACAAAGAAAGGGACAGACCAAGTCTTTTGAGAATTTAGAGCTAAGTACTTGCTTGAGCCTAATGCTCTTCCCACAGCCATCCTCAGCCTAGGCCCCCTCCTCTCTGGCAATCAAGAGGATGTTGCTTTAGTTGACATGGGCCTTTCCACACATTTGCTAAGGTGGTTTTCCAGGTAACTGCAGGGATGAAGGCAAACTCAACCCAAGCCAAGACATACAGTATCCAGATATACCTAGTCTTACCTAGATGAGAGACCAGGACCCTCCAATTGCAGGGCAGCCAGCCGCCCAGATCCTTGTTGGTCTAGGAACACTGTGGATGATAGCAGGTAAACATGGGCTGTAGTGACTGTGACCCCTTCAAGGGAAAGCTTCAGCTCTTTTTACCTATTAAGGAATGATGGAGATGAAAACAGTACCAGAGTGGTGTGGGAGAAATCCAAAGTGGCAATTTTCAAATACTTTTTAAAATAAATCTTGTGTGAGTTGACATAGGGCTTTGATTGTGGCTCAGTGGTGCCATGTTTGCCGTGGACACTTTAGTGTGACAAATCTGAGGGTCCAGTCTATCTCTGGAACTGCAAAAAACAAGAAACAACTGAAAGGATAAAGCAGTTCAGAGCTGGGAAGTTTATAGTTTATTTCTTCTCATACCTTTTCCCCCAAGTGGAAAATGCTTAGTTAGTTAAGAGCCTGGGAAACACTTATTTGCAAGAGGGGTACATTCTGGTTTCCCTAAAACCCAACTCAAAAGGAAGGTCAGGAGGACAGATGAGTCATGCTGCCTCAGACCAGGGGGTGAAGGAGGTAGACAGTGTCCTGCCTGTGGCCTCATGCCAGCAGGACACCTGAGAGTCTGAGGGAGGTTGTGTGACCTTGCCACCAAACGGTATACAGCGGAGCAGGCGAAGAGAGGGATGATGGAGAGTGGGCAGCCTTCTCTTCAGCAACATGTAAGGAGCAATGCCATCTGCTTATACTAACAAGAAGCAGCCCCTTTGCCAGAAGGATCTCAGTACACCCTCCCTCCTTACACTTCGTCCCTTTCAGAGAGCCAGGTCACCACAAGGGCCACCTGGCCTGCCCACTCACTTCTGCCAAAATGTTGCATGCCAGCGTGGAAGACAGACCAAACTGCACAAACCCCAGTGTGTACTTACTTAGTGGACACAGATACCTTTAAAATAAAAGAAATTCATTCATGGCTGTGCTGTTGCTCTTTATTTCTAAAGGGTTTGTTGTTGTTTTTATGTTTATAAGTGTTTTGCTTCCACATATGTATGTGCACTATGTGTGTGCCTGGTGCCCTCAGGAGGCTGGAATAGGGCTTCAGAGCCTCAGGAACTGGAGTTACAGATGGCTGTGAGCCACGGTGTGGGTGCTGAGAACTGAGTCCCAGTCCTCTACAAGAGCAGCAAATGCTCTTAATCACTGACCCGTCACGCTGACCAAGGTGCGGTGGTTTCAATGGAGAATGGATGGGCCTGACAGGCTCATTTGTCTGAATAATTGTTTGGGAAGGATTAGGAGGTGTGGGAGGAGGTGTGCCATTGGGGCCAGCTGCAGGTTCAAAATCACAGCGTTCTCTCTGCCTCATGTTTGTGGATCTGATGTGAGCTCTCAGCTCCTGCTCAAGCACCATGGCTCCCTGCCTGCTGCCACACTCCCCACCATGATGGTCATGGACCCCAACCCTCTGGAACCATAAGCCCCAAATTAAATGGGGTTTGTTTGTTTGTTTACAAGTTGCCTTGGTTACGGTGTTTTGTTAGAGCAATAAAAAAGTAACTAAGACACTTTATTTATTGAGACTGGCCTCAAACTGCCTATATTTCAGACTCTGTCCTTGAACTAACTCCTTTCCCTCCTGCCAAGTATTGAGATGCTAGGTACCTGCCACCATGTCCGGTTGAAAATCTTTCTTCTCCAACCTCCCTCATCTCAAATTTAGGAGTTAATATAGACATATTACACATATATGTACATAAACACACATACATGTATGTGTGTATATATGCATATTCTTGCAGGTATTTATGAAAGTATGTATCTGGATATGTAATATATATATCTATGTTTATATCCTTGCTGTTTTTTTTTCTACATATTTCTAGAATATGTGGACATTTTTCCCCTTGACAATATATTCTGGAGATCTTTTCATGTCAATATATATCTATTTAAGTTGCTAAAAAGGATAGAAATATATGTTTGTACTATAGTTTGTTCAATCATCTCACTACTGATGGATATCTAGGTTGTTTATAAACTTTAACAAAACTTGCATCCTGTTATCTTCATGTCCTCACCCAGACCACAGTCTGTCCATCAGTTCCTTCCCTCTCCAGCATGTCTCTAGCCTTCCCCTGACGACAGCTCAACTGTGCAGTTTAAGATCAGCAATTGTCTCTGTTCCTCCAATGTGTGTATGCTGGAGCAAACTGTACAGTCAGAATGTTGGGGCCATGGAGGATGAGCTTGCAAATTCATCTGGTCCTTCGGTGCAGCTCAGTGTTCCTGTGTGCTCCCATTCAGCTCCACCGCCTGCCTTCCAGAACCTTCCAGAACCACCTGGCTTAGGTCTGAAGTCTCCAAACCTCCTCCATACTCTTCTTGGAGATGACCTTATTTAAGGAGAAGATTAACAGGATCAAATGTGAAATCCTCTGTTGCATGACCTTTCCTGGGGTAACATGAACAAGTGTGTGCTTATCCCAAATAAGGAGCCGATGATAGACCAAAGTAGGAAGACCACCAGTGTCTGACTTGTCAAACCAATGTGTTTCTTGGAGTTACTTCAGGAGTGCAGGTGAGGGCTTACTTACAGGAGTAGAAATGACAGAGACAGCTGTATCATGAAAGCCCACCCTAGCTCATGAAATCTGGAAGCAGCCTTGAGGGTTGGAGGGTGTTTCTTCCAAGCAGTTCGGTTAGTCTGAGCCTTTTCAGGCAGCTCAGGGGTCTCTGCTTCCTCAGGGAAGCTCAACGTGTCTCTCTTAGACAGGTCAGCTTGTCTGAGAGTGTCGCTTAGCACTCCTGATTGCTTATATATGCTTGGGGAGGGGTCTAGTGGATCTGCTCAGTTTAGGGACCTTCCTGAGCCTCAGTCTTCCCTGTAAAGTGGAATGTTTCATCTCCCTCTAGAATGAGCATCTTGCCTTAAGGAGTTTAATCCCAGATGGAAGGTTTTATCTTGAAGGGATTGTGTTCAGAACACTCCCACACGCACATCTACATGTTTAAGTCTGCAGGGGTTTTGTTGCTATTTCCTCACTCCTACTGCAGTAAGCAACCCCTTACCCCTGCTGCAGTAAGCAACCCCTCAACCACACTTCTGTAAACTGCACGCACGCCCCACCCCCCCAAAAAATGCCATCATTAGTGCACCAAGCTAGGCTCGGTGGAATGGTTTCTTTAGTTGATCTAGAGTGAATACGCTTCTGTTCGCATCCTGAAAAGCCACACAGCTAGTACCCAAACAGGTAAGCTGAGGCGCAGCAGTTACACAGGGCCAGTGAGGGGTGGAAAGGCGTGGGACTGAGGACACTCTGTCTGAGGCGGGGTAGTGGGGAGAAGATCCTGGAATGGCTGTCTCTCCCTTGTGCCTTGGGTGGTGAGCTTCCTGGCTCTTGTGTAGTGTGCTACTGTTACCTGTGATAAGATATGTAAATTGCAGTTCCTAAAGTAGCGTGATAGCGCGGAATCATAAGCCAGTTTGGCAGTTGGATGGCTTTTGCTGTGGGCAGTAAGCCAGGCAACCGTGGTTCAGCTGCCTGCCCAGAAAGAACTTACCATGTAAGGGGCTTAATAATAATAAGACACAGAGAGACAGAGAGGCTACAGATACTATCCTTTGCCGAGCTCTGATGAAGCAGGGAACATAGATAAAGAGGAGGAGACGGGGGCGTTGGCTTGCCATTTCTTATAGAAGGTGGGCCTAAAAGGGAAGGAAAGTACAAATTAAATCGTTACTAAAGAGCTTTTCCTGGGATAAAAAAAAAAAAAATCTTAGGCCCTGTTGGGGAGAATCAAACAGCGAGGAAGGACAGTGAAGTAGGAGGGGTAGAAGATGTCCCTGGCTGGACAATTAATTCAGAGGAAGGGGAAATATGAATGATCATGAAACGGGGTCCTTTAATAATGGTCCAGTTCAAGAAACTATGGAAATCGAGGACTGCTGTGCAACTGAATTGCTGGAATTGGTACAGGCTTGTAAACAAAAAACAAAAATGCAGTTCCCAGCCTAGGTGCTGAAGAAGCTGTGAGCGCCTGGGAAATGCGATCTGCTGCTGTGGAAGACTGAATAGGAGGCCAGGCATGGTGGTGCATGCTGGAATCCCTGCACTCAGAGGCAGAGGCAGGCAGATTGCTGGGAGTTGGAGGCCAGCCTAGTCCGAAAAGCGAGTCCAGGACAGCCAGGGCTATTCAGAGAAACCCTGTCTCGAAAAACAAAGCAAAAGAAAAAGAAACTGAATATAAGTAGCCATGACTACATGAGACAAAAATGGCGTTATCTGAGGCAATATGAAAGTAGTCAGTCCCCAGTGGATTGGTTCTCGTTAGGGACATCCAGTTACCATCAGCCGAGGTCCCCTGAATATCAACAACCTGATGACAACGGAGGAAGGACAGGTGTTCCTGAGACAAGTGAGCATATGAGAGGCAGTAGTTTATATTATACATATATGTGATATAAATAATATATATCAACATGTGTAATGTATACAATATATAAAAGATACAAAATACTTATAGTATATATCATATATTACTTACTTAGGCTTTTTAAGTCAGGGTCTCATTGTGTAGCCCTGAACATGAATGGCTTAGACTAGTGTGTAAATTATGCTTACAAAGTGCTAAAGCGGGGTGAGGGGTGGGGCAGGGGGAGAGAGGAAAGGTAGTGCAGCATTTAATCTCAGCACTTGGGAGACAGAAGCAGGTCGATCTCTGTGAGTTCAAGGCCAACTTGGTCTGTATAGAGACCATCTGATAAGACCTATTTTTAAAAAGGGTAGGGTGTGTGAGAAAGACAGAAAATGTAGACAAGGGGGGTTGTCTTTATCACTTGGGCAAATGTATCTAGATTGGTGTGCATCTACAATTCCTGGCGGGGGGAACTGATCAGATGCCGAAGTCAGCCAGCTCTGGGAGCAGGCATGGAGGCAGCAGTCTTCCAGGGTGAGATCAGAGCCTCATGGGAAAGGACTGGCTCACGGAGGGCTGGGTGGAGAGGCGTCCTCCACCCACGCCTCTGTACGCAGCACCGCCATTTTTAAAGAAGGTGTTTTCATGATGTATTGGCCCTTGCTGACAACTTTTAAAGTATCTCCTCAACCATCTAAGACCAATTGGCATTTCCTTAGACCAGATGGTGGTGGGCCTCCAGAGAGCTCGCTTACCCTCTTTAGAAAGGTTTTATTATGTAATGCTAACCCTGAGCACACGCTGGTTTGGAAAGGAATGTGGAAGAGTTATAACAGCAGTTAAGGAATTTAAAGGAAAGTGTTCTGCATGGCTGGTATCTTAGGGTTACGACTGCCATGATGAAACACCACGACCAAAAGCAACTTAGGGAGGAAAGGGTTTCCCTGTCCTGAATCACAGTCCACTGAGGGAAACCAAGGGAGGAACTCAAACCAGGCAGGAACCTGGAGGCAGGAGCTGATGCAGAGCCCATGGAGGAGCTGATCACTGGCTTGTTTATCATGGCTTGCGCAAGCCTGGTTTCTGGTAGAACCTAGGACTACCAGCCCAGGGATGGCACTACCTATAATGGTCCTTCCCATCAATCACTAATTGAGAAAATGTTCTGCAGGATTGCCTGCATCCAGATATTATGGAGGCATTTTCTCAATCCAGTTTCCCTCCTGAAGCAGATGATTCTAGCTGTGTCAGATTGGCATAAAACCAGCCAGCATGGGTCATTCCCAGATCCAATAAGGTTATTATTAAATGATATTCCAGTGATAGGAATGGGATACCTCCTTATACATTGAGGCCCCCAGACTTCAAGGTTATTGCCCCTGCTGCTGGTTGCATGGTAAGCTCCTACTGTTAAAGACACTGAGTGCTTTGTCTACCGAGCATAGGGAAGTCCATTTGGTGCTGAGCAGGAAGGTTCTTCCGTGCCAGCTGGCTTTTATAGTGCCAAAAGACACTATGCATTCTCTGGGGGTATAATTCTTACCAATGTTTCTGCTCAATTATGGATCCTGTGTTCTGTGTTACAAACATACCAGGAAAGAGGAGTCAACTGGTACAGCAGAGGCTGTTACAGGTGCAACTAAGTGCTTTCCTGTGGAAGGGAGTTAAGCTTTGGTACTGTAAGCTAGGCAAAGATCTGTGGCTGAAGCTTCTGAAGGCTTCGCAGAGAGAACCTCCCCTTCCCACCCCCGCACTAGTGACCACTGCAGAGAGTCAGAATAGGTCAAGCTTTGAGCATAGATCAGAGTGCTTAAGTGGCACCGTGGTCCACTGCTCAGTGGTAAATGGAGGGAAAGTTCATGCATCTGTATCACCCCCTCCTAGGCTCAGGCAACATCACGGAAGAGAGGGAAGAAAGGATGTAAGGGTCAGAAGAAGGGATGGAGCGTCACGTAATTATTTCCTCTGGGGGGAGACGGGGAGCTCATAAGACTGAAAGTTCATGAGACTTACGAGACTCAAGAATCACAGGAAGTACTGACATTACAAGTCACTCAGATGGTTCTGTAAGCCTTTAACATCCCCTGAGGGAGAGAAGACTCTTTTGTGGAGCTGCCTACAAGATAGACGGGGAGATCAGAGATGTGGCTGGTCTCCCCGTGGGGATGGGCCTTTGGTGGGACAGCTTGCTTTGAGTCATTGATATTCCTTTAACTTCCCACTCTTGCTCCATCCATCTGTTGTCTACCCCCCCCCCCAGGAAAGTCACCCAAGGACATACCCTTTCTTTCCCCTTCCTACAAATGATGGATCTCTTTTCTCTGATCTTTTTTTTTTTTTTTTTTTGACACTGTGTATCTCTGGCTGGCCTAGAACTCCTGTGTAGACCAGGATGGACTTGAACTCGAAGAGATCCACCTATCTCTGATACCTGTGTGCTGGAATTACCACCACGTGCATAGCTGAGCTTATTTTCTGACAGCAGACTCTCCAGAAGTAAGCCATTTCCCACCTGTATTTCCTCTCTTTTCTAGGGACAGGGTGCCTATCTGTAAGCCCAAGGCTGGCTTCTACTTCCCAAATGACGGGATTAGTCATTTCTGGCTTCCATCCTGACTTCTTCATTCATTTGTTCATTCCACAGTCCACACTGACGTGGTCTTTCTCTGCCTAAGTCCCCCCACCCCAAAAGGCTACAGGTTACCAAGTGAAACAGTGTCTCTCAGCTCTCGTCACTCCTCACCTGGCGTTCTCTACTGCTTCCTGTTAGAACTCTGCTCCCCAGAATTCCACAACCAGGCTTTCTCACCTCTGCCCTTGCAGTGCACGTTTTGTTTTGTTTTGTAGACAAGGTTTCCATGTGTAGCCCTGGCTGCCCCGACTCACTTTGGAGACCAGACTGGCCTTGAATTCACAGCCTGCCTCTGCCTCTGCCTCCCTGAGTGCTGGGATTATAAGTGTGTGCCACCGCACCGGCTCCCTTTTGAATCTTTCACCAAACTCCTTCAAAAATCATTTTACTTTCTCTATTATTTTTAATTGTGTATATGTGGGGGGCCCGGTGCATGTGAGTGCAGGCACCCACAGAGGCCAGAGGCACCAGTGTCTTCTGGAGCTAGAGTCGCAGGTGACACTGAGGTATTTTGCTTGGGTGCTGGGAACTGAATTTGCAGCCTCTGGAAGAGCACTGCATGTTCTTAGCCACTGATCATCTCTGTAACCCACTAGCCAATTTTCCCCCTTTGTAGCTCACACTGGCTTTGAGCCTCACAGCCTCCCAAGTGCTGGGATCACAAGTGTCTACTACCATTTCTAGTCACACCAACTTATGGTTTCTAAGATTTATTTATTTTATGTGTCTGAGTGTTGAGCCTGTAGGTATGTGTTGGGGGTTGGGCTGGTGCTATGTATTCAAATGCTAAATGCTGGCCCCTGAGATCTGGTTTCAGTCCACATACACCAAGTGATGTTGTGGAAACCTTGCTCCCCAGTTTAAAATTGGCTGGTTAGTAAAAATACCTAGAAGCCTGTACCTGGGCAGAAGAGAAGCAGGCATCTGTGACTTGGGCTTGGGGTCAGATGGTGACCAGGAAGAGGGAGAGAGAAAGCGGAGAGGAAGCCAGAGATAAGGAAGCTCTCATGGGGCACTATGGCTCATGAGCACGTGGCCATGAGGGCTTCCCTGATGGAACAGAAGCAGCCCAGGCAAGAACAGTTATGGCAAGTGACTGGGGTGGGTAGCTGGGAAATAGTGAAATATCTTAGAGAGTTAATGCCTGCCCAGTAACTGTGCCTTAAAGCCTATTATAAATCTAAAAGGTCTGTGTCTTTTATTCAGGAACTACACAATCCGAAGTAAGGTAGAAAGCCCAAATAGTTATTTAGGAGCAAATGGGGGTGGAGCAAATGCCCTGAAATTTTTTTTTTCACTTTATGCACCAAATGTATGCCTGGTGCCTGAGGAGGTCAGAAGGCGACATTGGTCCTGTGGAGAGCAGATGGATTCCTGAGTGAACATACATTAACACTGGCACAGCCATGCCAATGACTCCAGAGCCTCGGGTCCTGGAACGGCAAAAGCCTGTCTGGGTGAGGCTAAAAAGCATGACAAAGCCTTCGGTCTAAGTACAAATGTTTATAAATTATGACCAATGTGTGCAGAAACTAGCAGCTTCCTCCTCCCGGGACTAGCTAGCCCCTACCCTTTCTGTTGTATATAATAAATGGTTGAGTCACCCTCCATCAGAATGTGCCAGTGCACCTCATCCCAGCTTTTTTCTGTGTATGTCTAGAGTTGCTTCAGTGTCTGTCCTTTCTTCATTCCCACACCACCCCAGCCAGGTTTCCCAGACCACGCTGTGGAGGATGAGGCAGGATCCCTGCCAACTGGGGTTCCAGGTGGCTGTGATCCAGTGTGTAGATGCTAGCTGAACCCAGGTCCTCTGGTAGAGCAATTGGTTCTCTTAACTGCCTAGCCATTTCTCCCGCCGTTTTACCTTAAAAATCATACTTATTGTGTATGTGTGCACATGCGTGTGTGGGTAGGCGCATGCATGTGGTGGTTGGAAGACAAGCTGTGCAAACTGGTTCTCTCCTTCCATCTTGTAGGTTCTGGGTGGAACTTGGGTCATCCAGCTTGGCAGCAAGTGCTTCTACACAGGCCTCTTAAATGACGCTCTGTCCCAGCATTCTGCTCTTGGGCTTTTGCTTGTTCTGAGAAATGTCATTCATGACCACACGTTCCACAACAATCCTTAAATCTGTGTCCTCGGACCAGACTGCTCTGCTGAATGGCAGGCCCCAATGTCCCCCAGTGTTGCTCTTTCCCAGTCACCACAATCTCATTGTAGCCAGCTCTCAATATCCGTCTTTCCTTCAAATCTCACATCCTCAGTGAGTTTTCCAGATTGACCTTGAGCTGTATTTATTCATGTGCTTGTTTATTTAATGTAGAACCCAGGCTAGGCAAACAGCTCCACCGGAGGTACACTTGCAGCCTCAAACTGTGTATCTGTAGACGCCATTTCCTCCTCACTGCTTTAGTTCACCATCAGCGCACGGATCTCTGCGACGTTTGTCACCCACTGGAATGTCTGAATAAACACACCAGTAGTGTCGAACACAAAGGCTCTTATGTGCCCACCTCCCATCTCTAACCCGGTGTCTGCATCTGTCCACAAAGTCACCTTACTACTTACAACCTACACAAACTAGGCTCCTTTTGGTTTTCATTTTCGGGTTCTGACCTCTGCCTGGGAAGCCTAGTTCTGAACTTAACTGTTGTACTTAAAAAAAAAACAAAAAACTTTTTATTTATGGTTATCTTTTTCTCCCTACTCCAACCCAATCCCTTCCAGCACCCCAACACCAGATAGGAGAAAGGACTAGTGGGAGAGGGGGCGCAGTTCTCAGAGCTGCTGGTTAGGGTCATCAGGTCCCCTGGAGCCAGTCCAATCATTTCAGGAGATCTCCAACTTCTTGTCTCACTACAGCAACCAGGAGGAGCCTTCTTCCTCTTCGCTCCACTCTCTGGGCTCTGGCATTTATTCTCTCTCCAGAGTCCTCAGATTTTAACTATCTGCAGATGGCAAAGAGCTCCTCTCAGAGCCCGCATGAGGCAAATAGTCTGCTGTTGTGGACCATCTGAATCAGTCCCACACCCCACACCTGGGACCAAAACAAAAACATGTATACATCCGCAACACTTAATTTTTTTTTTTTAAGACAGGGTAGCCTTGGCTGTCCTAGACTGGCTTTATAGACCTGGCTGGCTTTGAACTCACAGAAATCAGACTGCTTCTGCCTCCCCGAGTGCTGGGATTAAAGGGGTGTGTCACCATGCCCAGCTGGATTTAGTGTTCTGCCTTGTCGCCTCCATCCTCTTGGAAGGCACCCTTCCTTTCTTTGTGATTACCACTGCCCATCACAGCCTTAGCACAAACCTTCTCCTTGTCTAGTCAGTGTCTTTAGACTTTTAATTCTTCTAGGGTTAGCATTTTCCTTTGCTCAAACAGAGGAGAATCCGCCTAAAGAACAGTTCAAGTTAAATCCTCAAAAATTACTCGTTGAATGGATGAGTTAATTCTAAAAGAAACTTGTGGTCATGAGTAAAACTTTCAGATTTTCAGAAGATGAAGAGATGGCTGCTCTTCCGGTGGACCAGGTTCGATTCCCAGCACCCACACAATCATCGACAACTTCAGTTCTGGGGATCTGATGCCCTCTTCTGGCCCCAGGCGAGGCACTTAAACCGTGCCCGCCGAACACCTATATACATACATAAAACAGTGTAATAATACATATTTAAATTTGGCATGTCCATTCCTTCACAACCCCAACTTCAGCCTCCGTAATACTCAACACTCGGTATGAAAATGCGGCAGGCGGATATCGAGGCTGAAGCCAGCTGGGACTAGGCGAGGAGCCTCGGCGTTCTAGGACAGAACCGGAAAGGGAAGAAGCGCCGCCCCGCGCAGCGGCAGCCCCGCACGCCGGAGAGCGCATCCCGGGGAGCACAGCCCGCGCCAGGTGACCGCCGCCCGGGCGAGAGGCCCCGCCCCGCCCCGCCCCGCCCCGCCCCGCCCCGCCCCGCTCGCGCGCCCGCGGGTGGGCGGGCCTCCGGTCACGTGACGGCTGCGCAGGTGAGCACAGCTTCCGGGTCGGGCTTCGGAGTGGCGGCCGGCTCTCGCTTCCACTCGCTCGGGTGTGCGGGAGACGATGGCGTCCTCCTCGGTCCCTGCTGCCACCGCACCCGCGGCAGCTGGAGGCCCCGGCCCGGGTTTCGGCTTCGCCTCCAAAACCAAGAAGAAGCACTTCGTGCAGCAGAAAGTGAAGGTGTTCCGGGCCGCCGACCCGCTGGTGGGCGTGTTTCTGTGGGGCGTCGCCCACTCGGTAAGAGCCGGCCCCGGACCCCGGCGCCTGCCGCTGCTCCTGCGCCTCTCCTGGGTCTGGCGTCCGGAGCTCCTCGCGCTGCCACCTCCTCTGCCCCGCCTGGTTCCCAGCGCCCCATTCCCGGGTGTCCCTCAGGCTGGCTTCTGGTTGTAGACTTATCTCACCGCCCGCCCTTTACTCCTCCCTGAACCAGCACTTTTCCTTGACTCCTTCCTGCCGGGTCCAGCCCCAGGCTACAGGGACTGGCCAAGGATCCGGCTCCAGCCAGAGGGACATTAAAGGGGAGTGGCTCTAAAGGGTTATTGGTGAGGTCTGGGTGCGAGAGTGCGGGAAGCGAGTCGGGGTACCTGCCAGGCGAAGGACGTAGTTTGATTTCCTCTCCACCTTTATTTCCAGCCCCCTTCCCTTGACTTTTGAGCCTTCGCTTTGTCCGGGGATAGCTCTAGGCTTTTTGGATCGTCTAACCCTGTTTGCCCTTTCCAGAGACACAGCATTTCAGAGAAGCTACCCAACTCTGGTCCTAGGGGATGCCCTCCCTCAGGTCGTAATGCTAATACCTGCCTTTGGTCTTAGCTTCGTCCCCACTGTTGGTATTTGGTGTGGATGGAGTCATTTGGAACCAAGGAAAAGGCTGAGGAGCTGTGGTTCCAGGGACGCTATTGGTGAACTTTAGAAGCAGGAAAGGGCTTGGAAGGGTGCAACTGAGGCCAATGGGCCCAGTATACCTCCTTTCCTCGGGCTATCTTGGAGGAGCCAAAGCTAGTGAGATATAGCTGGTTTTCTCCTTCCTCAGATCCGGAGTAGGAGGGATGCGGTGATGTTCAGCTTGACAGGAACTATTTTAGTTATCAGCTCCTTTGAGTTGTGGAGGTTTAAGGAGGTGAGGAAGAAGGTCGAATCCTTACTTTGTAATAGGAACATGACTGGAGGTCAATGAGGCCTGTCTACGAGGTCCCGTCTGTCTTTGCTGCTCCTTCAGTGGTCATTAGATCTTGTTCCATCTAAGGTGCTTGCTGTGGTTGAGACCTGTGAAAGTAGGGGCTGTCTTACTAAAGGGACCTCCAGGTGGCTTACCCATCCCTGTGGAAACATATAGGGGAGGGGTTTCCTTTGGTAAGACCTGGCTTACACTCTTTAGGTAAAATACTTTAGCTTTCCAGCCAGCACACATGCTCAAGTGTGTGGAACGGAGAAATTCCGTGAACATATGTCTTAGCGATGAGTCAGCCTGCTTAGCAGGTGGTGAGGAGGGGGCAGGAAGAGCTATAGCTGAATTTTAGGCTGGCAATCTCAAGTGGCCGGTGTTTTTTTTTTTTTTCTTTCTTTCTTTCTGGAGGAATATATTCTGTCCTCCTTTCTCCTGAGGACAAGAGCAGTTTCGGGCACTGCAGCATGCGGGATTTAGGTTAGGCTGCAATCTGTGACCTTCGTCAAATGATCAAGTGAGGACAGACAAGACATTCATCCATTCATTTAATAAACAGTTTGGGACCACTGTGTGCCAGACAGGCATCTGAAAGGTGCCGATTAGAATGGGCCCTTGCCCTTGAGGAGCTCGAAGCTAGGGGGACTTAGTATAAGCTGGGATTAGAGTCCTGTGGCAGATGGACTATTAGAGGCAGCCACGGGGGGCTCTCGGAACACCAAGGAGAAAGAGTGACTAGGGACCTACCCTGAATTAGTCCAGAGGGAAGACATCTAATGAGTATATATAAACTGCAAAAAGTGTTTGCTTTCTCAGAGACCAGCCATTCTCCCTTGACTTTTTGCCTAGGTAGGTGGCACCTACTGCCGAGAACTGGGTCACAGTGATCCGGAAGTGGCCTCTTTGTAAGGAGTTACTTAGAGTATAGGGACATTTCATACTGTATTGCGGTTGAGCCCCTCAGAGTTCCACTAACTCTGCACTTTAAAAGTACCTTTCCCCTAACAAAGCATGTAACTATCTTGATTGTCTTTCTGTTGTTTTTATTTTATTTTATTCTAGAATTTCTCACAGCTTTAAAAATAGTCCTGAGTTGCTTGCAAGGCTTGCCAAATATAAAGTGGCTGTTGTGAGCATGAAGTTGCATGGGGGTGGGGGTGTGAGGAGCCATGTGAGGGTGGCTGACAGCAGTTCTCAGGCAGCAGATGGGTATGACTTCTCTCACTGCATGTAAATGTGCAGCTGGTCTTGCTAGGGAGGTCTGGGTTGCTCTTCCGTGTCTCTGGCCTTTGCGCAGTGTCTCACTGTCTTTCTCCTTGTCTCTGGCTAAGCAGATCAATGAGCTCAGCCAGGTTCCTCCTCCAGTCATGCTGCTGCCAGATGACTTCAAGGCTAGCTCCAAGATCAAGGTCAACAATCACCTTTTCCACAGGTAAGTAGTCTTCGGCCTTCTCTCGGGAGTCCAGAAAAAGGACAGCAGCTACGAGTGAGGTGGCTCAGTGGGTAGGGAGGTAACCCTGAGGAGAAGGGTTCAGTGCCTGACTGATGCCCACAGGATGAGCTCTGACCTCCAGAAGAGCTTTGTAGCACATACCAACCCACACTCACACAAACTAAACGTTTAAAGAAAGAAGAAGAAATAGGGTCAGGTATAGTGGAGCACACCTTTAATCTCAGCGCTCAGGAGACAGAGGCAGGTGGATCTCTGTGAGACTCAAAAATGGAAAGAGACCAGCAAATAGTCTTAAAATATTGAATGAGTTAAATGTTGTAGATACAGAGGTCAGTTTACAAGTTTTCCGGTCTAATATCCATTCTAATGCAAAAATTCAAGTTGTAAAAACAAACAAACAAACAAACAAAAAAAGCAAGGGCCAGCAAGGTGGATGAGTAGGCAAGGGTTCTTGCTTCTAAGCCTGACAACCTGAATTCAGTCTCTAGGACCGACATGGTAGGAGGAAGAAAACAGTTCCTGCAAGTTGTCTTCTGACCTCCATGTACATGTTTTAGCATACACAAACACAACACACACACGCACACACAAAAGAATAAATAGCTGGATGTGGTGGTACACACCTGTAATCAAGCCTACGTATCGAGCTACAGGCTAGCCAGGACTATATATAGAAACCCTGTCTCAAAAATAACCAATAAATAAATTAAATTTTTGAACTGAAATATTTCCAAAGTTATTTACATTCTTCTATATACACCTGCTATTTTTTCTTGTAGTCTGTGCCATTGAATAAGTACATTCAGAAGCTTTGTCATTAGCTTCTGTTAGCAATTTTGTGACAAAAATAATTACTACCTCTAGTCCCCTTTTTGTATAAGATGATGCTATTTAAAATATGAGTAAATACTGTCAATTTTTGTTTGTTTGGTTGGTTGCTTGGTTTTTCACTGTGTAGTTTTGGTTGTCCTGGAACTCACTGTGTAGACCAGGCTGGCCTCAAACTCAAGAGATCCACCTGCCTCTGCCTCCCAGTGCTGGGGTTAAAGGTGTGTGCCACCACCACATGGCAATTTTAGGATATTTACTGGGCTTGAGATTTAAGAAATGCTGCTGTTGGATGTGCAGTAAGCCCCTACTTTACTTATGTCATCTGCCAGCCACGTGACTTGACTTAGGCAGGCCACATGCTCACCCTGAGACAGTTTTGTTTTCTAAAATGATAACAGTATACCTTCAAAGTGGTGAAAGGATTCAGGACCATCAAGATTCAAGGTCAGCCTCTGCTCTATAAGATTTCAAGGCTAACCCTCGGATAAATAAGACCCTTTCTCAAAAAACCAAAACAATACCAAA
Organism: Pachyuromys duprasi; assembly: GCA_028658305.1. NCBI lineage: Eukaryota > Metazoa > Chordata > Mammalia > Rodentia > Muridae > Pachyuromys > Pachyuromys duprasi. The sequence goes on along the minus strand of CM053753.1, from coordinate 38,576,718 downwards.
TCAAGTTGAGGTTGAGGAGACGGCTCAGTAGCAAAGAGCATTTGTGCAGCAAGCATTGAGACCTGAATCGCCAGTAGACATAGAAAAATGCTGGGGATACAGAAGTACATATAAAAAGTATTTTAATTCCAGCATTGGAGTAGGCAGAGGCAAGTGGATTCCGGGAACTTGCTGGTCCGACAGCTCAGCAGAAACAGTGGGCTCTGCGTTTAGTCTCAAAGCAGTGAGCTGGGGGCAGTAGAGGAAAGACACTAAAAACCCTTCTCTGGCCTCCATATTTGAGTACACAGGTGTGTGCACCCACACATTCAGGTGCATGCACCACACACAGGATACTACACTGTACACACTTGAGCACACACTTCACCCAAATAAAGGCTATACATAAGTAATAGACAGGGTTTGGTGAGAATTTAATCAGGCAATAATGTAAAGATACTCTGTTACAGGCAAGCTTCAAGTTAGTATAAGGTGATGCTATTTTCTTGAAAACCTGTGTTTCAGAGAAAATCTTCCCAGCCATTTCAAGTTCAAAGAGTATTGCCCACAGGTCTTCAGGAACCTCCGTGATCGCTTTGGCATTGATGATCAGGATTACTTGGTGAGAGTCTACTGTGGGGTGTAGGTAGTCTCAACTGAATGTCTACTGGAAGATTATGTTTAGAGAACTGAGACCCTTAGCTAATGCTGTTTACATTCCGGTTCATTTAGTCATGTGTGGTAACCAAATTAGGACCCCCGTTGAATCTCTTCCCCCAACATTTATTGTATTTATTTATTTACTGTGGTTGTGGGTGGCTTAGTGGATGTGCACGTGTGGGAGTCACAGGAAACCTTTCTAGAATGGGTTCTTCTACCATGTGGGCCCCAGGGATTTAATTCTGGTCATCAGGCCTGGGGGGGGGCGGGTATCCTTTCCCACTGAACCATCCCAAAAGTCTATTGCAGTCTTTCATCTACTTTGAGAACAGTCAGCTAGTCATTATTGTTGTATCTTTATATAAAACAGAAAGTAGAGGTGCTTTAGCCTGTTCTTTGTCTTCAGGTGTCCCTTACTCGAAGCCCCCCAAGCGAAACTGAAGGCAGTGATGGTCGGTTCCTTATCTCCTATGACCGCACTCTAGTCATCAAAGAAGTGTCCAGTGAAGACATTGCTGACATGCACAGCAACCTCTCCAACTACCACCAGGTTAGGTCTCCACAGCCCACCCTTTGCATGCATGGTCTTCTGTTTTCTGTCTCTCCCCAGAGCACTGGATATCTTCTTTTTGAAAACTTAAGAGTTGCAGGCATACCAGAAGGGCCCTGCATAGCTGCTTATGGTTGGTTTAACAAAAAAATTGTGATGTGTCTCTTCCCATTTGGCACCATCATCTAAAACAACTGTTTCCTTGTTGTGTGTGTGTGTGCATGAGCATGGAGGTCAGAGGACAACTTTCTGGAGTTAGTCATCCTTTTACCTGTGGGCTCCAGGGATCAGACTCAGGCTGTCACCCTTGGTGGCAAACACTTTACCTACCGAGCCATCTATGAATTGATTTTATTTATTTGAAAACTTATTTTATGTTTATCGCTACTTTGCCTGCATGTATGTCAGTGCATCATGTGTGTGCATGATGCCCTCAGAGGCCTGAAGATGCATCAGTTCCTCTGGAACTGTAGGTAGATGCAGCTGCCATGTATAGGGATCAACCCACACCCTCTGCAAGAGCAGCCAGTGCTCTTAACTGCTGAGCCATTGCTCTAGTCCCTGATTATTTTTTAATTAAAATTTTTATTTTTAAGCTGGGTGTGCTGGTGTATACCTTTCAATCCCAGCCCTGGGGAGGCATAGGTAGGCTGATCTCTTGAGTTTGAGGCCAGCCTGGTTTAAGAGTGAGTTCCAGGACAGGGAACCCTGGTCTCGATAAATCAGTGTATATGTGTATGTGTTTACATTTGTTTGTTTATGGTATGGGGGCACACATACTATAGTAAGCTCATGGAGATCAGATAGCTCTAGGGAATTGATTTTCTCTTTCACTGTCTAGGGCTCCAGGGATTGAACTCAAGCTGGCAGGCTTGGAGACTAGCACTTGCAGTTCCAGAGCCATGTTGCCAACCCCAAAGCTGGTTGTCAAGTGGTTAGAAGTAGAGGTTAATCATTGGACAAAGTGGTGAGGAAAGTTCTAGGCAATGGGAAGTGGTGTGTTTTAAAGCATGGAACCATGAAGGTGTTTGGTACTAGGAAATTGCAAGAATCCTATTAGGAAAATTAAACTAGAGCCAGATAATAAAAGGGCCTTTGCAGAGAAATCTGTGCTTTATCCTGAAAGTAGTTTTCAGGGAATTGAGCATACTATTTAGAAATGAAGGGCAGGGTAAGCATCTCACCCCTCGCCTGTGTGAGACCCTAAGCAAAAGAAGAAAGAAACAAAAGAAAAGAAAAAAGAAGTTGGGAGCACAGAGAAAAGGACTAAAGCGTGCATACCGAGAACAGAGGTGTGAGTTTTAAGAGTCCAGGTGAGAGTGAGCAGAGTCTGGAAGAGCAGCAGCGGGCCAGCAAGGGTACTGTGGGAGCAAAGGAAAATGAGCCGCCAAGTGCTGGGCACCGCTGGTCAACAACTGGGAAACAGAACAAGGAACAGGTGTTTGGAGGAAGATAGTAGGGATTTGGACACTGTTTCTACACTTTATCCCAATTTGGATGTCCATGCGATGACTGGTATGTGGGCAGAGATTTCAAGAAGAATAGAGTAGGAGGGCCATTTTAGAGATTGTACATCAATAAGTGCGCATTAGAACCATTTACTTGAAATTGCTGTGGTTTTGAAAGGAAGACTATGGAGAGAGATACCCACAAGTAAATAGATATGAAATCTTTCTTAAAAATACAAACTTCAAAAAAAAAATAAAAAACAAACACAAACTTCAGGAAGCAAGTAAACTGCCCATGCAGGAGACTAAGTGTGGATGGTCAGTGTGGGCTATTAATGCCCTACTAGACCCATAAAGGAGGCGACAGGAAGGACAGGAGGACGACAGAAGAGAGTGTAGCGGAGTAAAGCTGAGGACGGTCAGTAGGAACAAATGCGTAGTTGGGGCAGCTCAGAGACGCTAGTCCCCAGCTGGCCTTGACAGCTAAGGAGTGGAGGGATGGAATTTAATTCAATTACTTATGGTGTTTCTGTAGATAATGGCTGATTTATTACTTTTATTTATTTTTGCCCCATATACTTCGAGAATGAAGACCATTCTCAGCAGTCAGACAGTTGACATCCCAGAAAATGTCTGCATCACTCTAAAGGGTTACACAGTCATTGTGAAGGGTTCTGGGGAACTCTGTGAAGGGGCTTCAATCGCATCAATGTGGAGCTGAGTCCTCTTGGAAAGAAAAAGGATTGGGTTGACAGATGGTGGGTAACAAAGGAACCATCTGCAGTCATGTTCAGAACATGACCAAGGGTATTCTACTGGGCTTCCGCTACAAGTGAGCTCTGTGTATGCTCACTTCCCCATCAGTATTGCTATCCAGGAGCAGGTTGAAATCCGAAATTTCTTGAGTGAAAAATACATCTTCATCTTCGGGGTGTGTAGGTGAGGACAGGTATTGTCTGTTATGTCTGTCAAGCCCAGAAGGATGAATTAATCCTTGAAGGAAATGATACTGAACTGGTTTCAAATTCTGTGACTCTGATTCAGCAAGCCACACAGTTAAAAAACCAAGGATATCAGAAGGTTTTTGGATGGCGTGTATGTGTCTGAAAAGGGAACAGTGCATCAGATTGATGAATAAGACCTAAGTTACCCAGCTCCAGAAACAAGATCCTGAATTATAAGTATGATTTGGGGTGTCTTTGCGAGCAATACAAGACTGACACTGAAAAAAGAAAAGTTTATGTGGCCTTTAATCTCAGCACTCAGGAATACCTGTGAGTTCAAGGCCAGCCTAGCCCACAGAGTGAGTTCCAGGGCAGCCATGGCTACACAGAGAAACCCGAAAAAAAAAAATGTGTATGGGTGTTTTGCCTCCATACAGACATATACTGCTTGTGTGCCTGCTGCCCTTGGAGGCCAAAAGATCAGTCAGGGGGCTGGAGAGATGGCTCAGTGGTTAAGAGCACCGTCTGCTCTTCCAAGGGTCCTGAGTTCAATTCCCAGCAACCACATGGTGGCTCACAACCATCTGTAATGTGAACTGATTCCCTCTTCTGGCAGGTGTAAATCCAGATAGAACACACATAAAATAAATAAATCTTTGGAAAAAAAAAAAAAAAGAATCAGTCAGATCACCTGCCACTGGTGCTGGGTGGCGCTGGGAATAGAACGTGGGTCCTCTAGAAGAACAGCCCGTGCTCTTAACTACTGAGCCGCCTCTCCAGCTCTCTTTACTTTTCTAAGGTTATCTTTTAAGAAAAGTAGGCAGAGAGAGCAGTGTTTTGTTTTTTTTTTTATTTGAGATGGGGTCTTATGTAGCCCAGGGTGGCTTTGAACTTGCTGTGTAGCTGAAGATGACCTTGGATTTCAGATCCTATGCCTTCTACCTCCTGAATGCTGGGATTGAGGGGTGTGAGCCCCACACCAGCTCTCTCCATCTGGGCTATTACCGCAGCCCAAGAACTGTGTGTTATTTTAAGGAGATCACTCCTAGGGTCTGATAATGCCAAACAAGTACTGTACCACCCAGCTGTACTCTGGCCCTGAAAGGGTCTCAGGCTAGCCTTGAATTTATGCCTCTCTCTTCTCACCCCACCCCAAGTACTGGAATTACAGACAGGTATCACCATACCCAGAGGAGGAATTCAGACTGTGGGCTGGGAATGTAGCTTACCCTGCAGAGTACTTGCCTAGTGTGCATGAAAACCAGCAACATAAAAACCAGCATGGTGGTACATGCCTGTAATCCCAGCACTCAGGAGGTAGAGGCCAGAGGGTCAGAAGTTCAAGGTCATCCTTGGCTACATAGCAAGTTTGAGACTAGCCTGGGCTAACTGAAACCCTGTGTAAAAAAGAAAATAAAAGAATTCAGATTGTGAGCCAGGTTACTGTAATACCAGCACTTAGGGGATAGAGTGAGGAGAACAAATGTTTATTTGATTTATTTTTAATAATTTAAGAAGTATTAATATTTTATTGTTGTATTTTTTTGTGGGGGTATTTTGCCTACATGTATGACTGTGCACCATATGCATGCCTAATGCCTGAAGAGGTCAGAAAAGACCTTCCAGGTTCCTGGAACCGGAGTCACATGTGGCTGTGAGCCACTGTGTGGGTGCTGGGAATTGAACCAGGTCCTATGGAAGAGCCATCTCTGCTCCAAGTGTTCCTGGTGGTGACATCTGACTCAGAAAACAAAAGAGAAATGAGCTAGAGCAAGGACTTCCTGTTCATCCTAAGTCCCTGAGTTTGGAGGCTCACAGCTCACTGTAACTTTACTTCCAAGGAGTCCTCTCCTGGCCTCCTGGGGCATTCACACAGACATGAAGATTTTATTTTCTTTCTTTCATTCATTCATTCATTCATTCATTCATTCATTCATTCATTCATTCACTCATTCATTCATACAGCATTCTGTCTGCATCTGTGCCTGCTCACCAGAGGAAGGCACCAGATCTCACTATAGATGGCTATAAGTTACCTTGTTGTTGCTGGGAATTGATCTTTGCTGGGAATTGAACTCAGGCCCATTTGGGAGAACAGCCAGTGTTCTTAATTTCTGAGCCATCTCTCCAGCCCCCGTAAATGAAGATTTTTAAAACATAAGTCTTTGCCAGATGTGGTGAATCATGCCTTTAATCTCAGCATTAGGAGGCAGAGGCAGGTGGATCACTTTGAGTTTAAAGCCAGCCTGGTCTACAAAAGAAGTCCAGGACAACCAGGACTACACTGTGAAAATTTGTCTCAAACAAAAGAAAAACCAAAACAAATTCAAATTTATTGCAGATCTCCTTGAAGACATTTATAGTACAGGAACCTAGCCCACCAAGAAGCATTGCTTTAGATAAAATCATTTCATTGATAAGTAAATCTTAAGTTTAACTCTGGTTCTGTGACATTTTCACAGAGCCTAAAATAAGAATAATAATACCTACTTTCCTTGAAAAATTATAAAAGTAGCTAGGTAAAGTGGCTTGTTCCTGAAATCATAATGCTTAGAAAGTAGAGGTAGGAAGATGAGGAGTGCAAGACCAGCCCCAGCTATGTGAGACTCAGACAACAACAAAAGGAACGGAAACAGTGAAATGAGAAACAGTGCTTTAAAATTGAGATAATTGCAAATGGAAGTCAGGAGGTTTGAGAAACTTGGTGACCAGGAACAGTTTTAGGGAGCTGCCACCCCCTGACTTTGCAAGCTCTGTGCTTGAGGTTTTTGCCAGCCTGCGGAGCGGTAGGGCTGTCTCCTGGCAGCCTTCCTTTACCCTTCCTCTCGCTGTCTCCCCAGTACATAGTGAAGTGTCACGGCAGCACGCTTCTGCCGCAGTTTTTGGGCATGTACAGAGTCAGCGTGGAGAGTGAAGACAGCTACATGCTTGTGATGCGAAACATGTTTAGCCATCGTCTCCCCGTGCACAGGAAGTATGACCTCAAGGTAAGAACAGTGTAGCCTGGGCTAAAGGAAGCACTGCTCGTGGCCTGAGCATGGGGAGGTCTTGGGTGGGCCCGGGGACACTGTGGAAGGAGAGGTGCAGCTTTGACTGCGCACCCTCTGCCTTCTGCCTGTTCCTTAGTCTTTTGACTTAGTCCTTGATCTCTCCACAGGGTTCTCTCGTGTCCCGGGAAGCCAGCGATAAGGAAAAGGTAATATTCCTTTTAGGTGCTGCTGAGGGTTAGGGACGAATTAAAGAAAGCAGTTTCCTTAAGATAAAGAAGCCGTTTTCCATCATGGCTACAAATAGCCAGATGTGTATTCTTACCTGAAACTATTGAAGAGAAAACAGATAATAAGCTAGTGACCTGGAGGAGCAGCAGGGACAGCTGTGTTGATTTTAACGCAGGTTATTCCGTGTTGAAGGTTTGGGGATAGGTGGGAAGGCCAGACTTGAAAAGCAAAATGCTCATTTCCCATACCTCATTCTGGGCTCTTGTGTTCAAGTAGCTATTTTTACTGAAGAAGGAAGGAAAGTCAGTATGGAGGATTATTGTAAACAGTGATTAATATTTACTAATAATTATCTTCTGGTAAAGCTGCTGTTAGTCCTAAGCAACTGTATAACCAAATCACCACATAAAGACTGGGTTTATTTAGTTAACCTAGAACACAATGCTGGTCAATAGTTACTCCCTCCTAAACCTCCAAGCCCTCAAAGTTTCCTAACATTTGGATTTCCCACATTATACTTGTTTTTTTGTGAAATACTATGTCCAGTCCATCTCCATGTAGTTCCAAGATCTCTCCTCCCGCTCTGCTCTCCTCTCTCTCCTTGCCCTTTTTCTTCCCACTCATTTCCTGCCCTCTAGCTCCTCCCACTGCTCAACATTGTGTCTAGTTGCTTTATTTTGGCCTGTTTACACAGAGTTGAGACAGGATACTTAGAATAAGTATCACAATACAGTATCCGGATTGAAACCAGAGAGTGGGGGTGTGTGGAGAAACCAGAGAGTGGGGGTGTGTGGAATCAGCATTTAAATGAACAAGGGTAAGGTGTATACATTTCAAAAGAATATTATACCAACAGAGGATATTGTCTGCAATCCATAAGCAGATGGTGGGTGTAAGATGAGGTTCAGCTTACTGAGTCCAGGCATCAGGCAACTGTTGAGACTGCTGTTCTCTTCAAAGCTTCCAAGTTCGAGATCCCTGTAGTAGGGCTGTATTCTCAAGACACCCTTGTTCCTATTTTAGGTTAAAGAGCTGCCTACTCTGAAGGATATGGACTTCCTTAACAAGAACCAGAAAGTGTATATTGGTGAAGAGGAGAAGAAAGTATTTCTGGAGAAGCTGAAGCGAGATGTGGAGGTAATTAGGGTGATTAGAAATGCCTTATTTAATAAAAGAAGAAAATTACCGTATTTTGTTTTTAATTGTGTTTGCCTTTTAAGTTGTCTTTTATTCATGACA
>CM053753.1:38547964-38568580 GCA_028658305.1 Pachyuromys duprasi | reverse complement strand
CGGAGCCTGGGAATGCTAAGGGGGTGATGGAGAGCTGGGGGGGCGGGGGGGGGAGAAACCAGGGTGGAGGAGCCACTCAGCTTTTCACAGCAAAACTGGCTCCTAGGGGGAGGAACTGGGACTCCGTGTGCCCTGTCCTCATTGTTAGTCTCTCCCCAGGGGCCCCCCAGAAGGAGGTGTATTTCATGGGCCTCATTGACATTCTGACACAGTACGATGCAAAGAAGAAAGCAGCTCATGCAGCAAAGACTGTAAAGCATGGGGTGAGAGTTCCCCAAAGCCTGCCCTTTTCTGGCTTGGCTCCTCTTTGGGAGAGCCTCTTGGGTAGCCTGCTCTCAGTAGGATGGTCGAGGGTAGGACATAGGTGGGCTGAAGTGGTAGGTGGGGCTCCTGACACACTGTTCCATTTTTCTTCTCACAGGCGGGGGCCGAGATCTCCACTGTCCATCCCGAACAGTATGCTAAGAGATTCCTGGATTTTATTGCCAACATCTTTGCCTAAGAGGCTGCCTGGCTCCGTGGTGATTGCTGATTTATATTGAAGGTGGCGGGTTCTGAGAGGCTTAGGGGAGCTGGATTTGCCCACTACTTCTCTTTGCTAAATTCAGGCTGCAGGCTTTCTCCATCCAGATAACTTCATCTTGGTGGATAGGCTTTTCCTGCCCCAGAAATACACTGTCCTTTCTCCCTTGTCCATTTTTCTGTCCTCTCTCCTTGTTCCCATAAGCCCTCTTGCTTCATTAGAGTGTTATTGTTGACTCTCCTAAGTGCCTTGATCTTTGAAAAATATCTTGTTTCTATGAACTAGGAGGAGCTGGGGGTAGGGGTTGTTTGCCATCTTCGAGACCTGACTGGACAGTGGACATGGCGCAAGCAACTACCCAGGATGTCCTTTGCCGTGTAGAAGAAACTGAATGTTTGGATTTTGCTGATACCTTTATAGGGCTCTTTGTGGCATGCTCCCTTCCTGGTAGGCCCTGGAATGGAGGGCTCTCAGGATACTCCAGATGTGGGTGCAGGCATTCCCACATGGAAGATCTGGCGGAGGTGAGGTGGGGCATGGTCAGCAGGCTGGTACCTCACAGAGGCAGGACCTAAGTGGACTTTTGTGACTATGCAGAGAATGGAGAAGGTTCCTGTCAACCACTGACGACTCTCTGTTCTCTTCTTCCACCCCACCCCACTTTCACTCTACCCATGAATACTTGTGTATGCAGGAGCCCAGAGAACAGATGTGTCCAGCCTAGGTGCAGGTGTGAGACTTCTGCTGCACTTCCCCAGAACCCTTTGCCTTGGGGAAGAGCAGTGGAGGGGGAGTGGAAGGGCCAGGCTGGAGGGCAGGCTCATTCCCCATATGAAGTTTCCTTCCTGGCCAGTTACTCCCAAGGTTCCTTTCTAGAAGAAGGAAGTAGCTCTGTCGGGCCAGTTTCCACAATTTCAAGAGGATAAGGATCTTGAGTGTGGGAACCTCCCCATCCACTGGACACATATATGCAGCACACTTTGTCCCCCTTCTCAAACCCTTTTTCTAGTTGGATTTGTTATTCTGTCCCCTTCTGTCCCCTCTTACACTGCTAATGTGTCTCCCAGGGGACAGATGGCTTTCTTTGTCATCTTTCCACCCCCACAGAGGAGTCAGAGCCATAGCTCAATCGCCTGGTCCTCTCCAAGGATAGCTGAATTAATAAACGATATCCTCAGAATGTAGAGGAGCTGCTAGCCGTGGTAGCTCATGCCTGGAAACCCTGCACTCAGGAGGCTGAGCCAGAATTAGTGAGAGGTCAGAGGCCAGCCTGGGCTACAGAGTGAGGCGTGGTCAGCTGACGTGGGTTTGGGCGCTGGAGACTGTAACTCAGTTGGTAGAGTGCTTGCCTAGCATGTACAGAGCTCTGGGCGCCATCCACAGCACCACAGAAGCCAGGTGTGGTCTAGCATTTGGGAAGCAGTGGCAGGGAGGATCAGGCATTCAAGGTTGTCATCAGTTACAAGGGCAGTTTGAGGCCAGACTATCTTGGAGAAAAGATCGCAAGGTGAGGTAGATGTCTTTGTCTCTACACAAAGCCTTTGGAACCAAGACACCGATCTGGCTGTTCTGTTCATGCTGGGGAGGTGGGGATTGGCACTGAAGGCACAAAGCTGTGTTAACTGGCCCCAGGTCCTCAGGGAAAAGCTCACCCTTTCAACCTTTGCGCCAAAGGGGACGCAGCCAAGGAGGGGCCTGCTGGGTTCGTCCCACATCAACCTTTGCACGTGAATGCAATATAGTGGCACCAGCAGCGTTCTTTCAAACTAGAACCAGATTCCCTGACCGGGAAGTTGTGCATCACGGGAAGTACGGTCATCTTCATTTATTGCTTCTGTTTTCCATCATTTTTGTTTTATTAATAAAACATCTGTATTTACTCCCAATATCACAATAAAATAAATTATTCGATCCAAATCATTAACAGAAATGTTCTCTTTTCCTTTTGAAAACTGAGGAATCGTGTTATAAGAGATGCAGAGACCAACTGAAGGTGTTGGGCCCCTGAGTATGAGTGCACGTGTGAGTGTGTGTGTATGCGTGTGGGGGGGACATGGAGTGGGAAACCATTGGTCAACGTCGGGGGAATTGAGCACTAACGGCGGCTAGGGAGCGCGGGATAGTGTCCCTCTCTCCGTGCTCTGGTTCCTCCATCTGTGAGCTTACTATTTGGGAAGGAATTCTCTGCTCACCCAGGCTTCCTGGGAAAGCTATCTGCTTAGAGGGCAGGAAGAGTGCAGCAGGGTCCTGGGAAAGTGAAGGAGTGACGGGTCGTCCAGCTCAGGGGGGGAGGGGATGGGGAGAGCTGGACGGCGCGGGCGTTGCTAGTCTGGGAGAGTCAGTCTGGGCTGGTGGAAAAACCTGGCTGGATGTGGCCCCAGGGAAGTGAGCTGGAGGAGGCGGAGACAGCTCAGATGGGAAGCAGAGGTTTTTCTCTTTGGGAATTTTTAACTCTATTTGAGCCATGTACTTGACACTACCACCACCCCAAAGCCATTTTAAAGTATCTAGTCATTTCGCATTCTGCACCGACCCTGTGTCCCTATTTGTGGAAATCTGGTCATCAGTCCCTCTCTGGCAACAGGCTATGGGGGGGTCACCGGAGGTAACACTGGAGGAGGGAGGCCACTGAAGTAGCTTAGACATGGGGTTTATTTTGTAGTACCAATGTTTCCCTTTTTCCTGAAACCCTTCCCATCCAACATATTCCTTTAAAGCTCTTGCAGCGTAAGATTTCAAAAAAAATTGCCCTCCTCTCCAAATCCATCTACCCACTCACTGCTCACGCACCCATCCCTACCAGTTCTCAAAGGTGCCACGCAACTGGCTGGGAAAGAAAAGGGGAGAGGGCTCCTCTGGGAGGGGGAAGCCGAAAGGGTGGCGTTTGTAAGGGATTTAACCTCCTACCCTCGGTTACATGACGCCACCCCTCCCTTCAAAGCCTGGAGCTGCGCCTCCATTTTTGTTTTGGGGCAGAGAGGCAGGGGCTCCTGGGTAGGAGGGGGTCAAAGGAAACGGTGATTATCAGCCGCCAAGGGGAAAGGGGTGCTGTCCTCCCTCTTTCCTCTCAGTGTGCACCCCGGCATCCCTTTCCACCTTCTTGGGGTCTCCCCCCTCCCGCCCCCTTGTTGCTAAGGCCCGGACCGTCATCCCAGCAACAGCCACAGTCATGTGACCGGCAATGGCGGCGCTGACGAGAGGTAGGTGAGCCCGGCGCCCCCACACCCACCGCGTGCCCCCCAGGCCCGGTCCACACCCTCACAACCCCTCCCGCCCCCTCCGCCCCCTCTTCCGCCTTTGACCCCCACAAGCACGCGGCAGGGGGGAGGGGGCACCCCCAGGGCCGGGTCCAGCATCTTCCCCGCACCTCCGGCCCTGGCCTCCATTTGGGGGTTCTGAGGGCCGCAGTCGGGTGGACACACACCCTCATCAATTGGAGGGACTCCGGGGCTTCCTCGAGTAGGAATGCGGGAGTTGGTTTCGGGTTGGACGGATCTGGGAGCAGGTATGGGGGAGTAGGGTGGGGGTGCTCAGTGGACATCCCCCCAGGGAACCCTTGCCCTTTCTCACCAGCCCTGCCTGCCAGTGGCTGCTGTCTGGAGGGAGAGACTGGTCTAGTGTCCGGCCTGGTTTGCCCCAGAGGAATGCTAGACCCAGACTAAACTGTGGCCCCGCCTCCCTGTACTGTGCCAGCAGGACTTGGAGCTAGGACACCTAGATCCTGGGTCCTCTCTGATGGGGAGGGGTCATTCCATCTTGCACAAGACTGGGGCGGGTAAGACTCTAGGTTTTCGTGTTCAGGACCCTATGATGGAGACACAAACGGATAGCAGTTTCTTTTTGGATCAGTCAAGAAATTGAGGTCACGTTAATGGCCCCTCTTCCTAACTGAGCTGCACTTTGTCTTGTGGGAACAGCCTCGGAGCTGAATGTGACAGTCAGGGGACAACCTCGGGTGTCTGTAGCCGAGCTTCTGCTTGAGTCCCGCCCCCCTACGTGCAGCCCCAAGAGCTGACAGCAGCTCTGCGGGTGGCCACGGGGTCTTTAAAGGTGACAGTGAGAACTTTTTTATTGCAGGGACTGCGACCGCTTTTGCTGGCATCCCTGACAGACTTCGGCTCTCAAGGAAAGGGCCCTGTCAACAACAGGGACTAGAGTTGTTTAAAAATACGGAGTAAAGAGATGAGTTGAGGAGCATAGGAAGTATTTCTGTCAGTGTAATCTGAGGGAGGCGGCAAGTACGACCTTCATCCTACGAGGGCCCCCGTTTTTCCCCCCCTCTTCCTGTCTTTACCTGCACCTAGGATCTCCCTCTGCACTGGGGGAAAAAGAGGAGTTAGCCTGATGAACTTCCTTGAGCAACTTGGAGAGGATTCTGCGGGGGAGAGGAGCTAGAAGAGCGTTTGTTTCTGGGCTGGCTGAGGAAATGCTCTCATAACTCTTTGCCTTCCTCGTCCCCAGCTCTGGTCAGCTGAATGTGGAAGTGGAGGGGCTTCTGCTGCCGTCACCTTCATGGTCTCCTCAGGTACTTGAGCCCAGGAGAGCTTCAGCTCTCGGGTTCCTCCCGTGTTCTGAGGAACCTGGGAGCCCCACCCCGGTTCCTCCCCGCCCCAGGTTCCTGTCAGTTTAACCGAGTTGGGCCTGCAGGGGCCGAGAGATGTGTTTCTTACCTCCTTTCCTTTCCCATCCTACCAGGCCACACGCTCTCCAAGCAGCAGGGAAAAAGAGAGTGAGCCTGCATGCCAATTCTAAGCACTTCCGGATCAAAGTGAGCAAAAAGGGGGAAGGGTGGGAATTCTCCTTCCCCTTCAAAGAGTTTTTCTCCCCCACTCTGAGGGGAAGGGGCAGGTTGTTGTGGTGAGGGAGAGATGGAGGAAGTAAGCGAGGCTGGCGCCTGGCTTAGCTAATGATGAAATATGGAAATTTGTTCCCCAGCAGGTGCTGGGACTATGGGAGTGAAGGGGAGATAGAAAACCAATTTGCAGGAAATGCTGGGGGTTGGCTTTGAGGAAAACAGAGGTAATACAGGATTTGGGAGAAACCTGAAGTAGGAGTCACTTATATGTGTGGAATGGGGACTCCCCGCTCTGAGTCCCTTTCACCCTGGGGGCAGTGTCGTTCGTCCTGTCCAGAATGGCAGCCTGTGGAGGCACCTGCAAGAGCAAAGTGACTGTCTCCAAGCCTGTGTGGGACTTCCTGAGCAAGGAGACCCCAGCCCGGCTGGCCCGGCTTCGGGAGGAGCACCAAGTGTCCATCCTCATAGATGGCGAGACCTCTGACATCTATGTGCTCCAGCTGACCCCACAGGGTCCTCCCCCAGCCCCTCCCAATGGGCTCTACCTGGCCCGGAAGGCTCTCAAGGGGCTACTGAAAGAGGCGGAGAAAGAGCTGAAGAAAGCTCAGAGGCAGGGGGAGCTCATGGGCTGCTTGGCTTTGGGGGGTGGTGGGGAGCACCCTGAGCTGCACCGCCCAGGACCACCTCCTCTCCGAGCAGCCCCACTCCTGCCCCCAGGGGCAAGAGGGCTCCCCCCTCCTCCTCCCTTGCCCCCTCCACTTCCTCCTCGTCTTCGGGAGGAGACTGAAGAGCAGGAGAGCACCTGCCCCATTTGCCTGGGGGAGATCCAGAACGCCAAGACACTGGAGAAGTGCCGGCACTCCTTCTGTGAGGGCTGCATCACTCGGGCCCTGCAGGTGAAGAAAGCCTGCCCCATGTGTGGCCGATTCTACGGGCAGCTGGTGGGTAACCAACCCCAGAACGGGCGGATGCTGGTCTCCAAGGATGCCACCCTCCTGCTGCCTAGCTACGAGAAGTACGGCACCATTGTTATCCAGTATGTCTTCCCGCCCGGCGTGCAGGGGGTAAGAAGAGCCGTCCTCCCTACCCGTTGGTTTTCTCCAAGTTCACCCTCTGACCTAGGAAAATTCAGTGATGCGGGGAGCCTCCTGTTAGACACTCTTGCTGTCTCCTGGTATGCTTGATGACTTGTGTTCCGGAGCTGGGGTGGGTCTCCTTGAGGCTCAAAGGCACGTAAAACTCAGGCCTGAGGGCTAGAGTGTAGCTCAGTGGTAGAGCACGTGCTTATCCTACGGGGAGCCCTGAGTTCAATCCCTGCCCCCCCCCAAACCAAATCAAACAAGGAAAAAAACAAAACAAAACCCAAAACCAAACAACCCTTAAAACTAGGTATGACAGAAGGGCTTGAACGCCATTACCCTGACTTGTGCGGATATGACAGACATTTTTGGTCGAGGCAGAGTCTGGAGTTAGTGACCCAGGTGGAGGAAGGCACAACAGGAAGGGACTGGGCTGTTTTAAAGCTGGGAGTGTTAACTCTTCCAGATCAGGAGACAATAGAAGCATAATGAGAGTTGAAGGTAAATTTCACTCTTTGTCTTCCTGCTGGACAAAGAGTCATGTCCAGCTGGTTCACAGAGGGACAGAGAAACTCTGGGAAAAAAAAGAAAGAAAAGAAACAGAAACAGTGGAATGATGAGACAGTGCACAAGCATTAGTATTTTAGGTAGGGAGGGAATGCCAGAAGATAAACTTTTCTTACTTGTCACATTTTTGCTGAGTTATCTCGAAAGGAACTTCTGTCACTTCTGAGAGCCCTTTTGTTCCTGAATTGAGACTTGAGGGGTTACCAATAGGGACTATGTTCAGAAACAGGCTCTTGCTGCCCAGGCCCCAAAGCCATTCCCTGGAAGGCTGTCAGTCTGTTGGGAATGCATGGACAGAAGGCAGGCCAGACTGACCCTGTATTGGTATCCAGGCCTTTGAGACAGCCAACTGCTCTGTACCTCCTCTTCCTCTCAGGCTGAACACCCCAACCCAGGAGTTCGGTACCCCGGTACCACACGGGTGGCCTACCTCCCGGACTGCCCTGAGGGCAACAAGGTGCTGACCCTGTTCCGAAAGGCTTTTGACCAGCGTCTCACCTTCACTATTGGCACGTCCATGACTACAGGGAGACCCAATGTCATCACTTGGAACGACATCCACCACAAGACCAGCTGCACAGGGGGACCCCAGCTGTGCGCCTCCTCCCCATTTCCCTCCCCCTGGCTCCTCCCCTTCTCTCCATTTCTTCTTTGGGAGTCTCCCAACTGGAAAAGACCACCCCAAGCTGTTCAGCCACCAGTTCCTCCTCAGTCTGTTTTTATCCTGGTCCTGATATATTCAGCTTAAACACCCCCCCCCCCAAAAAGGCTCTGGCTGGGTTATCTGGGTTGTAGAGGTCCTTCCTCATGGGAAGGGGAGGGGGTCTAAATTTGGCCTCTACTGAGTCACTCAAAATGAGGGTGGGTAAAAAAGAACAATTCCAAACAGCTAACGCTGACCCTCATTTCTCTTTGCCCCAGGTTTGGGTATCCGGACCCCACCTACCTGACTAGGGTGCAAGAGGAACTGAGAGCCAAGGGTATCACAGATGACTGAAGGCCTTCCCCTTGCCAAGGCTCCTGCGGAAGCCTCTGTCCTCCTCTTTCTCTCTCTGCCCCCGTACCACCCATGAGGGGATTCGTCTGACGGGTGGGAGTTCAGAGGGGAAGGCAGCAGTCCCTTCCCCTGCCCCCCATTTGGCCAAGTGCTTCAGGGCCCTTTGAGCCACTCCCCTCTGGCAGAGGCTGGTTTCCAAGGCTCCCCTCCCTGCTCTCTGTGTACATACTCTCTGTCCCTGCTCCTCCAGTGTCCTCGGCTTTTCCTGGTATGTACTGTGCTCCAGTGATGAAGCTGAGGAAGGACCTGGGTAGGGAGGATGGGGTCTCTTGAACTTCGGCCCCTAGACACCGCCTCACCTTGGACTGATACTAGCCACCTCCCCGAGCCAGCTGTGTGTTAAGATAACAGTAGTCCTACCTTCCTTATGGATCCTTTCTCTCCTGTGTCTGTCTGTCAGTCTGTCTTTCTCTCGCTCTTCTCTGCCCCTATAAGGAGCCTCCTCACCCTGATCTGGAATTGCTGCCAGACTGTAGCTTTTAATTTAATAAAAATAAAGTCAAATATGCAACTCTATGCCACACCCGTTTTCTGTTCCTTGGACAGAGTGGGGGTGGGGAGGGGAGCAGGACCCACTGAGGAGATGGGGTAATGGGGAATCCTTGGATGCCTGCATAGACCCTGGGAAACGGTGGAACTCGTGCTGGACGCTGCAATAGCCCTGCAAAGCCCTAGGACACACTTCGATTGATGGGATCGGGATTGAGAGAGGGTTGTCGTTCAACTACATTTGAGGAGAAAGGAACAACACTACCCCTTTTGCGAAGTTTGGCCGCGGTGGGAGTCGGGGCGGAGCCGGGCAGGGGGGCGGATTCGGCTGTAGCAACTCCCCGGACGCACGCAGGCCTCAAGAGCCCCCAGCTTCCGTGGTCCCTCAGCCCTGAAACCTGAAGCAGGGTAGGGGGTCCAGTATGAAGCCCCCGGACCGCCCCACCCCTGGCCGCACTGACCGGATACTGGGGGTCATGGGGGGCATGCTGCGCGCATGCGCCGTACCCAGGCAGGCGGGGGTAAGAAGCAGGGACCGCGGATGGGGTCGGGGGTCTTCAGGGGACTTCAGGAGAACTGCACTCTACGACTCAGTTTACCCGCAAACAAAAGTTATATAGAGCAGTTGCAGGGATCCGTAAGGTCAGTTATGAAGGCCTTAGGCCAAGTTCTTGATCCTTTCAGAATAATGTGCATATTGACAAGAGAGGGTGGGGGGGGAAGGGGAGGTCAAGGCAGCCTCGGGGTAGTTCCTTACAGTGACTGTCTCGGCAGCCCCCGAAAAGAGATCCCTTAGGGCCCGGGAGTACCAAGACAGAGAGTGACTGTACCGAGGAGGACCAGACAGGGGCGCGCGGACGTGAGGTCCTCGCCTGGGCTCCGCAGCCCGGTAAGAGCATGGGTGGGGCACCCTTTACCATCCTGCGCAAAGTGGGGACTTCAAATAGATCCTGTTCATATTAATATAAAGGTTTGCTCCTAATTTGCACGGGACCATTAAATCGCAGACACCACGCTTCGCTTCGCCTTTTAGCACGATGTGTGTCCTCACTTCGGCGGGTCCCGAGCCCCCGAGGGCTGAGTGGAGTGTCCCCGCGCCTCACCCCTGGCCTTCAGCCAGCTCAGGCGCCCGGACTTCGCCTTAATTGGTGATTAGTTTTAGCTGGAGTGCTGGGGCCTGGAGGAAAGAAGGGTCGGGGGAGAGGGCGGCACCTGGGCTGTGTTCCCTACAAAGTGTTCCCCATGCACGCATGCCTTGCGTGGAGCGGGGGTAGACAGCCAGAACCCCAGAACGTTTCACAGGAGCCAAGGCCCCATCCAGCGAATCCTTCATCTCAGCGGCCAAGGCAGACCCCACCTCCAGGCTCCTCGCCTAGCCCGGCGCCCCGCAGTCTCAGCCGGGGATGCCAGCGGGAGCAGGATCTTGAGCAGGGGAGCCAGAGCCGGGGAGGAGGGTGGAGGTCTCGGGACGTGGGGTGGGAGCGTGGTGGTGCCTGGGGGTGGGGGCTGGGGAAGAGCGGGAGAGGCGGAGCCGGCCCCAGAGGCCCCTCCCCGCGGCAGCCCGGCCGCCCGGCCTGTTATTCCTTTCGCCGCTCGCCCTGACCCGCGCGGCTCCAGTGGCTCCGGGAGTCGGCCCCGCAGCTCCCCGCCCGGGCCTAGAGCCACCTCTGAGCCGAGGCCGGTGACGGAGCTGGAGCGGCTGTCGCATCCCGGCCGACCCTCCCTCACTGTCCCTTCCCCTGGCTGGACATCTGGACCCTGGGCCCCGCACCACCAGGGTTCCGGAAACCCTCCCCGCCCCACTCCACGGCCCAGCCCCGCACGGCCCTCCCCCCAGACTCCCCTGCCTCGACTTCCGTCTACTCCTGGACCCCCGGCTTCCCGTCCCTTCCCTCCATCCCCTCCCCAAGCCTGGACCCCGGAGGGAGGGAGGGGGGTGTGCGCCCTGCGCCGTCCCCGCCCCGCCCCCCGTGATCCCCCCTGCATGGCTGGCCCGGGTGGGGGGCGTGGGGGGGCCCGGGCGCCATGCGGGGGGGTCACAAAGGGGGTCGCTGTGCCTGTCCCCGTGTGATTCGAAAAGTGCTGGCAAAATGCGGCTGCTGCTTCGCTCGGGGGGGACGTGGTGAGTGCGAGATCGGGGGTGGGGTGGGGAGGGCAGCATTGAGTTGGGGGGCGGCTTGAGCTGGGGTTTAGGGCATCTGCTTACTCTGACCCTATGGGTTTAGGGCTGGAGCCTGTACGTGTGTTTTCCAGGAAAGTGATTTAACAGGATTTCTAAGGTCCTTTCTACTTCTAGATTTATACTGATTCAAGCTGAGGAAACTGAAGAAGGGTCGGAGGACTCATTTCTTTCCTAAATCAACCAGCTAGGAGGAAAAATTCTCTCATGATCTTCTTAGGCCCAGAACCTTGTGTCTTTCCTCACTTGGCTGAAAGTCTTCCTGAAAGGGGCCAGAGGATGATGGGAGGGGACGAGGGGGTACCTATCTGTGAGGGGTTTTATTAGAACTCAGATCACAGCTCTTCTTAATTGCCGGCAAAGATAACCCTGCCCAGCTGTCCGCGTTGCACTGGAGAGGTGGGCTGTCCAAAACAAAAAATTTTATATAGTATTTCCTGCAGTGGGAGGGGGAGGGGCCTGGGGGTGGCAAACAGCTAAGTTCTTTTGTTCTCACCCCTCTCTGGGAGAATGGTCTGTACCTATTGGAAGGGGGAGTGTTGCAGGAAAGCAGATGGCTACCCCCCAGTTCCCAGTATTTGCCCAGATGGCTGCCCCCACCCCCATATCAGGGTGTGGGGACCTCCACAGAGAACTGGGGGAGTACAGGCGTAGGGGCCAGGTGTTGCCTGCCCTTCCTCCGCAGCATGCCATCGCAGAGATTTCCAACCTCACTAGCTCAAATGAGGGAACCCTGGCAGACAGTGTCTGAATAGTACGGAGGGGACAGCCTGGGAGTCTCCTAGGACCCTAAGTCTGGAGTTTGGGGCAGTGTCCGTCAAGTCCTGTCTCCTCTCCCTTCCCCCATTAGAATCTTGTTCCATCGCTGGTAGTGAGGGGAGCATGTCAGCCTCTGCGGTCTCAGGCCTGGCTGCCCTGTCTGGCCCCAGCTCTGGCCTCAGCTCTCGTCCTTGTTCTCCGGTGCCCCCTGCACCGGTAACTGGCCTGAGGAGATGGTTGGAACATTCCAGACATTGTCTCAGTGTGGAAACTGAGGCAGACAGTGGTCAAACAGGACAATATGAGGTGAGCAGGGAGTGCCACAGAAGAGAGATGCTGGGGAAGAGAGTGGGCTGGGGTCGCTGGCCGTCGGGGAACCTACGACCTCAGTAGTTCATCACTGGACCTCATCACTGGACCTCTCTCTGTCCAGAGCTGGATGCTGGAGCCAACTCTAGCCACAGGAGAAGAGTTGCCAGAGCTAACCTTACTGACTACATTGTTGGAGAGACCTGGAGACAAGGCACAGGTATGAAGAACAGAGCTGGGCATGTAGTGTGTGCCTGTTCAGGCCAACCTCAGCTGCATAGCAAGTTTCAGGCTGTTTATGCTATGTGAGATCATGTTTCAAAATCCAGCTCAGTCCCAGCTTAGTTCCTAGCACCCAGGTCCTGTGACTCAAAACTGCCTCTATCTCCAGCTCCAAAGTACCCAGCACCCCCTTCTGGTCTCTGTGGGTACCTGCATACACATGTCCCCCAAACATCATGATGGTGATGATCATGATGATGATAAATCTTAAACCATGTGTGGTGACCCACACCTTCAATCTCAGCACTCCAGGGGCAGGTGGATCACTGAAGGTTCAAGGCCAGCCTCCTTCATATAGCAAGTTCCAGGACAGCCAGAACTACGTAGAGAGACCCTGTCTCAAAACAAACAAATCTTAAAAAAAAAAAAATCAAATAAATGACTACAGATCTGAGAAGGTTCTCCTCACTGAAAAGTTATCCTTTGCTTGCCCTGGGATGTTCTTCCTTCCAGCCACCTGAAGAGGAAACTTTCTCTCAGGCTCTTGAGAGTGAGGAAGAACAGAAAAAGGCAGCCCTGGAAAGAAGTATGTAAGTTCAGAATGCACTGCGGTTGCTGGACTTCCATAAGATCCCTCCCATTTCCCAGCCTTCTGAGGTGGTGATGGAAGGTCTCTCAGTGCAGAAAAAACTGGCTAATCTAGGGCTGTAGCCATACTCAGAAGTAACAACATTCTTTTATTCCTTGCGCTCCCTAGGTTTGTCCTGAGTGAGCTGGTAGAAACAGAAAAAATGTATGTGGACGACCTGGGACAGATCGTCGAGGTAGCTCTGCTCTCCTTCCCAGCCATGGCCCGTTAACCTTTCCCTCTGCCTAGGGATATTTTTAAGAGGTGGTTGTCTGGGCCACCTTCTTAGACCCCGCTGCTTCTGGACTTTGTGCAGAGCTGCCCAGAGCCGAGTTTACATGCTCATGTCCCCATCTGATCCTTCTCACAGGGTTACATGGCTACCATGGCTTCTCAGGGGGTCCCTGAGAGTCTTCGAGGTCGTGACAGGATTGTGTTCGGGAACATTCAGCAGATCTATGAGTGGCACCGAGAGTGAGTGAGGGAACCCTGAGCTGGGTGCTGGGGAAGGGCCTTCATCTTGTAGTCTCTCTGTCTTAGATTCTGTATCTGAACCACGGGTCCACCGTGACGCAAAGAGTCCTTTGGGGTTTTGTAGTGACTAAGGTTTTGTAGTGAAAAGCTAGGATGAATGAAGAAGGTGAAGTGTTCTGAGGAGTGTTTGAGACTCTCTCAACTCTTCCAGCTATTTCCTGCAGGAACTGCAGCAGTGTTTGAAAGATCCTGATTGGTTGGCTCAGCTGTTCATCAAACATGTGAGGCTGGGCCCTGGCAGGGGAAGGGCTTGGGATGGGTCTGGGCTCCGTGGAAGTGCGCCTACTTTTGTCATTACCTACTTTGCCTTTTCCAACATTATCCCTGTTAGGAGCGCCGGCTACACATGTATGTGGTGTACTGCCAGAATAAACCAAAGTCAGAACATGTGGTGTCAGAATTTGGGGACACCTACTTTGAGGTCAGTAGCTATGGTGTCTTGGTGGGGGGAGGACAGAATCAGCACAAACAGGCTTTACAGGATACATAGCTACCCTGTCCCTGTTCCTAGGAGCTCAGACAGCAGCTGGGACACCGTCTGCAGCTCAATGACCTCCTCATTAAACCGGTGCAGCGAATTATGAAATACCAGCTGCTGCTCAAGGTCAGGACCACCATAGTCTTTGGGGACACAGCTGGCTGGAACAGGCATTTCCTCAGTCATCTTCAGAGTTCTGAAGGCTCCACAGAGGTTCTCCCCTGTGTCCCAGGGCAGGATATGAGCATAACCTCCCTAACCACTTCTTCTTTATGCTGTAGGATTTTCTAAAGTATTATCGCAGAGCTGGGATGGATACCGAAGAACTAGAGGTGAGATTCCCCAGGACACTGTATCCAGCTTATCCTCTTTGTCTCCGGGTGGTTCAGGGATGCCTGATTTTGGTGATGTGTAGAGGCAGGTGTCTGACTCTCTCGAAAGGAGGCCTCTTTGCCAGTGATGACTTCTTTGACTAACAATGCCCCTCTTCACCTACATCCCAGCAAGCTGTGGAGGTCATGTGCTTTGTACCCAAGCGCTGCAATGACATGATGTCCCTGGGAAGACTTCGGGGATTTGAGGTATGGGGTTGGGACACCACACAGCAGTAAAGGGCTCTTGTACCAGGGTCTTAGCACTGTGGATCCTTATAAGTAATTACCTTCTTCCCACCAGGGTTAGTTGGGAGTGTTGGGGATAGGAGAGGGACAGAGAAGCTGATGCCCTCTTCAAACTCTTCTTGTGCTTTCTCAGAGGCCATATCCTTTGGTTCCAGGGAAAACTGACTGCTCAGGGGAAGCTCTTGGGCCAGGACACATTCCTGGTTACAGAGTCTGAGGCTGGGGGTCTGCTTTCTTCCCGGGGTCGAGAGAGGCGCGTCTTCCTATTTGAGCAAATCGTCATCTTCAGTGAGGCCCTTGGAGGAGGAGGCCGAGGTGGCGCACAGCCTGGCTATGTGTACAAGAGCAGCATCAAGGTTGGGAGGGGCAATAGGGAAGAAGCAGATGGGATTGGGTGAGGCCTCAGGATGCCTGGCTCTTGGGGTTGGCTGAGGGGCTGGCTGAATCTGAGGAGTGCCTCTGCCAATGCAGGTGAGCTGCCTAGGACTGGAGGGAAGCCTCCAAGGCAATCCTTGCCGCTTTGCACTGACCTCTAGGGGGCCAGAAGGTGGCATTCAGCGCTATGTTCTGCAGGCTTCAGACCCTGCAGTCAGTCAGGCGTGGATCAAGCAAGTTGCCCAGATCCTGGAAAGCCAGCGTGACTTTCTCAATGGTGAAGCTCCCATCCTCCCTCTACTGTAGGCCCCCACAGCCACTCAACCTCCTGAACCCCTCCCGAACCCCTCCCCACCTGCCCAGTCTTCAGCCCTTGCTTCTTTGACCCTGGCTTCACCCAGAATCCTCTAACATTCTGAGCACCTTACACTGGCTAACAGGAGGGTCAGCAAGGGGTGGGGCAGCAGGGAGGAGGGGAAAGCAGGGAAAGGGATCCGTTTCTACCATCATATATTTCTGTTCCTGCCTTGTCCCAGCATTGCAGTCACCCATTGAATACCAGAGACGAGAGAGCCGGACCAACAGCCTGGGGCGCCCAGGAGGGCTTGGGGTGGGGAGCCCAGGGAGAGTGCAGCTTGGAGACCTGGCCCAGGTCAGCATGCACACGCCCATCAATGGCTCTCTTCCCTCCCTGCTGCTTTTGCACAAAGGGGAGGTGCCCAGAGCGCCCTTGCCCGTGGATACACAGGTATGAGGAATGGTTTCCTACTAGGGCAGGAAAGGGAGGGCACTTGTTTCCTTTCCCCACATCTCCTTTCTTCCACCACCTTCTGTGTGACTTTCCTACTCTTCATCCTGGCCTCCTTCTGTTGAATTCTGGGGAGGAGGTAGCCTGGTTAGGGAAGGCTGGTGGCCTTTGCTGATCCTCTGACTTGAATCTTCCCTCAGGCTTTCAGTGATACTCTCCAGACTCCTCAGAGCTCTCCAGCCCTCCCAACTGTCAGCACTCCTCCCTGCCAGGCCAGGCTTGCCAAGCTGGACGAAGATGAGCTTTGAGGGGTGAAAGCCTTCGGAGCAGTTGATTCAGGCACCAATTCCTCAAGGAATTTGGGGAAAATCCTGGCAATGTGCCAGAATCCCTTCTTCCTGGCATGTGGAAGATGGGAAAGACTGGGAGAGAGATGAACATGAACCTAGAAAGGACTCTTTTTCTGCCCAAGGAACACAGGATCCGCCAGCCCCAGCCCATGCATGCACCATGACCCCCTGAAATGGAGGATGTGTAGGGGATTGGAGGGAGGGCTAGGGCAGGAACCAGATAGAAATTATTGGTTTTAGTTATGATTTTGTTTTCTGGTTTTCTGTGAATAAAAGTTTTGCTATATCACCGAGGCTGCTGCTTTCTCCGTAGGGAGCTGAAGCTGCAGCGGGCATGGCAAAGTTGAAGGGAGCGTGAAAGAGCTCTGCTGGCCCTGCTCATCTGAGGGCCTGATGATAGGAAAAGGGGGCAGCCGGGAGGTGGTGGTGCACACTCCCCATGCACTAGGGAGGCAGAGGCAGCTGGATCTCTGTGCATTGGAGGTCAGCCTGGTCTACAGAGCCGGACTCTGTCTCAGAAACAAAAAAGAGGCAGTCGGAGATAAGAAAAACTCTTACCCTTGTTGCTCGCTTGCAATCTCAGCATCTTGGTCCAGACCTCGGCGTAGGGAGAACTCCAGAGTTACCTTAGTGTATTCTCCCCATTATTTGAACCTTCCAGGTCAAAGGTTCTAGATTTACTCTGGTTCAAACTCCACCAAAGGCTCCCTATACAGTGACTCTCTACTGTCCCCCAACACCTAGACCCGAAAGTACAAAGCACCGAGGTACCTTTCCTCTCTGGCTTCCATGCTCTGCTGGAGAATGGGTCTCCAGAGTCGTCCTTGCCGTCTCAGGGGGAAGGGGGAAGGTTTGTCCACACCGGAATAGGAGTGAATTCTTTAAATCTAGAGCTGAGGATGTTTTTGCCCCTCCCAACTTCTGGCACAGCCCCTGGAACAGGGAGGGACAGCCAAGCATGCAGAGACCCAGATGCCTGCCTCTGGATCCCTAGGTATCTGTGTGTCCACCATGTCCATCGCTCCACTGGGCTCAGTCACATGTACTGGGGCTTCCTCAGCAGACAATAGACCACTGGGGTGGGAGGGTGAGGAGGTACAGGGGCCTCCCTATGGGCCACAGATCCCTTTGGCTGACAATGAAGGGAGGGATTATGGGGGGGGGGACAGGACATGAGGCCCAGATAAGATTTCTGGGGAACAATTGGAGGAATTGAAGAGAAGAGACCCACCCTCTCTATACCCCACCCTGGGCTTTGGGGTCATGAACTGGGAGAACTAGAGAGTGATGGGGGGGGGTCCTGCCAAAGTACCTTTGGATGGAGGAGGTTGGGACTCACAACCTTTGTGTCTCTTCAGGGGCCACAGGGGGGCATGAGGTGAGTGGGTGGCCCCTTTGTGCCCCCGGGGCAGCCATGCCCACCAGTGCCAGTGATAATGGGGTAGCCAAGGCAGCACAGGCTGCAGTTCCAGCAAGCAGTACGTGCCCTTAGTTTAAACATGTACTTTTAAATGCCTACTTTGAGAATAAAGCCGTGTATGCGGAACAGTATTTTAGGACTCTGGGGCCCCTGACGAATAAAATAAAAAAGTCTTTGTTCAATCTTTCCCCTAAACCAGGACCAGCTCCCTCTATGCTCACTGTGTAATAGCTTATAAAACTGCTGATGTCACACTAAGGCCTGGCACATTTCTTGGGGCAAGCTTGCCACATGAGGAATGGGGTTTGGGTGGGGAGTCCTAGCTGCTGGTGAACTTTGGGTTCTAGTGGTGGGATGGCCCAAAAGAACCATCTCTGTCTTTGCTCACAGTGCAAAGGAAGCGGGATCGTGTCCGTCCTCTACCCCCACCCCCACGAAGAGGTGAGGATCCTTAGAAGAGCCTGTGGGCCTCTTATCTCTCCACGCCCTCATATCAGGCCCCCAGGCTCTTAGGCAGTCAGATCCGGTTAAGGTCTGAGGAAATGCCTAACACAGGGACTTTTCCACCCAAGCCTGACCCAAGGAGGCACTCTAGAGAGCACTCCCTACAGGTCCGGATTGGACCTGCCTTATGGAGGCGGGCTCAGGGCTGATGGGCCAGGGGGCTATTTAAGACCGGGAGATGCTGCAGGGGCCAAGGACAAAATGAGTGGGACACTTGTCTCTGGGACCTGGGCAGGTCCGGAAGAGGTTTCCGACCTTAAGTCTCCGCTGAGCTCAAGGTTCAGGGAGCCTCTCACCCACGCTCGGTTCCAGGAGCTTTTCGGGGGCGCAGAGCAGGAGCCTGAGCTGCCACCAGAGCCCTGCTTACCCTGGCTGTGCAGGCTGTGGAGGAGGCGAGCCTGCGCTTGTTCTGGGCCGGGGGCGTGGCGCGTGCTGCTGGCTCGGCTGCCCCCGCTGCGCTGGCTGCCGCGTTACCGCTGGCGAGCCTGGCTGCTCGGAGATGCTGTGGCTGGCGTGACAGTGGGCGTTGTGCACGTGCCCCAGGGTGAGAGGCCCCAACTCCAGCCTGTCGGGGGTTCCAAGTTATGGGGGCGGGGGCTTCCAGGGAGGAGTCCTGGGGAGCAGTGAGGTGGTGGGTTGGTGGCCCTGCAAGGTGGAAGAGCCAGAGAGGGGGAATTTGAGGTTCAGCTTGGGAGGACTGTGGGACCCTATCACAATTCCCCACCCCCATCCGTCCTCATCTGTGCAGTCCTGTGAGACATCTTGGACTCTGTTCTGCCTCAGAGAATTGGAGAGAGGCACAAAACCTGCCACCCAGGACGTGGGCAAGAATCTGTGACCTCCCACTGAGCATCTCATCACCTCCCACTGAGTCCCATTAACCTCTCAGTTCCCTCAGGTGTCAGGATTTATAGTCGTGGCTAGCCCAAGAGAGTGGGAAAAGCCGGGCCTGGAGGCCGTGGCCCCCGCCCGGCCTCCACACCTTTTCTTCTGCTTTTTCCCCAGGCATGGCTTTTGCCCTCCTGACCTCGGTGCCCCCTGTGTTCGGACTCTACACTTCTTTCTTTCCTGTCCTCATCTACAGTTTGCTGGGCACTGGGAGACACTTGTCCACTGGTGAGTGGCCGGACTGCCCATGACTTCTCTTAGAGCTTTTTTGAGACTGGGTCTCACTGAATAGTCTTGGCTGGTGTGTGACCCTTCCCACAGACCAGGTGCTCTCAAACTCAGACTTCACCTGCCTCTGCCTCCGATCATGGGCCAGACACACCCTGGCAAGGCTGCTACTTGAAAGCTTTGGGGTTCTATTCCCTTCTGCCACCTTCATTCACCTACTTGCCACCTTCCCTGGGATCCCCAACCCCTTCCCATCTTTGCCCAGAACTCTGTGGCCTCCAGGCTTGCATGAGTGGGTACAGAGGCTGGAGTTTACATGGATCTCCTTCTCCCCTGTGAAATTTGGTTAAAAGGAACAACTCCTGGCCTTGAAGGGACAGAGGTGCACAGTAGGCACATGGTCTGCTGAAAGCCTGTGGAGGGGGTGCATTTTGCCCGTGGGTGCACTTTTCCTCCCTGTCCACCCATTCTGACTCCAAGATCTTCAAATAGGCGGCTCCTTCTAAGAAAGTGGATCCAACAGCCACACCCAAAGCTCCAGAACAGTGGAGTCCCTGGCTGCTGCTCTGGCCTAGGCTGCAAGACTGCTAACCTCTGCCCTTGGCCCATGGCTGCAGGAACGTTTGCAGTACTCAGCCTAATGACCGGCTCTGTTGTGGAGAGGCTGGTGCCCGAACCCCTTGCGGGGAACTTCAGTGGAATGGAAAGGGAGCAACTGGAAGCTCAGAGAGTTGGGGCAGCAGCTGCTGTGGCCTTCTGGAGTGGGGTGCTGATGGTAAGGGAGGACCCGGTGACGCCTCTACGGGCTGGATCCCCCCGAAGAGGACCAGAACAGTTGGGTCAGAGGAGGAGGAGAGGTTTGGAACACTGGAACACGCCTGGGATTCAGGTCCCCGGGGGCAGATGTGCCCCGGGAAAGCTGGACTGCAGCTGGCTGGACTGTGGGGGATTTCGCATCACCTCACCTCCCACCGCCTTCTCTACAGCTGGGGATGTTCATGCTGCAGCTTGGTGTCCTGTCTACCTTTTTATCCGAGCCTGTGGTCAAGGCGCTGACCAGCGGGGCGGCGCTGCACGTGCTGGTGTCCCAGCTGCCAAGCCTCTTGGGATTGTCTCTCCCACGCCAGATCGGCTGCTTTTCTCTCTTCAAGGTGGGGGTGGGGAAAGAGGTTTCTAGAAGTTCCGGGAAAAGGGCAACTTGGAAGGAAAGGGACCGAGGGTGAAGCGATAGGATGGGCCACAGGAAAGGAGTGAGGAACCAATGGTGCTGCGCGAGGGCGCTGGGGAGGCAGACACCTTGATGGCCGCCGGAAAGAGAGCTTTGCCCCGGACGGGTGGGTTGGTGTTAGTCTGGCGGGGTCATTAACGCTGGCACCCGGCCTTTCTAGACGCTGGCTGCAGTGCTCACGGCACTGTCCCAGAGCAGTCCTGCAGAACTGACCATCTCGGCGCTCAGCCTGGCATTGCTAGTGCCGGTCAAGGAACTGAACGTGCGATTCCGGGACAGGCTACCCACTCCGATCCCAGGAGAAGTTGTCATGGTGAGGGCGGCCCTAGATCCCTGCTGCGTCCGGATCCTACCCATCTACCCGGGAGGATCTGGCGGCTGCCGCCCCCTTATGGAATGCACAGATGTTACAAGAGAGAGGTCCCCTTGACACGTGTTCTTTCCCAAGCGTCTTTCCAGACCACGTGACCTATCAGACACCCCCCCCCCCACACGCCTGTACTGTCCCACCTCCCACGTTGCGTCACAGGCCTTTTTGCACCTCTGCACTTTTCCCCCCTCTCCTTACGGGCCTCTCAATGTAATTCACTGTATCTTCCTTTCATTGCCCTAGATTCCTCTCTTCCTGTGTAAATG
>CM053753.1:38526177-38547464 GCA_028658305.1 Pachyuromys duprasi | reverse complement strand
CTGGAAGCACTGTAATTAAAAAGAAAACAAGAGTTGGATGTTGTATAACATACCCAGGATTCTGGACCTAGGAAGGCTGACTGAAGCGAGAGGGAGCTGGGGTTCAAGGCAGGCTGGGGTACATAGAGACTGTGTCAAAGCAGAACTGCCGGGGAGAGAGTTAGGCGCAGGCACGATGATAGGAGTTCAGTTCTCCCCTCCATGGGCATGGTGACCTGTCTTGAAGATAGAGATAGGGGATGCGGTGCCCTGGGGCAAGGGGACTAGCCCGGCTGTCCCAAAAGGCTCTCTTAAAAAGAAAAGGAAAGAAATATTACACAGCACTCTCTCCCTAGTATTTTTCATTTTCCCTATTTTGTTGATTTCCTAAGCAGATGTTAACCTGCTTGTCAAGTCATCAGCACCAAAAAGACCTTTTCAGACGGAGGTGGGCTACAAGATAAGGGAGGTTGAACTGCATACATCTGAGAGAGATTGGCAAATAGGCATTTGAGTGGGGGAGGAGCTAGGTGACTGGCAGAACCATCACATAGTGGGTGAGAAGGACTCATGTCTGTGTGGAAGGAGGTGTGGCCGGAGGGAGACTTCTGAGGCAGGCTGGCCAGAGGGAGACTTCTGGGGCAGGCTGGCCAGAGGGAGACTTCTGAGGCAGGCTGGCCAGGGAGAGCAGCTCCCACCCAGGTGGGGGTGGAGGAGGGTCTCCCTCCCTGTCTGTCTTCCCTTTCCTGCAGCTGGCGGGGCTCTTCTCCTCGATGGTGGTCCTGTCGGTGCTGCTGTGGCTGGGACCCTTCTTCTACTATCTGCCCAAGGTAGAGGCACCACCCACCGTGCGCTTGCTTGAGTGGGACTGCTGGATTCCAGAACCTTTGTCCTGACGGAGGCCTGTCTTCTCTATCTCAAGGCTGTCCTGGCTTGCATCAATATCTCCAGCATGCGTCAGATGCTCTTCCAGATGCAAGAGCTTCCACAGCTGTGGCACATCAGCCGAGTGGACTTTGTGAGAAACAGCGTTACCCCAGGGTCTCCCCCCTCCCCCCAAACATCTCCTGCTTCTGCTATGGACCAAAGCTGACCATCCTAAGTTCTTTAATCCATGCAACCTTCAAGACGAAGACCTCATACATTTGTCAGGGAAAAAGGAAAGGGGTGGGATGTGAACTCATCAGGCCTGAGTGTGGGTTTGGGGATATTTTGGGTAGTTCTGAAGATTGAATCCAGAACCTCATGAACATTAGGAGAGTTCTCTATCACTGAACTACACTCACAGTCCAGACCTCCTAACTGGCCCAGGGTCTGATGTCATATTTGGTGTGTTTAAATGATCCCTTCCACCCACCATGCTTCCTTTGTCCTGGGTCATCCTTACTCATATTTGTCCTTGATACTGTGTTTCTTCTGGGGAATCCACCCCTATCCATGTCCCCCAGGCTGTGTGGATGGTCACGTGGGTAGCTGTGGTGACCTTGAATGTGGACCTGGGCCTGGCTGTAGGTGTGATTGTTTCTATGGTGACAGTGCTCTGTCGAACTCAGAGGTGAGCACAGTTTCGATGAGGGGCTGGGGATAGATACTTGGGTGGCTTTAGCCCAGCCAGGCTAGGCTGGGAATCTGACCCCAGCTTCTTCTCTAGGGTGCAGTGCCTGCTGCTTGGACTGGCCGAGGGGACTGAGATCTACAGACCACTCAGAGAGAACCGTAAGGTGAGTGAGCTGCAGCTGAAGAGGGAAGGGGTGACCAGGCACGGTGTATCTGACTGTCTTTTCCCGCAGCTCCTCCAGGTTCCGGGTCTCTGTATCCTGAGCTACCCAGCACCACTCTACTTTGCAACCCGTGGGCAGTTCCACTGCATCATGGAGTGGCATCTGGGGCTTGCAGAAAGAAGCAAGGTGGGGGCCTTGGTCAAGGAGGAGTGAGGACCCTCTGGGACTGGGAGGCCTGTACTTTCTGAGTGTGGTACCCATGATCTTGTCGCTCTTCTCTATTTGTAGCAGGGTGGTCTACCTGACAAAGGTGAGACGGGATGACAAAGATGGAGTTTGGTAATGAACTACAGACCTGGGTACTCCTACCTCCTCCCATCTTAGGTGCTGCGCCCATCAGAGTGGTGGTCCTAGACTTCAGTGGCATCCCCTTTGCAGATGCCGCAGGGGCCAGGGAAGTAGTCCAGGTAAGGGAGCAGAGAAGCTAAGGAGAAACCCCTCTCATTTCTCTCATCCCCCTTTTAAATTTATTTTTATTTTTTATGTACATTGGTGTTTTGAGTGCATGTATCTCTAAGAGGGTGTCAGATCCCCTGGTTACAGACAGTTGTGAGCTGCTATATAGGTGCTAGGAATTGAACCCAGCAGCCAGTGCTCTTAACTGCTGAGCCATTTCTCTAGCCTCCCTCTCATACCCCTGATGTGGGTTTAACCCCTTTGTCTGATTCCCGCAGCTTGCCAGGCGATGCCAGGAAGCTGGGATTTGTCTTCTTCTGGCTCAGTGTAATGGTGTGTGGTGTGAGGAACATCGGGGCAGGAGGCGGGAGGAGGGATTCAGGGAGCCCAGCGCCTGACACCTGTCCCACACAGCCTTGGTGCTGGAGACCTTGACCCGGGCGGGGCTCCTGGATAGAATGACTCCAGAACAACTCTTTGTGAGTGTCCAGGATGCAGCTGCACATGCACTGGAGAGACTGGTAAGGGCTGGTAACATGGAGAGTGGGAGGTGCTGGGTGAGGGTAAGGAGGAGGCTGAATAGATGAGAACCTGGGGACAGGACTGAGGGAGATCAAGCGGATGTAGGGAGAAGCTGCCTAGAAGACAGGAGGGCAGAGGTGGGCATACCCTTAGTCCCCTACATGGGAGGCAGAGGCAGGAGGATTTCTATGAGTTTGAAGCCAGCCTGGTTTACATAGGAGTTCTAGGACAGCCAGAGATACATATAGAGACCCTAACTTAACAAAACCGATCAACCAACCAACAAAAACCAGCCGGGTTTGGGGTTTTGGACCACCCTTTAGCAACAGTGAAGAACTCGGCCAAGGTTTCCAAAGGGCTGGTATGCTCCCTGAGCACTGGTGAGCCTCAGAGTGTGTGGTAACTGGCAACCCTACACTGTCCATTTCCTTCTCCAGAAAACCACTGGCTCAAAGATTTGTGCAGTGTGAGTCTGACCATGCTCCCTTGGAGTGTGAGAGGCTCCAGCGGCACATGTGTGAGGAAGACCGTGGTCCCTGAGTTCCCCTAATGCAACCAATAAAATGAAGCTAAGAGTTTCTGCGGCCCACGGAGTGGGTCTAGGTGTCTGCATGTGGACCCCTCCAGTCCTCCCAAGCCCCGCCACACCCAAAGTACTGCAGAGACACAAGTAAAAATGGCTTTCACCGTGTGTTCACCAGCCCCACAGAACTCCAGTCACAGTGCTTTCTGTGGGGTGTGCTGGAGCCGGTACACGCGGTTCTGGATCCAGAGCTGGGGGTGGGGGGTACATATCCCTGGGGTTGCACATTGGGAGTTTTCCTGCCCCCTCAGGAGGTGAGAGTGTTTCCACTTTAGGGTCTTAGAGTCCTTCTGGGCTCTTTGGCACTTGGAAAGTGAACCCCCCTATTTCCTGCCCCATAGGAATGGGGTTGGGGGGGAGGACTTGGCACTGGCTGTGGATGAGGAGATGGCGCCATCAGGCCTCTGTTCACTCACAGAAAGGAAGGGTGTCACCAGGACAAGCCCCTGTTAGGGATCAGATTGGTGGAAAGAGAGGGCTGGGAAGGCAGGGTGCTCATCAGTGGGGTGCTCAGGAGTCGGAGGGGTTGCTGGGAATTCCTGGCAGGGCTAAGGAGGCAGGCCCAGCCTGACAATGGGAAGGCCCAAATCAGTCACTCAGCAGTCATGCACTGCAGCCGGTGTTTGAAGAAAAGCAGGCGATGTTTGGCCAGATGACTTTGGTCCAGCGATCCTGGGTAACGGTAGCGGGCGTAGGTTTCAGCCCCCGCGCCCTTTGAGGTCCATGGCAGCTTC
The DNA here is from genome assembly GCA_028658305.1 of Pachyuromys duprasi. Classification (NCBI taxonomy): domain Eukaryota; kingdom Metazoa; phylum Chordata; class Mammalia; order Rodentia; family Muridae; genus Pachyuromys; species Pachyuromys duprasi. The sequence continues at coordinate 38,543,469 of CM053753.1, read as the reverse complement.
ACCTTCGAGGCATGGTCCACAACAACATCAGAGCAGGAGCCAACACGAAGGGAGCCGAGTCCATCCAGGAAGAATTCTGGGGTGGGGGTGGGGAGAGCACAGGGTTAAGCCTCCGAGGGTGGAGAAAAAGCGGTTACCTAGGGAGAAATGAAAGCCTAGCTTCGGGAGGGCAGCCATGCAAAAAACGCTGTTGCTAACAACACTTTAGCTTATCTCCGGTCTGTTTTACTCTTGTGTAAAGTGGAGTTCATTTGGTGAGTACCTGGCAAGTGAGGTGACCTTTGCAGTGGAAGGGAAGGTCAAGGCTGACCAGCAGCTGTGCTGTCTGAGGTGTCAATGGGGTGTCAGGCAGAAGTAGAGCTTTGGATATTTGAGCTCAGGTGGAGGTGCGGAGCGGCAGCATCCCGCCCCGCCCGGTGCCGCGCCGGGTCCTCCCCGTGCCTTGCCAGGAGAGGGCGCCACTCACCCAGATGTGCCACCCGGTTGAGGCGCGGGTCGAAGCCCACCTCGCGCACTTTGTCCGTGCGCGCCAGGAAGAAGTTGACCACGCCGTCGGTGACCACGCAGCTTGGGAAGCCGACGAGCTCGTGGTGGAAGCCGCGCTTCTGCCGGAAGCAGCCCCCAAGGCCTGGGGCGCCCGGCTCCACACTCAGCAGCTGCCGGTAGGTGGTAGCGAAGCCCGAGATCTCCCGCACCGCGCCCCCCACCTGAGGGGAGCAAGAGGGTGCTCAGGTTCAGACTAGGTCCCCGAGAGTACGGTGCTTCCTGTGCGCGCCCCCTGCCCCTGCCTCACTGGACCCAGACTGCCTTCGCCGCAGGACGCGCGGCTCTCGCACGGCGGCGCCGTCGCCTGGTAAGGCCCTTCTCCCATCCCACGCTCCGCTCCCCTCGCCTACCAGGTCCAGGGGCGTCCTCTCCAGCACGTCCACCAGCTTCTCCACCCGTGTGCGCGCCGTGAACACGAAGTCGTCGTCCACCCACAGCACGTATTTGGTGGTCACTTGGGACACCGCCAGGTTCCGACCTGCAAACCAACCCTAGGAGAGTTGTATGTGGTTGGGGCGTCTGTACAAACAGGGAAGCCTCTGACATCTTTCTTCCTCCCCCCTGACCCCAGAAACAGCCTCTGCACCTTTCTAGACCTTTCAGTGCTTTCCGATGACCAGAAACTAGGTTTTAAAAAAAACCGGAAGATTCCTACCCCTCTTCCTAGAGATCTTGAGTCTTTTGGAGAAGGATCTTGATTATGTATTTTATTGCTCGGTACAGCCATCCATTCTTTCTATTATTATAGATGCTAAGCACCATCAAGAATGCAGAACGAATAAGACAGACAGAATTCCTGGTCCTAGGGACCCTTAGAATAGGCACACGCTTGTTTCCGAGGCAGGTGGTCCTTAATCACTACAACGAAAGCTGCAGTCTGAGGGCACGCCCCCTTCCCAGAATCCTCTAGCACCCCGCCGGGGTTCAGCCTTGTCAGCATCGCACCTTGCCGAAGGGCATGAGATAGTGCTCCACGTGGGGGTCGCTAATGCGCTCGGGCTTGTCGCTGTCGTCAGCGATGACTATGGTGACCGTAGGGTAAAAACGGCGGATGCTGGCAATGAGTGCCCGCAGCCGGTCATAGCGAAGGAAGGTCTTGGTGGCGATGGTAACCAGAGCACTGATGTTGTACTGGGCTGAAAGAAAGAGGCAGGGTCCAGTGCAAGGGGGAAAAAAAATAGGAAAGCGAAATTGGAAAGCAGCCCCTCCCAAGAGACCCCCCCCCCGATTTACTTCCCTAATTCCCAGAGCCTCAGCCTCACCTCCTTGGGGTAGAGGTGAAGGTGGGTACAGTCGGGGGTTGGGAGGATGTCTTATGCGGATGGTGAAGGCAGCTTCATGTCCCTTGGTGGAGAATCGGACTGGGAAGAGAGCACGTGCGATTAGGCCCTTAAGGCTAGAAGAGCGTTCACTTTTCAGCAGGCTAACATTTAAATTCCTAGTCTGTGTTCTGCCTTTCCAGACCTTGGTGGGCAAGAACGTGCAGTTCTGACTTCTGTGTAACTACATTTGGTTGTTTTGGGGGCTGGAACCTGAACTTAGAGCCTGACACATGCTTGGCAGGCATCCTACCGGCCAGCTGTATCCCCAGCCCTCCTGTCTCTGCCTGTTGACTGAGATTACAGGTGTTACCACTTACAGGTGTCCGAAAATGAGACACGGCATGGTACAGGGTTCTGTGCAAGGTCGGGAACTGAACCCATGGCCTTGCGCATGCTCGACAAACACATTGCCCAGAAACTAACAGTTTAGGAAGTGGAACAAAGATGATGCCCCCCCAATACACCCCCTTTTGGCTTCTTGAGGTGAAGTCTAGCTTATCTAGATCTGCTGGTATGATACTTGCTATGTAGCCCAGGCTTGCCTCAACACAGAGGCAATTCTCCTACCTGCTTCAGTTCCCCGAGTGCTAGGATTATATGTGAGCATTAGCACATGTCGGAAAAAGCCAACTTAAAAAGTTAATATCGACTGAACATTTACATGACACACACTGTATATGAGACAGAGTCTTGCTATGTAGCCTAGGCGACCCTTGAACTTTCTCCTGCCATGGCTTCCCAAGTACTAAGATTACAGGCATGGACTACTGTAGCTTTGAATTTTTCTGTAAATTAGGTGTGGTGGCATACACCTGCAATTCTGGGACTCGGGAATTGAGGACCAGGAGTCGTTGGCTCAATGTAAGTTTGAGGCTGGCCTGAGCTACAGGAAATGAGATGGTTTCAAAAACAAAATAAGAAATTGAAAATGTGTTTAAAATAGATAAAGCCATTTAATCTTTACGATAATCCCATTAAATAAATTCCTATTTCAGGAAATGAAGCTTAAGGCCCAGCAGAGTAAACTGCCCATATTGCACAACAGAACACTACGGGAATCTAATCCTTCTGGTTTCAGGGTAAGCAAATATGAGAAATCTAGTGTTACACTACTGGTATTAAACAAAAACAGAGGCAAGGAACATTGATTGCCTCTATCAAAGGGGAGGCATTTGAGCACAGATGTAAAAATCAAGAAGGAGCCAGCCATGAAAAGATTTTGGAGAACCACATTCCAGAAAATGGCAGATGCAAAGGCCCTAAGGTAGAAGCAGACTCAGTAAAGCAAGCTTTGGAGAAAAAGCAGGAAGAGAAAGGGAGTTTGGCAAGGTAAGGGTTGGGCTAGAAACAGCCTGAGTGCTCTGGCTCTAAGAACAGGTCACTTCCTGGAGCCGCCATGGTGGAGTGATGGACAGAAGTGGAAACACAGCCAGCTCTGGTTTCCCCCTGGCCTGTTCTGGTGACAGATAAACAAAGGCTCCTCTCAGTCCTGGCCCTGCTGGCCCGCTTGCAACATCCATTGTGTGTCTAAGCAGTTCTGGCCACTGCCTCCCACACCCTCTATCATCTGCTTCTTCAGTTTTTCTGGGCTCTTTCTGTTCTTTCAGCCCGTTTACCCCCCTCCCCCCCCCCCGCCTCCCACCTGTGTCTGCCGTGTTGGCCTGGTAGCTTCGACTGCTGTAAGTGACCAGTTGCAGCTGCCGGTTGAGTTTATCCAGACCTGGGCTGGTGAGGGTGAGGTCTGGCTGCCCCTCTCCGGTCAGGGTCACTCCAGACACTTCCCCTGCCACGTCCCAGGTGCCTAGGGAAGCGGTGAGGTTCACCTGGCCGGGGGCAGAAGGGAGCAGGGTTAGACCCCTGGCCTACCCTTGCCCTTCTTGCATCTCTCTTGGTGGATCTGGCACCTTCCATTCTCCGTGCCCACCTGGTCACTTTGATGTTTTCTCTCACCTGATACACCTCTTGAATAGAAGCTTCTTGCAGGCTTAGCCCTGGGAGGAAGAATGGGGAAACAGAATTACACAGGCAGCCCTGGTTTCCTCATTTTCTCTCTCCTTCGCACCGCACACCATACGGAACATGTCCGATTCTCCTGCGGAGGCCTCGGCAGGGGAGTGCACAGCCCACCCCAGAGGGACTGCTTTTCAACCCCTTCCCGACAAAGACACATTTCTTCCATGGCCTGGTCTGCCTCCCCAGCTCTCAAAGAAGGGATTTCTCTCCACAAACCTCCCAGGGGTTTGGCAGTTCCTAATAGCCTAGAGTCCCTTCTGGCCCACCTCCCACCTCCCAAGCCCCTGCTGTCAGACACCTCCACCTTTCATGCCACGACCCCCCTCATTTTTCTCCTTCCAGCCTGCATCTCTGCCACCCTGTGGCCTGACCCCTTCCCCCAAGACTTTCCTCCTTACCTGGCACCAGGATGCTCCTGAGAGGCTGAACCTCCACACCCTGCACGGGGTACTGTAAGGGGGAGTTGGCAGGGGCTATGAGCAGCTGGTCAGTCAGGGACTGGCTCCTGCAGAGGGAAGGAGGAGACCTTTCTTCCAACGGGGTCACTATAGGGCCACCACTACCCTCCCTGGGAAGGGCTGGACCCTCCGTTCTCACTGGTACCTTGCAAGGAAGGCCTGGTATTCCTGCTCCCTGGCGACAGAAACGGCCCTCAGCTCCTCGGGGTCGAAGGCTTTAGTGAGGTCAACCGCCCGAACCTGTCTCTGGAATGGGAGGGCCAAGGGCCCTCCCCTGGACTCACAACTGCAATTTTTCTGAGCCAGCAGCCTAAAGCAGGGAGAAGGGTCTTCAGGGTCCAGCTCCCTAAGCTCCGATTATCTCCCAAAACGTAGACCCCCCCCCACACACACACGGTAGATCCCTCAACCCTGCCCACAGACCAGGCAGCTTTATAGATGTGTGGAGTAGGGCCAGTCACTGGGAGGTCTACGTAGCCACTACTCAGGAACCCTTCCACATCACGACAGCAGGCGGTCTCTGCGTGCTCTAACGCCTGCACGTCCTCTCCCAGCCCAGCAGCGGTGACAGGGCTCAGGAGGATAGATTTGCCACCTCTCCCCTCCCCCCAGTTCAAGCCTAGGTAACTCTCTCCACCCCACCCCCTCCACTGCACCCAACCAGTCAGCGGAAAGCGGCGTCCGAGTCCAGCACTGGAGGAAACAAAAGCTCCCGGGCTACCCCCTCCAGCATGCTCTGCGCTGTCGCTGCCTCGCCGCGGTCTCCACTCACCTCACCACTCGCTCCTTGATCCTGACCGGGATGTGTGCGTAGCGGGGCTCGGGGGCAAGGTCTAGCAGATCGAGCCTCGGGGGGCTTTGCGGGGGCGACCACAAGGCCAGAGGGTTCGGGAGACCTGGCGCGTCTCGGGTGCTGGCGTACAGGAGTCCCAGCGAGGCGCAGGCGAGCAGCAGGACTAGCGCATAGAGGGCCCGGCGGCCCAGCCGCATCCTGCGGTGGGGGAGGGACAGAGGTGACCAGGGGCTGAAGGAAGGTGAGGGCTGGCACTCTGGCCCGCGCCGCCTTGGGGGGTCGCGCAGGTTCAGAAGGCCATCCATCTCCGCCGGGCACGGCGCGCGCCCGTTCCCTCGTGCCCCACGCCGGGGTCTCCCGGCCTCCATTCTTCCTCCTTTCTCTCTTACTTTTGGGTTTCCGCACATCGCCGGGGCCCGGCATGGTGACGTGCCAGATCTTGGGTGCGCGGCCCCCGGGGGCCCCGCCCCCACCCCAGGGGCATCACCCGGGCCGGGGTGCTGTGTGATATACACCGGGCCTGTCAGGGGAGGCACGGCATCGCGCCCGCGCCTGCGGGGGCCCGGCCGCGCTGACCCTCGGGTGGCCTCCGCGCGCCGCGGGGACGATGCGCGGGGCCCGGCGGACGCCGTCCCTGCCCACACCTCGGCCGCCGGGAGCGCCAGCGCACTGACCTGTCTTAACGCTCTAGGGCCGCGGCAAGATCGCGGTCCGGGCGGCGCCCGGCTCTCCGCCCCGGCCGGGGGGTCCTCATGAGGCCGGGCACGGCCAGACGCGGGTGCTGGGCGGGAGCCTGACAGTGTGTGGGGGGATCCGACTCCTCCCGCCTGCGGACTCCCGGGCTTTGTAGACCGCGGGGTGGGGGTGGTTCTGGAGGCTTCCTGCTGGGGAGAACTGAGTCGTAGATCCCAGAAGCGGGGGAGCGCTGGCACCGAGTCGCCCTCGCAGGCTGCGGAGGGCTCAGGCCCCTGCCCGGCTCTCACACCGCAGCGCCTTTCCCGGGCTGGATGCGGCGGAGGCTCCGGCTCTGCGCGGGGATGGCCAGCGCCGCGGCGCCTTCTGGCGGGCGCAGAGAAGATTGCTCCGGCTAGCCGCCCTCGAGGGAAGGTCCCCTTCTCTGTCCAGCACCGCTTCGCCCCCCAGCCGCGGTGTCACAGGAGCGGGTTCCCTGTGCCCGCCATCTCCGGACTCGCTTGGTGTGCAGCCCAAGAATGGGGCACTTGGGTGCAGCTGGCAGGAGGCGGCCCAGAGTGCGGTCTAACCTCAATTCAAGGGAAACTTGGGTGTGTAGGATAAGATAAAGAAAGCCAGCCAGCCCAGAAGATAAACACTACCTACGGAGTGAAAAGGCCATAGCCTCCCTCTGGCCCTGTCTCCGAATTCTACAAAGCCGTTACTCAATGGCCTACTTCCCCTAACTGCTTCTTGGTACAGACTTGAAAAGAAAGAGCAGGAAGTGGTCAGCTAGGAAGTGTTTCTTCCAAATGTAGGCCATAGGAGGCTTGATTCCTGACACTGACCGGAACTGAAGTTCTATGGTTCTCAGAAGGATCAAAATTTAATTAAAAAAATAAACAGGAAGCATATGATTAAAAAATGTATGTGGAAGGGAAGATAAGGACTACTGAATGAACTGTGTGTGAGTGTGTGTGTGTGTGTGTGCGCGAGCGTGTGGCACTCGTGCTGGGGAAAAAAGGGGAATCCCACTCTTCTTAAACCAAGAGTTCCAGATCAAATATTAAAAGTAAAATTGCAAAAACTTTAAAATAAGTCAAGTTTTTTTTCTTTACAGTTGGACAAGATCCCTAAGCAAAAGATAAAAGGAAATATTAATAAACCTGCCCATATTAAAACACTTGTCGTCAGGTGTGAGAGCCAAAGTTATAAGTTTTAATTATTGTGCCTAAGAAAGCCATAAAACAAAAGTGCTTCTGACCTTTGAGCCCCTTGCGGAAGAACGGATACTTCCGGAAGTGGCTGCTGTCTATATTTGATTCAAGTGACAAGGCTTTCACTTCCCTAAAACCCCAGCTGTATCAGATGTACTTGAGGACAGGTAGGTGGGAGGTGTGCGGGCAGGAACACGTCAGGATGTACCCTTGCCCCCAGTCTGACAAAGGCATAAAGTATGCGGCCTAGCAGGTTTGCCTTTATATGCATCTGGGCAATGCAGCTCATGGACATTTCTGGGAACCCTGGAATGGACCTGGCCAGAGTCCACCATCGTGGTCAGTATTAACATTTGTTTAAGATTTGGTTCAAAACTTGTGGTAGAGGTCTCATTCTCAACCAGTAGGATTGACATTTCCTGGAGGCCCCAGTGAGATTTAGACCACCCACCCCAACCCTAAAGCCCCACCTTCACTCTAGAGCTCCAGGTCTGAGGGGCCACCTCAGGAGGCATGTGCCTGCGAGACGTTCCAAGGCTCCCAGGCTGCCTTCATCATGCTGAGAAAAGCTGCGAGCATCTGTAGAGGTCTCCTGATGGGGCATTTAAAATGTTTAATGGGAAAAGCTTGCTATGCCAGACAGAGACCCCAGCTCCTAGCAGTGGGTGCAAGGTCTTCAAAGAAGGCGATGGTAACACTAAGCACTGGGCAAAACTGCCTCAGGCCTTGTGCGCCGCCAGGGCTCTGCCCAGAGTATGGACACTGTTGGGTTGACTGCCGTAACTTGCCTGGTCAGAGGAAGGTCAATCCCTCCAAGTCCCTCAAAGGAGAATATCTCAAAATTGTGGCCATTTTCTGGGAACCCTGAGTAGCCCTGGCCAGCGTCCATCATCCTGGCCAGTATTTCATTAAAGCTTGCTTCAGATTTGGCTAAAAAAAACAAAACAAAACCAAAAACAAAACTGTGAGAGTGGTCTTATTCTCGCCTGGTGATTAACATAGATTAACACAGACTTTGTGCTTCATGCCTATAATCCTAACAGTGAAGGCAGGAGCTGGAGAACTAGCAGCTTTGAGTTTGGTCTTGGCTACATTAGTGAGATCCTGTCAGGAAACCAACAGTTGGCCCTGGAAAAATGGCTCAGTGGTTAAGAGCCTTTCATCTTCTTCCAGAGGGCCCGAAGTTTGATTCCCAGTACACGTGTTGGATGGTTCACGATTGCCTGTTAACTACAACATCAGAAGATTGGGCACCTCTTCAGGTCTCTTCAGGCTCATGCACACACACACACACACACACGGTACACACTCATGAAGACACACACACAAGTGTTGAGGATTAAGCTCAGTGACAGAATGTTTGTTCTTTTGAGATTTGTCATATAGAGTTTCTCTATATGTGAAAATCTCATATAAAACACACATGTTTTTTTTTATATATGTGTACATTTGCATACATAAGTCTATGTGTCAGAAGAGCTTGTTAGGATGTGGTGGCTTGGATGGAGGATGACTGTCATTTCCAGTTCTTCTGCTCTGCTTGATTTTTGTCAGTTGAGGTGTGACTTCTTGCTTTTCTGTTCCTGCTGGCATGCCTCCCACCATGATGGAAACACAAGCCCAAACCAGCCTTCTTCCTCAAGATGTCCTCAGCCAGTTTATCACAGGGACAGAAGAATAGCACAGACTAACCCATTTCCAAGAGGTCATTAAATGTCTCCTTTTGGGCTGGCAATGTATTTCAGCCCGTAAAAAAAAGCGCTTGCTACTCAAGTTTGACTGCCTGAGTTAGATCTCCACGTGCTCACAAGCAATAATAAAAATAAATTCTCTGATCAGTGTGGTTGCAAAGAATTTGTGACAATTTCTAACCTTTCATGATCACTAAAGGCCCAAACATTTTCTAAACTTAGTTTGTAATTACTTTTAGTGAGTATTATATACTTGTATATATGTACTTATATGTAATAATTACATGTATGAAAATAATTTCGCATTCTGGAGGTATTACTGATATAGTAACCTATCTTTACTGTAACAAAAAATGAGGATTAAAATAATAAAAGATATCCTAAGCCTGATGTCACTAACCTGTGACATCAGCTTCTTGGGAGGCTGAAGCAAAAAGCTCAGAAGTTTGAGGGTAGCTTGGGCTGGAGAGCAGTTTAAGAGCAGCCTGGACAGTGAGACCCTGTCTTTAAAATAAGAAATAAAAACAAAGCTGAGGATGTAGATCTAAGATGGAGCACTTGCTGGGGCTGGAGTCGTGACTCAGGGATTGGTGTGGCCTCTGAGTTCTGGTGTGCATCTTTAATTCAAGCACTCAGGAGGATCTCTGCGAGTTCAAGCAAAAGAGAGTGCTAGTTGCTCTTACAGAGAATCTGAGTTTGATCCCCATCATCCATGTGGTATTTCTCACAGCTGTCTGCAGCTCCAGTTCCAGGGGATTCAGTGACTTCTTTTACAAGCAGGCATGCCCCTCCCCCAACAGAGACAGACAATACACGTACACACACCCACACAACACACAATAATGTTTTGAATTATAACACCTAAATAACCAGTTGTCATTTTCCTTGTGCCAATCATTATAAGTCCTGAGCATTCAGTTATTATTTAAGAACAGCAGTTATTATTTAAGATCCTGCAGTGAGAGTGCTCCTTTCTCTGTCCCCAAATGAGAGATTCCATGCATCTCAACTGTGAACTTTGTAGAAAACAATGTCCAAAGGCTGAACTTATCTCTTGGTGATGAAGCCCTCAGCCATGAAACATAACTGACAATATCAAAGACAATAAAATCTACAATTTAAATTTCACTTTAAAATTTCTCTTAGCTGGGTGTAGTGGTGTTTGTATTCTTAGCTTCTCAAGAGGGCTTCTCAGTATGGATCGCTTGAGTCTGAGAGCTTAGAGACAGCCTGGACAACAATATGCTTTTAAAAAAATTCTCTTGAGGGGGCGAGAAAGATGGCAGTTATGATCATTGGCTGATCTCCCAGAGGACCTGGGTTTGATTCCCAGCACCCATCTGGCCATTTAGAACCAGCCGTAGGGCTGGAGGGATGGCTCAGTCATTGAAGGCGAGGCTCAGACCATAAATAGAACCAGCCGTAACTCCAGTGCTCGGAAATCCAACGCCCCCATCTGTATTCCTCAGGTACCACCACACATAGGCAAATCACTCACACACATAAAATAAAATGAATTATTTTTTTTAAAGGAGGGAATTTATTCTAGAGAAGATAGAAAAATCTTATTAGAAAAAAATAAGCTAGTGTTAAAAATAAATATAAATAAAATAAGGATAATGTTAACAAATAAAAAAAGATAGTTTGTTTAAAAAGTAACAAAAATAGCCGTTGTTCATTATTCCTGGAATGACTTTACTTCTAGGCTGCTGTGTTATTTAAGAATATTGAAGTTTTCAATAGCAAAGCTGAGTTATATACACAACCTTCCTTTATAAATGAACTGAATCAAGCAATAATATCTACAGCTAAAGATTTAATAACTACAGAGAGGAAGTGTTATTTGAACTAAGATAAATGGAAACACAAGCTGGACTCGAGATTACAAAGGCTTACTTTTTAACTCTTGGGCTTCCTCCTATACGTGATAAATTGTCATAAATAGGCTTTTTAAAAGACAGTTACATAGCCTGGCACAGTGGCACACGCCTATAATTCCAGCACTCAGGGAGGCAGGGGCAGGCTGATTTCTGTGAGTTCAAGGCCAGCCTAGTCTGCAAAGCAAGTCCAGGACAGCCAAGGCTACACAGAGAAACCCTGTATTGAAAAACCAAAACCAAAACCAAAAAACCAAAAAACAAAAACAAGAGCACTTACATTAATTGTGTAATTGTGCGTGTGTGCACATTCACCGGTGAGAGTGCCCCAACACCAATGTGGAAGTTGGAGGACGAGTTGAATGTAGTGGGAACTTTCATGTCTTTAAAAACTGAGTTACATTATGTAAACCTGGGGTTATGTTTTAACCCCAGGTGCTGTTTTAGTTTGTTCACAGCTGTTAACTGTGATTGTCTCATGCTCTGAGAGGGGCGTGATCTTTGCCAGCTGCAGATAGTTTAATTCTGAGGACTCTGTGAGGGTATAAATGCCAGAGCCCGGAGAGGGACGGGAGAGCTTGAAGGGAGAACTCCGCTGCTGCTGGTTCGTCCTGCTGCTGCTGCATTTGCTGTTGCTGGTTTTCGGGACTGCTGGATATCCTGACTACAAAGACTGGACTTGTCCCAAGGATCTAAGTCTAAAGAGGTCTCCATCCCTTGTCCCCTCTAACCTTCTTTCTCTCCTACCTAGAGTTGTCGGGTTGGAAGAGAGGTAGCGGCATAAAGAACCCAAATAAAATAGAGTGAAAAACACCCACTATCGTTGAGAATGTCTATTTTTCCTTTCCACTTTTGAATTCCCGGGATGAAACTCAGGTTGTCAGGCTTGGCAGCAAGTGTCTTTTCCTAATGAGCCATCTCTTTAGCCTAAGAGGTTTTATTTTACTTTATTTTAGTGTATAGACTATCGTGTGGGTGCTGGGAACCAAACCATCTTTCCAGTCCCTGCCTTTATCGTTCTCATAAAAACAATCAAGCTCTTTGGATTCATTCCAGGTTTTACTCAAAGACTGAGACAGGAAAAGTTAAAGATGAACCTAGAATTCCAGAAAGTAATAATTAGTTAAAACACACACACATATGCACACACACATGAGAGCCTGGAGAGGAAGCTTGGGGGATCAGAGCCCTTGCTGCTCTTGCATAGGACTCCGGCTCAGATCCCAGAACACACACTGTGTTATCATCTAGTTCCAGGGGGACTGGAACTCTAGTTCCAGGGGGTCTGGAACTCTAGTTCCAGGGGGTCTGGAACTCTAGTTCCAGGGGGTCTGACGTTCCAGGGGTGCATGTGAGTATACATACATATATGCAAATAAACACTTACACACATAAAAAGAAAGGGGAAGAAGATAGGTTGGTCTACTGAGATGGCTAAAGGCACTTTCAACCAAACCTGATGACTTCAGTTTGATGTCCAGGTCCCACACAGTGGTGGAAGGGAAAACCAACTCCTGCAAATAGTCCTCTGACCTCCACACAAGCTTGGGAACACACACACACTCACACACATGCACGCATACACAGTGTATACACAGTGTGTAATTTTAAGAACCTTTAAAAGAATCTTAAAAGAAAACAAAACAATAGGAGGAGCTAAAAGGACAGTTTGTGGGTAAGAGCCCTGGCTGCTCTTCCAGAGGGCCCCAGAGGACCCCGGTTCAATTTCCAGCACCCGCGTGGCAGGTAACCGTGGTTCTAGGGGACCTGGCAACCTCTTCTGTCCTCCAAGGACACCAGGTATACAAGTGGTACACTTATGTAATACACACAAAATATCCATACATATGAAATAAAAATAATCACATATGTATAAATTTTGGTTAAAAAATTTTTAACCAAATTATTTTTGGTTAAAACAATACTTTTTTGGTTAAAAATTATATATGACACACTGAGAAGACGCCTGAAGAGGCTTACACTGCTGACTATTAGGATAACTTTAGCATAAAAATAATTCATGGTAACTGTGGTGATTGGAAACTCCGGAGTGGGGCTGCACTGCTTGGTTGTCTCTCTATGCAGCTTGCACATAGTTGAGTAGAGTAACCGAGGCGAAGCAGCTTAAGCAGGTCCACTGCTATCAATGAAATCAGAGCAGAAATGAAAAGCCCCCCAACAGCTGATCGCGGTGGCACATGCATTTGTGCCAGAACTTGGGAGTCAGAGGCAGGCGGTTCTCTGTGAGTTCGAGGCCAGCCTGGTCTATAGAGCAAGTTCCAGGACAGCCAGGGCTGTTACACAAAGAGACCCTATCTTGAAAAACAAAACAAACAAACAAAAAACAAAAAAGCCTCCCAATAGCGATATAAACACAGGACCAGACAGATGGATTCTCTGCAGGATTCTTTCAGACCCTCTCAGAACTCCTGGAACTGGTCCACAAAACACAAACAGTAGGAACACTGCCAAATTCTACAAAGCCAGAGTTTCCCTGGTACAAAACTGGAAGAAGAGATGAAGAAAGGAAACTTATAGTACAACTTTCTTGGTGAACGCAGAAACAACAACAACAAAAAATTTCAATCAAACTTTGGCAAACAAAATCAAGAACACATGAAGGCAGAAGCAGATGGACTGAGGCTAAAGCGTAATGAAAACATGTAAAGGGCCCATTGCTCTGTGCGCTCACCAGAAAAGTAATTTTTAAACAGGAAAAGGAATGAAGAGTATATTAAGGAGATAAGACACAGGACGGGGAAAAAATGGCTCTGCAGTGAAGAGCACTTCCCTGCCCTGGAACAGAGTACAGGCTCACACCCTCATGACTCAGAACTATCCATAACTCCAGTTCCAGGGGATCTGATGTCTTCTGATGGCACCAGGCATACATGTGGTGCACATACATACATAAAAGTAAAACATAAATAAACCTAAAAACACTTTTTTTTTTGAAAGAAGATGAGTGTTGACAAGAAGGCTTAGCAGGTGAAGGAACTTACTGCCAAGCCTGACAATCAAGAGGGTCCACACAGTGGAAAGAGAGGCCTGTCTCCTAGAAGCTGTCCTCTGACCTCCATATGAGCACTGTGGCACATGTACATGCATACATCTACCGCACAGACAGACAGGTGCACGCTAAATAAATAATAAAATGCAATAAAGATGATTTAAAAAATAAGAGAAAAAAGATAGTAACCATGAGCAATTTGGTTTCATTCCAGGGATTTAAGCTTAGTTCACTGTACACAAATCAACAAATGTAAGCAAGTATGTAAGACTGGAGGACAAGATCACACCGTCACCTCCAATAATGCAGAAGAGGCCTTTAACAGAGTTTAGCATCCCTTGTGTCTGAACAAACAACTTTGAAGGGACTAGGAGTAGGAGAATACCACAACAAGACAAAGGGATACACAGCAAACCTTCAGGCTAGCATTAGGGTCGCTGGTACCAAATTCGGGGAATCAAAGATTTCCTCTAAAATCCGGAACAAGACAGGGTTTCTGCTCTTCCCATTCAACATAGTAGCCAAGATCTTTTCTAGAGCTACAAGCCTAGAGAAATAAGAAGTGATACAAATAGAAAAAGAGGAAACCAAAGTCGTTGTGTAGACAACGTATACACAACATATGCTAAAAAGCTCCTAAAAACTCCACCAGAAAAGTCTTAGACCCTGATAAATACTTTCGGCAAAATGGCAGATACACAATCAGAACACACACACACACAAAAGCTAATGGATTTTCTATATACCAGTAACAAACTCGCTGAGTAAGAAATCAGAACAGAAAAAGAAACAACTCATTCACTAAAAGGGGTTGGGAACTAAGAATGAATGTAACCACAGTTACTTTGAGGCACTGTTCTGTTTAGAATTTTGTTGTTTCGTTTTATCAATGTGACACAAACTAGAGTAATCTGGGAAGAGGGAGTCTCGCTGAGGAATTGCCTTCATGGGAGTGGCCTGTGTGCCTGTCTGTGAAACAGTTTGTGAATTAATAATTGGGGCTGGAGGGCCCAGCCCCTTGTGGGTGGTGCCATTCCTAAGAAGTAGGTCCTGGACGCTATGATAAGCTGAACCCGCTTTTAACGGGCTGGCTACATGAGCCTGGAAGGGTCCCACAGGCTTTGTGGGGGCAGGATGGGCCTAAGGCTGAGATGGCCTAGGTCTAAGGCTCTGGCTCTCAACCTCACTGATGCTGCAGCCTTATGTTCACTTCCTCCTGTTGTGGTGACTCCAACCAGGAAATTATTTTCATTGTTATTTCATAACTGGAATTTTGCTCCTGTTATGGATCATAATGTAAATATCTGTTTTCCAAAGGTCTTAAGTGGCCCCTGTGAAAGGGTCATTTGACACCTCAGAGTACCGTGGACTCAGACCCCCAGTGAATGCCAGCAGGTATGGTATGGTCCTTGTGAGAGATGGCCACCCTTGCTTTCAGCCCCAGGGCAGAGGAAATAGGCAGTCAGTACCCCTGGAGGCGTGCATGTGAGGTGGGAAGGCCTTTGGCACGGGACAGCAGCTGACTTAGGCCTGCAGCTGTGTGATGAACAGAACTTGCACATAGGCCTTATTCTAGAAGGATCAGGCAGGAGGATAGCCTTTAGTGAAACACCCTAAGGGACCCAGAGCTATTAGGGATGTTGCTACAGGTAGCCCACCAGAGATGACCAGCCAGACACACTGTCGCCAATGGGACTACAGTCCGGTAAGTTGGGACCCAAGTGTTTAAAGTAAGGGTTAAAGGAAAATTTCTCATTTATTTTCCTAGATAGCCTACATCCCTTTTTTTCTCCTTTATTTTTAATTTTTTTGTATTATTATCATTTATTACAATTTATTCAGTTTGTATCCTGGCTGTGGCCCCTTCCTCATCTCCTCCCAACCCCACCCTCCCTCTTCTCCTCCTATGCCCCTCCCCTAGTCCACTGATAGGGGAGGTCATGCTCCATCTGATCTTAGCCTATCGCCCAGACTCTCCATCTGGTCCTAGTTCCCCTAAAGTTGCTCTTCTTCCACCCATCATCAAAAACGTGTCCTCGGAAAAGGAGGATAGATAGAACAGCTCCCAGTCCAGTCCCTGGACCTTTTCCCAGGAAGTCTGGAGGAGAAACTGGGGCCCACAGCCGCAGGAATATCAAGAACAGAAGCAATGGTCCTCGGCAAAGATGGTCACCAAGGGAGAAAATCAAGTGACTCTGGAGAAGAGGCAGAAAAAGAGTTTATTTTTGTGTAATGGTGTCCACCCCAAGCCTTTCCATACAGGGTGCTCTCCTCAGCCTTCAGAGAGGATCCGGGGGCAGTGCGTCTTTTCCCTTCTCTTGATGCTTTCTTCTTTCTCTCCTTTTCTTCTTTTTCTATGAATGTATACATCTATATATAGTCCACTTTTGGGTTATCAAAGCACGTTTTTGGCCTTCTTACATTTGATTTCTAAACATTGTTTCTTTTATGCCTTCAACAAAAAGCCAGCAATTACACCACGGCCCTACTTGAATTTCCCTGAGGCAGCTACACATTGCCCTGCATGGTAAGTTTTCTGAAAATTAGTCAGGTCTCATCAGGACTGGTTGCATCTTCCTCTGTGGACTGGCAAGGCTAGCCCCGCCCCCAAACACACACACACCCAGGGGGAGGTGATCAAAGAGCCTGCCACTGAGTTCATGCCAGAGAAAGTCCCTACTCCCCTTATTAGGGAACCCACTTGGATACTGAGTCTATGATCTACATCTGGGCTGAGGTTGCATGTCCATGCATTGTCTTTGGTTGGGGTATCATTCTTTTCAGGGCCCCCAGGGCTCAGTTTTTATGGCTCTGTTGGTCTTCTTTTGGAGCTCCTGTCCCCTCCATGTCTTTCTGTTTCCCCTTTCTTTCATAAGATTCCCTGATCTCTGCCCAAAGTTTGGCTATGAGTCTCAACAAGCAAGCAGTTTAACAGAAGCTAAGAGAAGCAGTTAACTGCAGCACCCTGACCTCACATTTCTAGAACAGAGCTGGGTAATTTTCCATGAGGTTTCTTATCAAGGAGATCCAGCTCTCTAGTCAAACCTAAAATGGCCTCAGCAAGTATATAAGATAGATGAACCTCTGCTGTCTTGCTCTGTCACAGTGTCGCTCAAAAGAACTTGCGTAGTATGTGTGATGCTGAATAAAAGAAGAAAAAAAACAGCTGATAAGGCTTTAATTGTTTTTGCAAAACCTACTCAAGTAAACTGCCTAAATTAGTGTCTTTATGACTGAGGACCACCACTCAGGCAAATGGACATATCAAGTGTATATTTCAAAATAATACAGATGATGGAAGATTTCACATCAGATTGTTTCATCTGCATGTATGTGTGGTACTTGTGTGCCTGAAGCCCTCTGAGGCCAGAAGACGGCATCAGATCCCTGGGACTGGAGTTATAGATAGTTGGGAACCACCACTAGGTGTTAGGAATTGAACCTGGTGCTCTGAGCCATCTCTCCAGCCCTTTCTGAAATGTTTTGAGAACAGGCTGCCTACTTCATGCCGCCTTGCTGCTTTGCATTTTAAAGTACACCTTTGAAAACAAGAACATTTTCTTAGATAGCAGTTATCAACTTTAAGAAACTTAATATTTACCTTTGGACGCTTATCTCTTAATTAAGTTAAACATTAACTTTCACTAATCTAACATCCTTATTTCGGTTTTGCCAGCTGCCCTCAAAGTTTTC
>CM053753.1:38507592-38525677 GCA_028658305.1 Pachyuromys duprasi | reverse complement strand
AGAAAAAGAAAGAAAGAAGAGAAAACACAGGTGTACAAAAATATTGTTGCAAGCCAGGCAGTGGTGACACACGCCTTTAAGCCCAGCACCTGGGAGGAAGAGGCAGGCAGATCTCTGAATTTGGGGCCATCCTGGTCTACATTGTGAGTTCCAGGACAGCCAAGGCTACACAGAGAAACCCTGTCTCAAAAAACCAAAATTGAATATATATATACATATGTGTATATTTGAAAATTACATTGAGACATGTGAATAAAACATATATATATATATATATATATATATATATATATTATGTGCTGAATTCCATGTTTAGACTCAGATCTCATGCCCCAAATATCTTATTATATATTTTCCAACATTTGAAAATCTGAAGGAAGAATCTGAAATCTGTACATGTCTAATTCCAGGCATTTCAGACAAGGGATACCCACACTCAGCTTGTACATCACCCCTTCTGCCTGTCATAGCTAGAGCTGTCCTAATAGCCTCTTAAGCTAATAGAGTTACTCAAGCAGTCTTTCTGGAGTTTTGTTTTGTTTGCTGTCTTTTTGTTTGTTTGTTTATTGGGACGGAATCTCATGTAGCCTAGGCTAGCCTCCAACGCCTATGTAGCTCAGGATGACTTTGAACTTCTGATTCCCCTGCCTCAGCCTCGGGAGTAGCGGTATTACAAGGCAGGCAAGGCAAGGCATTTTGTTTTAACAGGAAAGGAATTATCTAAGGCCAGCGAGCTGGCTGAGTGGGTAAAGGAGCTTGCTGAGCCAACCTGGAGCCCACGCAAAGGTGGAAAGACAGAGGATGAGGGCATGGTGTTAAGATGCTCTCCAAAGGATCAAGGTTCAGTTCACACATGCCAGCTTACAACCACTGTAATGCCAGTCCAAGGAATCTGATGCCCTGCTCTGGCTCGGGATGCATGTCTGCCTTTGCACCCATGCAGACAAAACACTAAGATGAAAATTAAAAAAGGAAAAAAATTTAAAGATGGAAAGTTTTCCTCTGGCTTCCACATACATAGTGAGACACACATATGCCCACACACATATTACACACACACAAATAATAAAACATTTTAAAAAGAAAAAGGGTTATACTATACTTGTAGAAACACAGACTGCCTTCTTACATGACACATATAGGTATCTTGGAGTTCTTTCAATAAGAACATGTGAAAACATGCCATTTAAAAATTTGTGTATTATTACATCATATGGACCTATTTTTAAATTATTTCAGTAGTCTTAACTGTTTGGTCCCTTCCAGACTCAGGCTGTATAGACCACTCAGTGTCAAGAACATTAGTTGCATCTATGGGAGTCACCCTAGCGGAGACTCCTAGCAGCAGGGAAACTGAAGTGGCCATCTCTTGTAGCCTGGAAGGACTTCCAGTGAAGGGAGGGGGACACCAGCCCACCCACAAAACATTCAACCCAAAATTTGTCCTGTCTACGAGATGTGCAGGGATAAAGACGGAGCAGAGATTGAGGGAATGGTCAACCAATGACTGGCCCGACTTGAGACTCACCCTATGGGAGAGAGCCAGCCCCTGACACTATTAATGATGCTCTGCTGTGCTTGCAGAGCCCAGCATAAGTGTCTCCTGAGGGGCTTCACCCAATCCATTATCAGTTTTGGTTTGAAGAGGGACCCCTATAATCATGAAAGTGGGGAGCACATGATTACTAGGCTGTGCCTTGGTCCCAGTAAAATGGGAATGAATGCAAATTTTTGTCTAATGAACAATTGAACATGGATGACATCACTCTGCCAGGGGGTATTGGCCTTAAGGCCTCTGGGGTGGGTACCCACTTGTTGAATAGCAGGGGTACAGATTAGAAAGGCACAAAGGAACAAGTTTTGTGGGGGTGTTGGGGAATTTGAGTTGTCCTTCTAGGTTGATATGGATCCATATCAGTGGTGAGGGGTGAGATATGTCCTAGTTGTGGCAATTTGTTGGCTAAGGCATTGCCATCATTGAGGGGCCAGGGAAGGGGTGAGTGTGGCTACCGGTGGCTGACAAAAGTGGGACACATTCTAGTTTGAAGGGTTTTTGAATAGTGAGGAAAAGGGGTTTCTGTCATGTCTGACATAGGGGCAGGCTAGCTAGGGGGGTAGGTTAGCTGCATAAGCGCTCTGAATACACGGTACATGGCTCTTTCAGGTGTGCTAGGACCAGGGAGATGGCATCCGGTTCTTTAAATTGGGGAGGTTTATTTGGGAGGGGGAAAATGTGACTCGGATTCAACATCCCTTCAATATATCCCATAAGTGACTGCCCCCCCCCGTCTGTGAAAGCCCGGGGAGCCTGTGGGATAAAGGAATGGGAGAAGGGTTGAAGAGGGGACCACCTAAAGTGGTGTGGTTGTCAGTAACTTATCCTTGGGAGAGAGATGTCTGTCTGTCCTGGGATACCGAAGAGGCTGTTAGTTCCTCAGGAGCTATTGGATGTCCGAGAGAGGAATTAAGCGTAAGGACCTGGACTGCTGTTGTGAATCACAGCGAGCCAGGGAGGCATTTTTAAAGTGATTTTAATAGAACAGAGGGCTTCCTTAGCTGCAGGTGTCAGGAAGCCAGGAGAGGAGGAGTCTTTGTCACCCTTAAGAACATCAAAAATAGGGGCTGTGATTGGCTGGTTGGTACGGTAAGCCAAGGTCTAAGCCAATTGGTATTGCCTAAGAAGATTTGAAGGGCATTTAAGGAAGTCTATAACTGCTTTAGCTGGCCGGGCTGAGGTTAGGGTAATTTCCGTCCCTAGGAGTGTGATGGGGGAGGAGCTGAATCTCCGCTGTAGTAAAAGCTCTATCTTTCCGGGCCTTTGTGGCTTGTTTAAAATCTTCTAGTGTTAGTTTTTGATCCTGTCCTTCATCTTGCCACATTAATAGTTTTAATTGCGTGCGCTTCCTGGCAAATAGTTGCACTGTTAGCCATGCCTTGGAGGAGTAACCTTCTTCACTCAAGCCTGTCATCTGGTCCTGAGTTATTGACTTTAGGTACCAAGAAGGCAGAAGCGCTTGCAGTCTTGTTCATGGAGTAGTGTTGACTTTTTTTTTTTAGACAGGGTTTCTCTGTATAGCTCTGGCTGTCCTGGAACTCACTATGTAGACTGGCCTTGAACTCACAAAGATCTGCCTGCCTCTGCCTCCTGAGTGCTGGGTTTAAAGGCGTACGCCACCACCTGGCTGGTATTGAGAGAAGCAATCTTTAATATCTAAAACTAATAGCAGGGTATTTACAGGTATAATAAAGGTTGCATTTGATGCTTTTATTAATTGCTCTTAGATCCTGGAGGAGCCTCCAGGCTCCAGGCTCTGTTTAATTATAAAAACCGGGGTGTTCCAAGGGGTCCTAGAGGGACAAATGTGTTCCATGTCTAACTGGTGCTTAAGTCATTGCTGTAAGATGATTAATTTCTCTCTGTTTGGAGGCCACTGTTCCACCCAGATGAAATCTCCTGTGATCCAGACAGGGGGTAAGGTATTCAACAGTGGCCGTTAGAATTGGGGTTCTTTTGATCTTGATATTTCTTGTAATCTCCTATGTGGAGGTAATCTCCCTGTTCCCCACTAGCAAGGAGCACACTTAGGTCTTCTAAGATCTCTCTACCTAGCAAATTAGTGGCCATGTCAGCCTCTAGGAGTCTAATAGCGCCATCTGTTCCATCTGGGGTCCTCCCATTTATGAAAGTCTTGGCTAATAAATGCCTGGGAGAGGCCAGCTACTCCCATGGGTTGTGGCCCTGGTAGGAGGGTCCAAAGTGAAAGCTATGAAAGCTCATTTTAGGATGGTCTTATCTGCTCCTGGGTCCATGGGCATTTAAAGTTTTTGTTGTCAATTTTATTGAGAGTGTAGGGTGAGGTTTTCCCCTGGCATGCCTGCCTCTGTTCTGGGGCCATTCCTTCTAAGACAAGATTATTTAGGAACATCATTTTGGCTTTGGGGTCTGTTATTTTTCTGTCTAACTGGCTTGCACCTTTAGTATACAACCTGGGAGCAATACCACAGAGTTTGGGGCGCAGTAGAGCTACTTCGTTTCTGGGAGCAAAGAGCATACAGCACACAGTGCCAGCCCAGGGATCTAACACCAGGTCCCTTTCTGCTGTAGATGGGCTGTCACTCTGACAGCTACCAAGCCAATCAGGAGGATAAGTTAAGGTGTCCTTCTATTTTTTTTGCCCTGAGGGGCAGGGGATAGTTATAATGCCCATCTTCCAGTGACGAGTTTCTGAGCTAGGAGGGAACTGTCTGTGCTACCACTCTCCCTCTGGAGTCTCCCAGGAGGAGCGCGTTAGGGAAGCCAGCCTCCTCCTTAGGAGGCCAGCTTGCTCCCAAAGGGCATTTAGACACGCAGCGCATTGCCTGGGAGGGTCCTGGTTGGGTTTTGTTTTAGGAAGGTCATTGAGAAGGCCTCTCCAGGCCCTGTGGACAAGGGGTTAAATGGTCGGTCCTAGAACTGAAGTGCACATAAGCCAAACCTTCTCAAAGCAGCCAGGGAGGGAGTAAGGCCTGCTGAATTCCTGTGAAGTTATTGTGGCCAAACAACTGGTCATAATTCCAGTTTATTAATTGAACAGGAGGATTTGCTCTTGTTGTCCTGTTTGTTGATGATGCAATTTTTCCTAGCCTGCATCTGACATTCATCTCTACACAGGGCTTCCCACTGTACAGAGGACTAGAGAGAATGGACCGACATGTTTCTCTCCAGTCTTGTGGGGTTAAATGATTGCTATTGAAAGTTTGTAAAATAGACTTGGTCCAAGAGCCATATGAATTCCGTCTTCATGGGCAGCTTGGCTCTTTACGTTTGCCGCTGGAAGAAATTAGAGTTGCTCAATAGCTTGGGGGTGTGTGCGTGTGTGCATGGCCATTCTTAGTTGGGGGAGGGTTTATCTGGGTGTCTTCAGGGTCTTTGGTCTTAATTGCCCAGTCTTTATCCTCTGTAGCCAATGAAGGCTCATGGGGGCGACGAGGGGAACGGAGGGAGGAGCTTAGTTGTGGGTTCAGGAGTAACTTTTCTCTAATTAGGTCAGTTGCTTTTTCTAAATTGGCTAAATCAGCTCCTGGGCAATCCTCGCCGTCTCTCTCCTCACGTGAGTCTTGTTCTTTGCCCTCTTGTGGTTTTTCCTGTAATGTGTCATTTTGAGGCTTGGATTTTGGTTTTTGTTTATTTGTTTTTTTTCTATGTGTTGCCTAACAGCAGCTATGGTGGGGAGGAAGGAGAAGAGACAGCCTTCCTAGACTTATTTTTTTACTAGCCAGGTAGGCGTCAAGGGTCCAAACGTCTGGATGGTAGAAATCTGCTGACAGGACATAATGCGAATTGAAGTACCTTATTCCAGAATCCCAGGCCCTTTTTTTTTGGTGGGGGGGGGGAGATTTAAAATCCTGCTGATTTAAGTAAGGCTCTGAGGGAACAAATTTGGAAACCCTTCTGGTGTGACAGTGAATTCCCCCCATGATAGGAAAGGGAGGAAGTGCTGCCAGGGACACTCATGGTTCCTGAGGCAATTTTGTCAAGGGGGGATTGACACATCCTAAAAGCACAAGCCTATCATCAGATTTAAGGATAGCAGTTTAGGGACGTTTAAATGGCTGCTGTGTCACCAAGTTTATTATGAGAGGCTAAAAGACTGTTTGCCTGCACCCAGCTGGGCCGTCCCGGGTTGGCCAGTATCAGGGAGAAGCCTCTCCCCAAACTGTAGCCAGCCTCTCTTGAAGGAGCAAACCAAGAAAATAAAGCAAAGAAGGAGACAACCGGTCCTCAGGGGAGGCAGGTGAAAAATGCCAATACCCTCTGGAGCGGTACTCACAAATCCTGTGCAGTCCAGTGTCCCTGTGCCAGCTGTGACCCTCCCATCCCCCACATGCGCTGGGAATTATTGGCTGATGTAGGTCCATGAGGACAAAGGGAGAAGAGGTGATGGATGGAAGGGTTCAGATGAGGGGCAGTGGGTGCCAGATAGGCAGAGACTATATCAGAATGACTGACTTATAGGAGCAACTTCAATAGACAGCTCAACTTTTTGGAGTGAACAAGAGTATGTAGTTCTGTGGGGGAGGGGGGTCCCAATGTAGATGTACACTATTGGTTGTGGCTTGAGCTGCCAGGGAATGCTTTACATTTCAGGAATTCCAGATACTTGTTGGAAAGGTTCTTATTACGAGAAAGGAAGTTGAGGGTCCTGCTTAGAGACACTCTCCAGATGAATTCAGGCAGACAGAAAGACACCCCTTGCTGAGAAAGGGAGCCTTCCATTCTTCCATGAGCTCAGGAAAGCTGTCTGGACATGGTGGAGTGTGACCTCAAACAGCAGGGTTTTCCAAGTAAACTAGTTGAAGACACTACATACCTTGGATGAAAGCTATAAAGCAATCAAACTAGAACTGGGTTTCAGACCTTCTGTGTATGAGTTCAGAGTGCTAGGTGATGTTACCCAGGCTGGGTGGTGGTGTTATGCCCAAATGGTGATACCCCAAAAGACCACTACCAGGAGTTGGGTCTGTTGCAAAACACATGAGGATCTTTTTATTACAAATTATTACAAGCTGCAGCTTGGGCTCACACCCCCCAACTCAGAGCAGGTTAGTTGGGTGATTTAAAGGTTCTGGTCCCTCCCAGCGTGCCCAAAGCAGGGGCGATTCCTGCCTGGCAAGCATCTATTGGTCAAAACGCAAAAGGGATGTTGCATTTTGAATTGATTGGCTATAGGAAGGTCCCCAAACCATTAATGATCTGGTGTCCCTCCCTAGGGGGATGGGCCAGTTTCCTAGCAACTGTATCTCTAGTGGGCAGCAAAAGAATGCAGTAAGACTAGTTCTTCCCCTCAGGGCATTAAGGCTGGACACATCTCTACCCAGCTAGCCTTAGTTCAGGCCTCTGCTTTAAACTTTAAAATAATAGCCACTGATTTTTAATCTTTTGGTCTCTCAGTGGCAAAAGCTACACTGGCCTTACGCAGCTGCGGGCTCTGTGGAGTAGTACAGCCACCTGCCAGGCACGATGTCCGAATTGGTGCACCAGCGTCATGTCAGTTACTAGGGAACCCCAGCATGCCCTGAATGCATTTGAGGCCCACTCTACAAGAGTCTCCATCCCTACTACTGTAAACCTGATCCCAAACATGGCTGATGAGGTCCTAGGCCCTACAGGGAACCCCAAACTGCTGCTTTAGCTGAATTGACACAGCCTCACATAACCTAAATATCTGCTTGTAAGCACAAAGGCGACTGTCAGGATTAACCGGAGAAGTCTCTTGTTACCCTGAAAATGGCAGTGAATGCCAAGATCCATGGCTGCACCAGATGCTGTGGAGAAATGGTTGAATGTTCAGCCCTGAGTAAGACCACCACCGTAAAGCCCAGGGAACTTTGCACAAGAGGGAGGGGGAACAATGTAAGAGTGGGAAGGAAGATAGGAAAAAAGGCCAAGGGCCACCATGATGCTGCGCCTGCAGGAACTGGTCCACACAGGTTTTTCTGTTATTGTGATTACAAACACCCTGACCAAAAGCAACGTGGGGACAGGGAGGAAGTGTTTTATTTTGGCTTACACTTCTAGGCACTGGTCCATCAACTGAGGGAAGGCAGGGTAGGAGTTTAAGCAGGAGCCAAGGCAGAAATGAAAGCTGCTTCCTGGCTTGCTCCCTCTGGCTCATGCTCATTCATCTTCTTTGTATCACTAAGGACCACCTGCTCCTGGGTGGGTGCCCACAGTGGGCTGGACCCTCCCATATCAATCAGTAAGTCAATAATCGAGGCCATTTCCCACAGATGTGCCTACAGGCCAATTTGATATTGGCAGTCCCACAGTTGGACTTCTGTTGGGAGTTGCTCTGGTGACCTGTGAATACAAATGCTGAATTGGGGGCTCCCAAGTCTGGTTGCAGTTTAGAAGAGCGCAATAATGTTGTGTAAACTTTGCTCCCAATTATCTCTGATTGATTAATAAAAAAGCTAGACAGCCTGGGAAAAAGAGATAGGCAGAGCTTTTGTTCCCAGGCTTGGGGTCTCAGGTAGGAACCACCAGGGAAGGGAGGGAAGAAAGAAGAAGATAGAGAGAAAGGACCTGGCCTGATAGAGCAGATGCAGCCCAGACAGGACCAACATTAGCAAGTAACCCTGGACATGTGGGTGGGAAGCAGCCAGACTAGCTTGGAGGATTACGATAGAGCATTATCTGCCTGGTAATTGAGCTTATAGCTTATTAGTAAATATAATAAGACTCTCTGTCATTTATTTGGGAGATAGAATGGGTCAATAGAAAAGCCTCCCAAATTATAAATTCTCTGCAATAGACTTCGCCCCAGATGACTTTTGATTGTGTGTGTGTGTGTTTGAGTGTTTTGCCTAAATATCTGTAATGTGTGTCTGGTGCCCATACAGGCTAGAAGAGGGTAACGGATCCCCTGCAACTGGAAATACAAGCAGTTACGAGATGCCATGTGGGTGGGAATAGAACTGGGGTCCTCTGGAAGAGCAGCCAGTGACCTTAACTACCAAGCCATCTCTCCAGCCCCAATAGGTGACCTTTTGGCTATGTCAAGCTGATAATAAAAACTAACAAGGACAAGATCCAATGGCTTTTCCTTAACAACTTTTAAATATTTAATTTTTTTTTAATTTTTAGATAGGCTCTCTATATAGCCATGGGTGTCCTGGAACTCACTCTGCAGACCAAGCTGGCCTCAGACTCATAGAGATCCTTCTGCCTCTGCCTCGTGCATGCTGAAATTAAAGATGTCCATCATCTTGATAACTTAGTTGTCGCTGTGCCATTTATTGGAAAGTCTGCCTGCAGTGATCTCTGCCCGCTGTTTCTGGTCCCTCCGCCAGTCCCTCTCCTTCCCTCTCCTCTCTTCCATTCTTCTCCCACAGGCTGACCTGGTACTTGCCACAAAGACAAGGCTGTTCCCTCCTGGCAATTCTTTTACTTCCTCAATCTGTAGGATTGCAGGCATGAACCAGGAAGCCTAGCTTACATCGTTTTAATTATGAGAAATATGTTTATAACATGTTTTGGCACCTTGTAGATTAAATTCTCTCAATTTTCCTTTCTTAGTTTTTGATCTCTCTCTGTGTATCTCTGTCTTTCTCTCTTTCTCTTGTGTGTGTGTGTGTGTGTGTGTGCGTGCCAGGGTCATTGGGCACACACAAAGGAGAACCTTGGGGGAGGCTCAGACCTGGATTTCCCCCTTGTCTGAGACAGGGGCTCTTGTTTGTAGCTGTGTATGATAAGCAAGCTGGCCCAAGAGTTTCCTGTCTGTTTTTCTTATCTCAGTGTTGGGGTCCTGCGATCCTGGTATATGTTATGATGTTAGGTTTTTATGTGACTTCAGGGAAGCTGAACTCAGGTCTCAGAGTGCATGACAAGTAGTCTATCTATTTAATCTTTCCCTCCCCAATCACAGGCAATGATTAGTACCATAAAAAAACAAACTAACCCACCTGCTGGATTTCATTGTAAATCAAGATGAAAATAGCCCATCAAGACATCCTAATTTTGGAAATTAAAGAAATAGTTCATTATAACTCCAACGCTAAAGAGAAAAGGAACACTCTTTTTTTTCTTTTATGTAAGTCTGGTTACTGGCTGGAAATAAAGTTTTATCGTTCTCTTCCCAGAGATTTTTGCACAATTTTGTTGGGTGTACAGACACTGTATTTTTATGCCTTTGTAAATAGCATCTTCTTCAGCATTTAACTTTATAACTTGTTTGCATATAGGAATGTGATTGATTTTTAATTTTTTTCTCTTTAAAGTTTTATTTATTTATTATTAATGTGTGCATGTGTGAGAGAGAGAGCATGTGCTCCACGAGCTGACACAAGGACACTCATGTCTGTGGTGGTTCAGTGGTCAGGTCTTCCATCTTGATGAGGCACCGGCTCCCTGTTGCTGCTTCCCTGTCTTCCCTAGACCAGCTACCTCATGAGTTTCTCAAGCTATTCTCCTGTTTCAGCCTTCTGCCTCACTGTAGGAGTGCTGGAATTAAAGGCATGCACCACCACATCTGGCTTTATGTTCAACGTTTTTTAAAGAGATGTTTAACTTACAGAGGACACTGCACTAGGAATCAGTCTCGGGCCTCATTCATATTAGGCCAGGGTGCAACCACTGAGCCACACTTCCATTTGCATTCTCCCTGGAAGGATATGGCAGTTTCAGTGTCTCTACTGTAAACGTTTGTTTTAAAGATTTATTTATTTATTATGTATAGTGTTTTGTCTGCATGTACACCTGCACTTCATAAGAGGGCACTAGATTTCAGTATAGATGTTGTGAGCCACCACGTGGTGGCTGGGAATTGAACTCATGACCTCTGGAAGAACACAGAGTGCTCTTAACCTAACATTTGCTACTGTTTTTTTTTTTTTTTTCATTATAGTCATTCTTGTGGGCATATAATGGTATCTATTTGTGCTCTGAATAATAAAAGTTTAGAGAATAAAACTGATGAGTGATGACTATTCTGTCTGCCTGTTAGCAGTTTGTCTCATTTGATGAAACAGTTGTTCAAACTTTTACTCAAAAATTAAAAGCAGGAGCCAGACAGTGCTTTTAAGGCTGGCACTCAGGGAGACAGTGGCAGGCAGATTTCTGAGTTTGAGGCCAGCCTAGTCTACAGAGCAAGTTTCAAGACAACTAGAGCTACACAGAGAAACCCTGTCTCAAAAGAAAGAAAGAAAGAAAAATTGAAAGCAGGAACTGCAGGCTTTAATCCTAGCACTAGGGAAGTGAAGGCAGAGAAGTCCCAGACCAAGATGGGCTACATAGTGAGACCCCATATCAACAAAACAAAAGCAAGGTTCTGGAGAGGTGGCTCAGCAATTGAGATTCAGAGACCTAGGTTCAGTTCCAGCACCCACATAGTGCCTGGGGACCATCAGTAGCTCAAGAGATCCAATGCTCTCTTTTGTTGAGCCACCGTGTAAACTTCGGCCCCTTGCCAAAAAAGCAAGTGCTTTTAAGGCCTGA
Source organism: Pachyuromys duprasi (assembly GCA_028658305.1). Classification (NCBI taxonomy): domain Eukaryota; kingdom Metazoa; phylum Chordata; class Mammalia; order Rodentia; family Muridae; genus Pachyuromys; species Pachyuromys duprasi. Next base: position 38,514,702 of record CM053753.1, on the reverse strand, counting down.
GCTACCTCTTCACCCACCTCTCCCTGCACCTTCTCTATAGCTCTCTGTCTTCATCTCTCTCCTCCCCACCCACCTCTTAGGGACCTGTGCTAGTCACACAAAGCTTTATCTACATCTCTCTCACACACACACATACACACACACACACACAAATAAAATAAATTTAATCTGGACACGACAGCATGTTTATAACTCCAGCATTGCGGGGAGGCTCCTGCCTCTGCTGCTATGTCACCCCCACCAAGATCAAATGTATCCTCAAATTGAAGGACAAACAATCCTTTCTCCCTTAAACTGCATGTGGCTAGGCTGGTCACAGCAGTGAGAAATCCAACCAACACTGAAAATTGGTGTCAAGAAGTGTGTCTGTTGGCTCAGGAGACCTGACACTGTGGCTCGTAAGTGTATGAGGCTGCTTCCTGGAGGAAATGAGGAAGGGCTGTGAGCCGAGCTAGAAAATCCCAGAACTCAGAATTTAACAGGTTGTTCTTGTGGAAGTTTGGGAAGCTCAGAATGCCAAGAGAAAGGTGAACCCTGGAAGTCTGGCTCATGGGGTTTCAGAAGGGCACAGGAAGGGCTTGGGAGGTATCTCAGCAGCAGAGCATCCAACTCCATGCCCAGGGCTCTGCATGCAATCTCTAGCACTGCAGAAGCAGAAACTAATGGAGGGAAACAGGATTTAGTTGGGAATGGTGTTAGAGGCCAGTCTTGTTCCATTAGACAATATGGCTGCCTTCTGCCTATGTCCTGAGCACTTGTGTGAGGCTGGATTAAAAAGTGACAGACTAATTTTCTTGGTGGGGAAAAATTCAAGACACCACAGCATTCCCCTTCCAAGGCTCACCACTTCTGTTTATATTTGCAGTGGAAAAGAGCAAAAACACATTAAAAACCATGAAGGCTTAGTGGAGAAAGATGTGTGCTCAAAGTTATACAAAACAGGAAAAGTGCCCTGAGAGAAACATCAGCTCACTAAAGGCTCTAACATGGGAGAACTCAGACGCATTCCAAAGGAAAGAGCCTGAGCTGAAAAAGCCATTAAAGGGGTTCCCTGTTCCCCAACAGCCTAGGTGGACAGAAGAAAAGCCACTGTGGTCCCAGGTGGCCAGGCTTTACTTGGCAGCCTCATCCATACGTACTGGTTTTATAGGCATGGAAAGAATGATAGGAGGTCATGAAGATTTCTATTAAGACTTCAGAAGGCTCTGAGACCAGGCTTTATGTGGCCATGTCCTAAGGGGCCATTATATAAAGCTGCGAAGGCAAATCCTGAGGGGAGATGTGGGCCCCGGGAGGCTGAAGATGCCAGAATCATAGGAGGTCTGCTTAGAGAGCAAGCATAGAGGGAAGTGACCTGAGTGAGAGGCTGTATGTGCTGCAGAAGGCAGAGACATAGGGTGGGGCCATCTGAGTTCTGTGGAGCCGATGATGTCTTCAGGACAGGGGCCTTTAGGCTTTGGTGTTTTCTTTGCCTGGTTTCAGTCTTGCTTTAGTCTGATCATCTCTTGCTATGCCCCCAATCCTTCTTTTGAAATAGGGAAGTTGTTTTGTGCCACGGTGTGTTGGAACTACATAACTTTTGATTATATAGAAGCTCACAGTGAAGAGATGGCCTTGAGTTTCAGAAGAGGTTTAAAATTTATAATTTTAAAATATTGGAACTATTAAAAGATTAGGAAAATTTAAGTTTATTATTTATTTATTTATTAGGGTTTTTTTTTGTTGTGCCTAGATTGCAAGACCCCCAAAGACCACCAAGAGTTGAGTCCATTGCAGAACACATGAGGGTTTATTTGGTACAAGCTCAAGCCTGGTCACAAGCTCCCTGTTGAAGCAGGAGAGGAATGCAGCCCTGAGGTCTAGGGGAACAGGGTTTTTAAAGGGCAAACCTGCAAGCAGGGAGTTTCCAAGCCTTCGTGTTACATGATTGGATAAGGGAAATTGACTTTTGAAATGATTGATTTATTTTAGGCACCAAGACCATAATTGGTCCTGGCCTGTCCATCTGGGGGGCTACCTGATCATGAGCAATGCCTGGAATGTGCTGATTAGCTGTTGCTAGAAGAGCAATTAGTACCCTCTGTGGTCACAAGCTAGGAGCCATCTGGGTGGGTTGCCACGAAATTGTATCTCTTAAGTGCAGGAAGGAATGTGGCAAGCCCAATTACTCCCTGCAGCCAGCTGGACATGTCTCAATTAATCCAGTCCTTTGTGTAAACTTTTATCCAGGACCTCAGTCGTGCTGCCCTAAGACTCTAATTTTAAACTTTGGACCTCTCATTCCCCCCCTTTTAAGAGGATACTGTCTCAAATCCTTGAGACGTGTTCAGACTATTTAACCTTTTGTTGAGGGGCCCTTCTTGATCTATCATTTCAGCCTATTAGGTGGGATTATGAGTAAAGGTCTCTTTGTCTGGAATTGCTTCCATTCTGACAATAGGACCGTTGGCATTAGGGACTAGGAAGGCTGAAATGCCAGCCAAAGGCTAGGCAATGGGGCAGTCCTCAGAAGCATCTGGTTAGTTGATCCACCTGAAGAGGCAGGGAACAATCATGTCAGCTTCCAGCAAGTCCAGATTTCAGCTTGCAGTCCATAGCTGATCCCCAAATAGATTCTGTCAGCCAGGTGAAAATCTGCTGAGATGATTTCAGACTAGAAACAGAAGTTAAAATTTGTCTAGTAATTAGGGAAAGTAAGAAATCCCAAGGGAAAAACTCATCAGGGGTCCATTTGAGTTATGCCAGATCCAGGTCTCATGACTTTTTGATTTCCTGAAACTCATATGAATTTCAGTTTACAAAAGGAAGTATGTTAGTATAACCATTGTGTTGAGATCCATACTTTAGAAAAAGCAGTTAACAGGTATCTACAAAACAGCAGAAGTAGACTCAAGACCTAGTAAAAGCTATAGCTTTGGGGTCAGATAATACACTAGACAGATGTTTTCAGCATGATGAGAAGCACTTTTAAATCTCCAGAAGAAAACCAAAAGGAAACTAAAATCTCAAGCTTGTGACAGAGCTCAGTGCTCTGTCAGCTTATCAGAACTCTATTGATCAATGTCATAACTCTGAACTTCTGAAATCTTATAACAACATTAGCACAATAGCAGAGAGGAGGGAGAAATCCGAAATATCTCCCATTTTCAATATGCCTTAAATCACTTTCCTCTATCATTACAACTCACATTCATATATCTTAAAACACCTACTGAGACCCTCCAGTCTTCCTTGCACTTACCAACTTTGAAACATTTTTTATATCCTCATAACTTAAACTTTCGTATCCTCCAACCTTACATAAACTTTACATCTTTCTATCCAGTTATTCACCATGAGACACAGGCAATTAACGTGAAGCCTGTGAGCAAGGGAAACCTGTTTGCCTTTCTAAATAAGACATCTAGTACATAGTAGTTCTTACTAGCTAATGAACTGACCAATGAACTAACAGTGGATCTAACTGTCTGCTCTTTAGCTGCAAAGCTACCATTAGCTTAGCTTAGTCATCAATGTGATCAGAGACCTAAGAGGGATAAATTATAAGCTAAATAAAGATACCAATCCATGTGCCAATCAAAATGACAGTGCCGACTAGTCAGTCCACCACCTAGACAGCTATCCCTGGCTCCTGTGGTCTCATAGCGTCATGAGCAGAGGCGGTCCAGCCATCAGGCACAGAAGATGAGAGATTGTTTCTGTGGAAAAAAGAACACGAGAGAATAGAATCACCTCGCCTTCAGCAACATGAAACAATGACTCTCCAGGTATCCATAGTTTTGTCCACAGTTTAGCCTGGGCCCTAGTGGTGGGCCATTTGGGGCAGTCTCACCCAGTGGTTAGCATATCACAATCCAGAGTTGCGTTGTGCCCAAATCTTCTCAGAGACCTTGGGGAGCTATTGCCATGATTTTGGGACTCTCTGTCGTAATAAGCTTATACATGTTAAAACGCCATATTCCACAGATCTCTGACAAGCTTGAGGGCCAGCATATGAGTTATTCTTTGTCTATCTGTAGTAATCTGCTCTAAACTGCATCCTGTAAAACAGACTGCAATAAACTCTAATTCTGGCATATTCCTTAGATAATTGTTTTAGGACCATATCTATTTCAAGTAGATCTACATAGGCAAACTTCATTAGGCTTAATCTTAAAAACATAAACTCTCATTGTGAGACAGGGTTTCACTGTGTAGCCATACCTGTCCTGGAATTTGCTCTGTAGACCAGGCTGGCCTTGAACTCATAGAAATCTGCCCAGCTTGACTATGGGGACTTTTGAAAGAGAAAAGAATTGTTTTTTTTTGTTGTTGTTGTTGTTGTTGTTATGATATGGCCAAGAGCCTATGAGAATGGAGATGGAAAGTAATGGCTTAAAATAATATGTTTGGGCAGATGTGCCCTTCAGGGCCAGGAGCCATGGCGTAAAAGGAACTTTTCCTTTCCTGAGGTAATTGGTATCTTGGAGGCTTATTGCCTCTGTCTGCTAGCCTAGGGCTAGTCCTGGAACCTTCTAGCCTCCGTACAACCTAATCTAGGCCTGGAATGTTTCCTGTCTCTGAGACTTACTGTTGAATAAGCTGACCCTGTCTTGTTTTTACTGAGCTCTTGGGTGTCAGCTCTTGGGCATCTGGAACTGATCACAAATGGTTGTGAATCATCTAGCTGCTGGAAACAGAATGAATCTGAGCCCTCAGTAAGAGCAACAAGTGATCTTTTTTTTTTCCTTTTTAATTATTTCAGTTTATTTACTTTACTTACCAAGGGTGCCCCTCCCTCTTCTCCTCCCAGCCCCCCCCCAAACAAGTGCTCTTACTCACCGAGCCAGATCTTCAGCGCCAGCACCCCTCTGTTCTCTTTATTCCTGGTGGAGGTTGGGGGTGAAGAGGGAGAGGAACGAGTAGTGTTGGATGGGTGGGTTGAGGGAGTTTTATTTTGACCCTGGCTTTTTCCAGAATATTTGAAATCACTTTGCTTGGCATGAAAAGAAAATATGGGAACCAATTCATATTGTCTTCACAGACGATGTCCTCCTTGCTGCTCTTGGCAACACCTGGAACTTGTGACTGGGAAACAGGGCAAACAAGTTTTCAGAACACAGAAGGAACAAAGCCTTGCATTAAGTATTAATTAAACATTTAAAATGCAGTAAATATTTATTAAGGGCCTATTTTGTGTTAGGTATAGAACATGAACTTTCCTTAAATATTAATTAATTTAATTTTTACAACTATGTAAAACAGGCACTTTTGAACAAAATACTCATTTTATAGGTCTGGGAAAAGAGACAAGGAGGTGGATGAGGGAGAGAGAGAGATCTCACCATGTGGCCCTGGCTGGCCTGGAGCTGGCTGTGCTGACCAGGTTGCTCTTTCCTCTCACAGAAATCTTCCTGCCTCTGCCTCCTGAGTGCTGGGATTAAAGGTGTGTGCCTCCACACATGGCTTCACATTACTCTGGTCTAGTTTCTCACACTTCCCTTTGTGCTGTTCTCTATTGCGTTTTGAGCAGTTTCCTCTGGGTTTAGTTCATTAAAGCTTACCTTCAGATAAATATAAACCACCCTTTGTGGTTTTGGAAAGGAAACGTAATAGAAATGTTGATCTGGAATAGGTGGCTCACACCTGTGAGAGTAGCTCGAAGGAGGCCGAGGCAGAAGGATTACCTCAAATTTGAGGAAAAAGATTCCAAAGTGCAATCAAAAGTAAAATATAATGAATCCCTATCACCTGCTTTAACAATAGTGAGACAGCTTTTGTTTTTTGTTTTTTTAAGACAGGGTTTCTCTGTGTAGCTCTGACTGTCCTGGACTCGCTTTGTAGAGCAGGCTGTCCTTGAACTCACAGAGTGCTGGGATCGCAGCCTTGCACCACCACGCCTGGCTGGTGAGACAGCTTTAATCTTCTTTCCTCTGTGCTCCAATATGTCCTCTTAGCCGTCAACAGGATTGTTCTAGTGAAAGTTCCCCGCATGAATGTTCTTCTCCTGAAGCCCCTCTCAGGCTTAGGAGTTCTTGCCTTTCTTTAGTGAATCTACATTCACTCCTCTAAAAACAGTGAAATAACGTGTCCCAGGCATTAAACCATTCATTGAGAAACACCTGAATATCGCCATGAGTTGCTGGGGCTATTTTTCAAAAGCTCAACCATCCAACAGTGTAGACAGCTGGTTACATGTGGGATCCATGCTGTGTTCAGAGTTTCCCTGTTAGCTCATGAAGGTCCTGTCATAGGCTCAGGTCTGTGAATTGCATTCGGTTGATGTCAGTGGGACTCTGTTAATCTGTAACAACTCTACTTTGTTGCAGAAACTGGGGCAGTTGTCTTTTAGCCTAGGCATCTAATTCTCATATTTCCTGTAAAGTGACTAGTTGTTTTTAGAGGATTTTTTTTTCCAGAAGTGCTCTTTGCAGATAATCCTAACTTCTTTTCATATCGCATAGCAGAAGCCAGGCTCTTCTTTCCTGGTGTCCTGTTTTTACTGTATTCATGTAAATAGTGTTCTTACGTGATGCCCTCTTCACTTGCCCCTGAGCCACTTACTTGGTGTTCTTGGCAATGGTAACTGTTGCCAGGTCAGTCTTTCATTAGAATTGGAAAATGTTGAAAAGGCAAAGTGTAATGAATTCCCAAGTCTGAAATCTGAGATGCCCTGAAATACAAAACATTTTTCAGTGTCAAACTGAAAAATTCCACATATGGGGGCTGGAGAGGCAGCCCATTGGCTAAGAGCATTGGCTGCTCTTATGCAGGATGCAGGTTCGATTCCCAACCCCCACGTGGCCGCTTTCAGTGTACCTATGCCCCAGTTTCTGGAAATCTGATGCCCTCTCCTGGCCTCTGCTGGCACCACAGACACACATACAGACTAACATCCACACATATAAAATAAAAACGAATAGATTTTTACATAATTTACTGATTCTTATTTTATGTACATTGGGGTTTTGCCTGCATGTGTGAGGGGCGTTGGATCCCCTGGAACAGGTGTCACAGACAATGGTGAGCTGCCATGTGGGTGCTGGGAACTGAACCCCGGGGGTCAGTCTCAGCCAGTGCTCTCAACCACTGAGCCCATCTCTCCAGCCCAAGATTTATTATTTTTTTTTT
>CM053753.1:38459137-38507092 GCA_028658305.1 Pachyuromys duprasi | reverse complement strand
AGAAAAAGAAAGAAAGAAGAGAAAACACAGGTGTACAAAAATATTGTTGCAAGCCAGGCAGTGGTGACACACGCCTTTAAGCCCAGCACCTGGGAGGAAGAGGCAGGCAGATCTCTGAATTTGGGGCCATCCTGGTCTACATTGTGAGTTCCAGGACAGCCAAGGCTACACAGAGAAACCCTGTCTCAAAAAACCAAAAATAAATATGCATACATATATTTATATATGTATAAATAAATACATATGTATATATGTATGTTTGAAAATTACATCGAGACATGTGAATAAAACACATATATAAAATTGCTGAATTCCATGTTTAGACTCAGATCTCATGCCCCAAATATCTTATTATATATTTTCCAACATTTGAAAATCTGAAGGAAGAATCTGAAATCTGTACATGTCTAATTCCAGGCATTTCAGATAAGGGATACCCACACTCAGCTTGTACATCACCCCTTCTGCCTGTCATAGCTAGAGCTGTCCTAATAGCCTCTTAAGCTAATAGAGTTACTTAAGCTAGTCTTTCTGGGGCTTTGTTTTGTTTTGTTTGCTGTCTTTTTGTTTGTTTGTTTATTGGGACAGAATCTCATGTAGCCTAGGCTAGCCTCCAACGCCTATGTAGCTCAGGATGACTTTGAACTTCTGATTCCCCTGCCTCAGCCTCGGGAGTAGCGGTATTACAAGGTGTGCTCTCCACATCCACCATGCTCGCTTGTGTGATATTTTATAATTTGGAAATTCTTGAAAAAGAAGCCATGATTATTTAAAATTTCAGAATATTGGCCAGGCTTGATTGCAAAGGTCACGGTACTTAAGAGGCGCTAGGAACTGCAGGTGTTGCTCTGCATACTGAGGTGACATCGCCCCATGTGATGGACACGCTGCAGGCCTTTCCTACTGTCATCTTACTCCCCATGAGTTGATAAGCTTATCACTCTGTAGACCAGGCTTGCCTTGAACTCAAGGATCTGCCTGGGATTAAAGGCATGCACTACCTCATTTTTCAGATGGTTGTGAGCCACAACATGGTTGCTGGGAATTGAACTCAGGACCTTTGGAAGAACAGCCAGGTGCGCTTTTTTAATCTATGTAGACACTTGTTTGGTTTGTTTTTTTTTTTAGATTTATTTTTTTATGTATACAGTACACCTGCAGGCCAGAAGAGGGCACCAGACCTCATTATAGATGGTTGTGAGCCACCATGTGGTTGCTGGGAATTGAACTCAGGACCTTTGGAAGGGCAGACAGTGCTCTTAAGCTCTGAGCCATCTCTCCAGACCCTTCTAGGGGCTTCTTTAGATGGTTTGTTAGTGGTTGGTTTGGTTCTTTTTTGTTTTGTTGTTGTTGTTTGGTTCTGGTTTTTAGGTTTTTGAGACAGGGTTTCCTGCGTAGCCCTGGCTATCCTGGAACTCAGTGTGTATACCAGGCTAACCTCAAACCCGGAGATCTGCCAGCCTCTGCTGAGATTAAAGGCATTTGCCACTACTGCAGGTTTAAAAATTTTTATGACCAGTGTACAATTCTTTTTTGGGACAAGGTGTTAGTATATATTCCTGGCTAACCTGGAACTTGGTGAACTTGATATATAGATCAGGCTGGCTTTCAAGTTACAGCAGTTTTCCCCTAGTCTCCCAAGCGGTGAGATTACAAGCACATGTTACCATACCCATTGTGAAATGTTGTTTATTGTGTCTGTGTGTTTGTGTTCATGTGGGTGTGCATTATGTCTGTGCCAGTGCCTATAAAGGCCAGAGGTTAATCCTTGCTCTTGTTCCTCTAGCCAGCTACTTCCGGTTTTTTTGTCAGGGTCTCTCACTGGCCTAGTACTCCTTTAGCAGATAGAATAGGTTGGCTGCCGGATATCCCCACATGTCCCGTCTCCACTTCCTCAGTGCTGGCATTGCAAGCATGTGTGCTGCTGCGGCTCTGCTGGGATTGCAAGCTTCTGGGTGTGGAGTCAGGTCATCATCTGCCGACCGGATGTCTTCCTAGCCCGGAACTACTTTTAAATGTCTCTCTTTCTTTCCTTCCTTCCTTCCTTCCTTCCTCTCTCTCTCTCTCTCCCTCTCTCTCTTTCCTCTCTTTCCTTCTTTTTGTTTTTTGAGACAAGGTCTTTCTATGTATCCGAAGCTTGCTCCTCTAGCTAACAGATCTGCCCGCCTCTGCCTTCCAAGCGCCAAAATTAAATTCCTGCCACCACACCCCACTACTTTTCCCCCTGAGACAGGGTTTTTCTGTGGAACAGCCCTCACTTTGTAGACCAGGGTGGGCTCAAACTCCCAGAGATCCACCTGATGCTGCCTCCATAGTGCCAGGATTAAAGGCATGTGCCACCACACCCGGCTTAAGGCTTTTTGTTTTTGTTTTTAAGATGTATTTATTATTACTTTGTTTTGGGTTTGTTTGTTTGTTGTTGTTTGCATGCATTTACAGTTGTGCACCAAATTTGTGCCTGGTGCATGACGAGGTGGTGACCTTCCATGTGGATGCTGGGAATTGAACCCGCATCCGTTGCAAGAACAAGTGCTCTTAGACACTGAGCCAACTTTCCAGCCCCATGAATTTCTCTGATGTTTTCCCTCCTGATTGTCGATTTCCTTTCTGGAATGGTCATTGCTTAAATATTTGACTTTCAGAGCTGAAGCTCTAGTGTTTGTAAATTGTTTTCTAAAGTAGAGGAAATTTTATATTCAACTTTATCCTCCAAGTATTTCTATTGAGTTTGTATTTCTTCCAACAGAGTTTGGATTTCTAAGAACTCCTTTTGTTTATTTCAATGGTAGTTACTTTAGAAATAGTTTTTGGGCTAGAGAGATGGTTCAGCAGTTCATACTGCTCTTCCAGAGGACCAGAGTTTGATTCTGAGCACTCCTATGGCTAGCCTGGCTGGCCAACAAATCCTCAGTGACTGCTCGTCTCTGTCTTAGGGTCACTATTGCTATGATGAAACACCATGTTCAAAGCAGAGGAAAGGGTTTATTTGGCTTACACTTCCTTGTCACTGGAGGAAATCAGGGCAGGAACTCAGAAAGGGCAGGAAACTGGAAGCAGGAGCTGCAGAGGCCATGGAGGGGTACTGTTCATTGCGTTGCTCATCATGGCTTGTTCAGCCTCCCTTCTTATAGAACTCAGGACCACCAGCCCAGGGATGGCACTACCTACAATGATCTGGGCTCTTCCCCACTCATCACTAATTGAGAAAATGCCCTACAGGCTTACCCACAGCTGATCTCATGGAGGAGTTTTCTCGGCTGATCTCCTTCCAGTCTAATGACTCTAGCTTGTGTCATGTTGACATAAAACTTGGCCTTGGTGAGCTGAAGTTACAGACTGTAGGCTGAGTCTGAGTTTCCCAGGAGGAAAAGGTCCTCATGCTTATGCGGAAACACTTTCCCGTCTGACCCTCCCCCACTTATCTCTCCAGCCTCCAATTTGCTTTTGCCTTTCTTGCTTCCTTATTTTGGTTTATTTCTTGTATATTAAGAATTTTCCTTGACTAGAAAAATGAGGCTTGGGTTTTTGTGTATTTAAGAGTGAGGTGTTGTAAAATGCTGCCTGGGAAGTCTGTATATGCACTATAATCTATCACTGAAAGGTTACAGCAAGGTTCGTGTCTATTTCATTTACAGAACCCTGATGAGAGTGCTCCATTTTTCCTCTTTGGTATTTCTATCCCACACACCCTTGGGTGGCGAGCTCAGGTTTTCCAATGGTATATGATTGCTCTCATTTGCCTTTGCTTAGGAATTAATATCCTCAGGGTTGCTAAGCCAGTTACTATTCTGTTTGCTTTTCAGCTTCCAAAATGTTCCAAAATGTTTGCTTTGTTTTTACAGGTTTTTCCTTTTCCGTTTGGACAAAACAGACACTTTCCCTAGCTCCCAAGGCCTAGCCCAACTTTAAGTAGAAGCCTCATTTCATTTTCTTCTTTCTCCTCGCCCATGCCGCCTGTTTCTCTTCTTCTTTTTCTGCTTCTGCTTCTAGATTTTGCTATGTATAAATTGGGCTGGCCTCCAACTGTCCGTTTTTTGCCTCGGCCTGTAATGATGTCTGTAACTGTAGTCATAGACATCCGCCTCCACTTTTGGTTTCATTATTATTTATTCTCCTTTTGAGACAGGCTTGGAAGGTACTCTATGAAGCCAAGAATGGCGGCTTGGATTCCAGATGTACCCACCATGATTGGTTTATACTGTGCTGCGGATTGAACCAGGCCTTTTCACACGCTAAACAATGTCTGTGTGTATTTGAGTCAGGGTCTCTCTCATATATCCCAGCCTGGCCTTGAACTCAGTATATGGAGGAAGATGATTGAATTATTGATCCTCATGCCTCTTTGTCACAAGTGCTGAGATTACAGGCATGCACAACTGCACTCACCTCCTTATGGTAATTTTGTTGGAGTACAAATTCAGGTTTTGACACAGGTTATTTGGTTGCCCTAAAGTAGCATATATATTATGCACATATGTATGTATACATATGCACGGATATATGTACACTGATATATTTGTGTGTACATATATAAATGTACATATATACATACATATATGTGCACATATAAATATACTTACAAAAATATAAACATATTTATATGAAGAGGCATGCTTCTGTATAGTCATTGTTTTACAATTAAGTAACCGCCAAACATATTCCCCGTACCCACCATCCGCCTCTATATTGTGCTCAATGGGAGTGCCACACATTGAGAAAAATAAATGAGAAAGTGATAAGAAGCGCTGTGCTAGACAGCTGGGCTAGGACAGAACGCTGACGGAGACCACGCCTCTCGGGAACAGGAGAGAAGGGGCGAGGTTTAATCTCGTTGGTGATTGGTTGCTGTCTATGGCCAATCACGTGCAGCGATTGATCCTTTTTCCCCCCCCTTCCCTTTTACACTCCCCCCCCCCATCCCCGCCTCACGAACTGTGCGATCCGCCTCCCTGGAGGCTTTGACGCCACGTTTACAAATGAGGATGGGCTACGTAAGAGAGATGGACCGCATAGCCAATGAGAGCTTGGGGCGCTGATGGGCGGGTGAGGCCGCTGCCAGGTTCGGGGCGGAAGAAACATCTCTGGCTGAGACAGAGCGGAAGATGGCGGCGGAGACGCTGCTGTCCAGTCTGTTGGGGTTGCTATTTCTGGGGCTCCTAGCACCTGCGCGTCTGACGGATGGTGTCGGGAGCCTGAATCTGGAGGAGCTGAGTGAGATGCGTTATGGGATCCAGATCCTGCCGTTGCCTGTCATGGGAGGGCAGGTGAGCAGTGTTGGGGGCGAGGGTCCTGTGCAAGAGGAAGGGGCGCACGGTGAAGGAGGAGGGACATCTGCGCATCCGGCGCGGGAGGCTAAGGGAATGGAGAAGATAGGTGGTGTTCCCACCGCTCTGCTGGGAATCGTGGGTAAAACCCATTCCCCGGGGACCAGGCACCGGCTGGGGCGGGGCTTCCCGCTGTGGACCTCGGGTCCCGGGTCCCGGTGAAAGCACCCAGACTCCGCCGGGTTGGGGGAGGTGAGAACGCACTCTCCTCCGCTCGCTCGCGGAGGAGTACAGCTGCAGGACTGGCGCTTATCCTCTCTGTCACTGGCCACTTCCCCTGGGTCCGAAGAGGGATCTCGTTGTTCTTGATCTGCCTCCCTGCCCCCTTTCCCGACCCTTCTTTCCCAGAGCCAAGCTTCAGACGTGGTGATTGTGTCCTCAAAGTACAAGCAGCGCTACGAGTGCCGCCTACCAGCTGGAGCTATTCACTTCCAGCGGGAAAGGGAGGAGGAGGCACCTGCTTACCAAGGGCCTGGGATTCCTGAATTGTTGAGCCCCATGAGAGATGCTCCTTGTCTGCTGAAGGTGAAAGGAACTGGGGCGGGTGGAATGAAGTCTTGAGAACTGGAATGGGACCACGTGGGCCGGTGGGAGTTAAGGGCCATTGGTCTACTAGATATTTTGACAGGCAGGAGCCTGAACAAAGCGAGGACTCTTTGCTGAATGTAGGGAAAGGTTAGGATAGAAGATCCCAGAACAGGTTAAACCAAGATCAAAGAGAGTAATGAAGCCTACCTGCTCCTTCTGCTGCTCATGCTCTCTGCCTCAGGATTCCGTTGTATTCGAAGAGATCTCAGTTACTACTTGAACCTGTGGGAGTCTTTATCCGAATGCTTCAAGGATACTGTGGTTTATCTTTATGGAGGCCAGGGAATGACTCATGTCTGTGATCCCAGGCTGGACCGCGTAGCATGGCTCTGTGTCATCCCTTCCCTGAGCCCCCCACCAAAAAGAATTAAAAAAAAAAGATAAAGAAAGGATGCAGCAGTGTCCCTTCTCACTGAGTCTGCAGAATGAGTGACAGAACAAAGGGGGAGGAGACCTAAAGGTTATATATATTCTGGAGCCCAGGAGACTGTGGTTTCGAAAGGAGACATTTTCACGCCCCCCTGATTGTTCCGTTTTCAATTGTCAGACCAAGGACTGGTGGACATATGAGTTCTGTTATGGACGCCATATCCAGCAGTACCATATGGAAGGTGACGCTCCTACATTTTCCCTAAGCCCTCACCGTCCTGCATGGAAGGTGACCTCCCTCCCATCCTTCCTTTCTAGACCTCACAATGAGAATAACATGCTTTGCCATGGCTTCCCTTACAGACTCAGAGATCAAAGGTGATGTCCTGTATCTCGGCTACTACCATTCAGCCTTCAACTGGGACGATGAAACAGCCAAGGTGGGAGTTTGGAGTGGGGAAAGGCAGAGCTGTAGACTGAGAGCTCAGGCAACAGGGAGGGTCCCCTGGGGTCCAGATTGCTCTGATCTCCAGGCTGCTGTGGGAAGGTGGTGCCGTTCTTCCTCCTTGTTTCCTTTCTCATGTCCTCTCCATCCCACCAGGCCTCCAAGCAGCACCGGCTGAAGCGTTACCACAGTCAGACCTATGGTAATGGGTCCAAATGCGACCTCAACGGGAGGCCCCGAGAGGCCGAAGTTCGGGTAAGTCTTAAAAGGAAGAAAATGTTCCCTGAATAACAGACTGCCTCCGAGGGAGGGGGACAGCTGCGCCCTGCGGTCAAAGTGTCTCTTAGGCATAAAACCCAGTCTCATCCATATCTAGCTGCCAGCCCTATAATTATCTGGCTTTTCAGGGGTAACATAATTCTGCATTCCCCGTATGCTACCCTCAGTCCTTCCAGCCATATTTAATCTTTCTAGCACTTGTCCTTTCTGTCACCTGAGCTGTTAGTGTGTATCTTTGATGCCTCCTGCTCTGGATGTAGTCTTAATCCTGCTGGTAAAGGGGCGGGCACACAGGAAGCTCCGGCATGCATGGAAGGCCTGATGGAGACGAGAAGATAGATGCTAACACAAGAAATGAGTGTGAAGGAAGCAGCTAAGTTGGTGGTCCTCAACCTGTGGATTGGGACCTCACAAAAATGGTGTATCAGATATTTATCTACTTACTGCTTCATAGCAGTGGAAAAATTAGTTATGAAATGGCAACAAAATACTTTTATAGCTGCGGAGGTCATCACAACATGAGGAACTGTACTAAAGTGTGGCAGCGCCGGGCAGGTTGAGAACCGTGCTTCAGGGGTGTTGATGAGAAGGGAAGGGAGAGGCCTCATCCTGTTAAAACCCAGTCTTCCTCCTCCTGGTCTACGAAAGCTGTCTTGAGGGCTGGGAGTGCCATCGCATGCCTTGAGTCCCAGCACTCTGGAGGCAGAGGCAGGTGGAGCTCTGTGATTTTGAAGCCAGACATGGCTTCCATCGTGACTTCCCGGATGTGTGGCAGTACAAGCCTGTGATCACCGGAAGTTGGGAGCCTGCGGTGGGAGCACTGTGTGCGCAAGGCTGTGGTGAGCTACATGGCAGTATGTGTCACTAACCGAAAAAACAAACAAGAGAAAGGCCCATTTTGTTCTGTGTGTGGGACTCTTAGTTCTCACCTGCATCTCAGGTGCCTTCTAACAAATGGTCTTTACTCCTGGATCACCGCTGAGTGGAGGCAGGTGGGGGTTGGGGGGCGCACAGACAAGCAGATGCTGCAGAGAGCTTCTCTGTCTACACAGGTAGACACCTGTAGAGAAAGGCTGACACCCATCTGCAGCAGCTGTATGTGAAATAGATTTGCACGGTCAGTTGTGCACTAGTATTGAACACTCAGTTCCAAGCGTGGAAGAAGCTTGCAGCATTAGGAATCATCCGGTGTGTAAATACTCTGTCTACGCCCACATCAGGCTGTTGGTATGATATCCACCATCTTACAACTTTGCCAGAACTTTGTCAGTTGGTTCTTGTAAGGTGGCCCTGACATGCTGCTGTAGGCATTTGCTGCTCCTCCTGCCTGGTCCTGGAGCCATTTGGCACTTGTGCTTTAGCCCTGGCTGTCTTGGAGCTCACCCTGTAGACCAGGCTGCCCTGAGCTCACAGACATCCACCTGCCTCAGCCTCCCAAATGCTGGGATTAGAGGCGTATGCCACCACTGCCTGACTTAATTTTTCAAAAAATGTTAATTTTACAGTTACATAAAATAGTAGGTTTCATTATAACATTTTAAAAATATTTAGGCATGCGTGTGTGGGTGTGAATGAGTTTCTGTACACCACGTGTGCACAGGGGCCCTCAGAGGCCAGAGGGGATCAGATCCTTGGAACTGGAGGTACAGGCAACTGTGAGCCACCCACTGTGGGTCCTGGAAACTGAACCTGGCTCTTCCTCAAGAGCATTGTGTGCTCTTAACCACCGAGCCATCTCTCCAGCCCCTCGTGGCATTTCCAACATGTATATTATTGTAGTTTGCCCATGGGAGCCCCCCACCATATTATAGATACATTCTGATGGTAAAACCAACAGGATTATTGTTGGGTTGGACATGGCACAAGCTGAGAATGATTATGACTGTTTTAGCTCCGGTGGCTGCAGGTGACAGAATTGTCATTGACTGCATTGTGAAGGAGGAGATTTGAAGGAGGAAGGTGGGCTGGCTCTGTGCATCATGGAGGTTGAAGGGCCTGTCATACGTCCCATTGGGTAACTCTGTGATTCAAAACTGAAATCTAGGCTGGAGATAAAAAGACTCACCATGCTTCTGTCCCAGAGGCCTTGTCCCTCTGCCAGGAACCATTTAGTTCCTTGATTGGATGTCTCTTCATTTGGGTCATACTCCAATGGTATCTGGTATGGATACAGGAACACAGGTCCCTTTCATCCTGGTGAGCATTTATATTCCTCAAAGTCTGTATCATAAAGTGGCCGTCGGGTGATTCACTCCTATAATCCAGCACTTGGGAGTCTGAGGCAGGAATGACTGCTAGGTTTGGGGCCAGCCTGGGCTCCAGAGTGAGTTCTAAGCCATTCTGGGTACAGAGTGAGGGTCTGCCTCAATAACACGCAAGGAAGAGTGTGTATCATTACTTGCAATGGTCTTATTTAATATCTGCCTCCGTCCACCTCCACTAAAAAGAGCTCAGGAAGAAAGGGCAATGTCTGTCCTGTTTCTGTTGATCCTCAGTTCCTGGAATGGTGCCTGGTACCAAGTGGATGCCCTATTATTCACTCAGAAAGCAGAATGCAACCTTTTCAAATGTTAACTTCCTTTCTTCCTTCCTTTTTTTTTTTTTTTTTTTGAGACAGGGTCTCTATGTAGACCAGGCTGGCCTTGAACTCTCAGGGATTTTCCTGCCTCTCAAGAGATGGGATTAAAGGCTTGCGTCAGCACACCCAGCCTCAAATGTCACCTCTGTTGACTCACCCAGTTGTGCCCCTTCATATACAGATAGCCACATCCTTGTGTGAGAGCTATTGCCACACTCCATTGTTACTCTAACATATAGCTGTGTGGCATCTTCCCCCATCTCCTGAGTGCATGCCCTGTGCCTTGGAATAGAAAGGTGACTGAAACTTAGTCTGGCCTGTGGGAGACAGGTGTTCACTGAAACAGGTCAGAGTCATTCTAGGTGAGGCGCAGACAGGTGCAAGTGGAAGTAAAAGGAAGGCCTACTAAGAAAATGACCTTTGAACTGATGGAAGTTTAGCCCAGCAAGTGTAGAGAGGTGGGAGAGAGGAAGAAGAGAAGGCAGGTGGGTAGGAAGGGCAGTCAAGTGCAGGAGAGAGGCTAGGGCTGGAAGAGGCAACCTGTGATCAGGGAACTGAGTCACAGGGTTGAGAAGGGCTAATCTTAAGGTAAAGATGAGAAGAAAGTCTCGGGCAGCCGCTGGGGGTCAGGATACAAGTTGTGAGAGGCTCTGTTCTTGTGCTGCACCTGGGTGCCCAGAAGACACTGGAGAGTCAGCAAAGTGTAAACAGGCTTTGGGGCTCACTCAGGCTTACAGCCAGTGATTGAGGGATGCAGAGGTGGCCCAGGGATGAAGAGTACACTTCAGAGAGGGACCTGGAGAGTAAGAGGAAAGACTCCAGAATGGTTCGTGGGTAGATGGGGAGAGGAGGAGCCCAGTGATGGGAGATGGTCAGTTTGTTTTTCCAGATGATACTTTCAGTGGGTTTAGTGACCTGGATTCCCAGGTCAGCAAAGGTCTGCAGGTCTGGAGAGACACCAAATGGCAGCCAGAGGCTGATCCCTCATCTGTTGTAGAAGCCATGCCTGTGGATAAAATACTTTGATGAAAGTGTGGAGGCAGGTAGAAGCTGAACATGGTAACACAGCTGTAACCCCAACACATAGGAGACTGAGGCAGGAGGAACAACTGTTGGAGCCCAGCCTGGGCAGACCTTTGAGGAAGACATCATAGCATTCTAGAGAGCAGGTGGAAAGGGGACTTTCCTGAGGGGCCACAGAGACATCGCCATGGCATGGGACCCAGGAAGGACAGGGCCACAGTGTTGACTGCATCTGAACCTCCAGAGGAGTGGGAAACCAAAACTGCTGCGGGTGGTCATAGGGTCGGGTGGTCATAGGCGTTTGGTAAGGTCCAGGCAGGATCGGATGGTCGTGAGCGTTCAGTAAGGTCTAGGCCGGCACACAGCAGGATCCAATGATCATAGGCGTTTGGTAAGGTCCAGGCAGGATCGGATGGTCGTGAGCGTTCAGTAAGGTCTAGGCCGGCACACAGCAGGATCCAGTGATCATAGGCGTTTGGTAAGGGCTAGGCTGGCACACAGTAGGAAGAAGGGTGTGGGTCCTTTACTCGAAGTCACCCTGTCCAGCACACTGCAGTATGACAGCAGTCGTAAAGAACTTTCCCAGAGCAGTGTCAGTGGTGTGCCTACACTGTGAAGTGAGACTGTATCTGAAAAAATAAATAGTGATAAAAATGTAGCCTCTCTGGGGCGTGCTATCTGGTTAAAAATATGAGACTAAATGAACTTGGATCCCTGGCTCAGGTATTGTCAGGTGTTTGAGGTTCCAGCAATGTCACACATCCTTTCTCCTTCTTAATTGTGACAAGCCTCAGAGACAGAACAGTCTGCTTCCAGGAGAATTGGTGTCACTGTTTTGCCACATTTGCGTAGAATCTGCTTTGCTGTTGTCATTGCTTTGGTCTTAGGAAGAAGGTGTTTGAAACAGGGTCTTGCTATACAGCCAAGCCCGGCCTGAAATTTGCTTTGTAGCCCACCCTGGCCTCAAACTTGTGATCCTCCTTGTCTGCCTCCCAGGCACCTCTACACCCAATCTGTGTTCTGTTTAAAAAGGGGAATTCGGATGTTAAAACACAACTCAAGCCTAACTCTCACTTCCTCCTTCCTTGGTTCTAGAAACCACAATCATTACCTTGGCCTTTTTTTTTTTTAAATAATACATCATAGAATATGTACATTCTTGGGTTTTGTTTTGCTTTGAGACAGGATGTTGTGTAGCTCAGGCTGGTCTCTGACTTACTAGATAGCCTTGAATATTTTTTTTTAAGATTTATTTATTATTTATACAGTGTTCAGTCTGCATGTATGCCTGCACACCAGAAGAGGGCACCAGATCTCACTATAGATGTGGTTGCTGGAGCTTGAACTCAGGACGTTTGGCAGGGCAGCCGCTTTGTAACCACTGAGCCATCGCTCCAGCCCTGGCCTCGAGTCCTGCCTCTGTCCCGCCACCGCCGGGGCTGCAGGCTGTGCTGCTGAGTTCAGCCCCGCACCACAGAGAGGTGTGACAGTGCCTGCCCGTCAGTCTGGCGCCCAGAACACTGAGCAGGTCAGAGGAAGGAAAGTCCTACTGTACAACTGCTTTGCTCTTTTGCTCCTGCCCTTCTCGCGCCGGGAGGTGACCCACAGCCTGGCAGCGGCAAGAACCCCCCCACACGCTGCCAGGAAGCAGCTTCACTTCTTTTTTTGTTTTGTTTTGTTTTGACTCAGAGTCTCAGAATGTAGCCCTGGCTGTCCTGGAACTCTCTGCGTAGACCAGGCTAGCCTCTGCCTCCCGCATGCTCAAATTAACGGTGGGCGCCACCGCATTTAGTACTGCTGTTTTTATGCACCGTGCCGCAGTGTGGATCGTGGCAACTTACAGGTTCCCATGGAAACAAGGAGAAGCAGAACCTTATGCTATAGGAGTGCATGTTTTATTTCCTGGGGCCACTGCTCCTTTTTTCTTTCTGTTTTTTCAAGACAGGGTTTCTCTGTGTAGCCTTGGCTGTCCTAGACTCGCTTTGTAGATGAGGCTGGCCTGGAACTCACAGAGATCCGCCTGCCCCTGCCCCTGCCCCTGCCTCCCAAAGCACTGGGAAGACAGTCGTGTGCCGTGTGCCACTGCACATAGCTTGTTATTTTTTATTGTGGAAAAAAATCCATACCACCAAAGTTGCCATTTTTACACTCAGGTGTACAACATGGTGGCATGGGTATATTCCCAGGATTGTATGCTGGTGATTAATGTTTCCAGAGCCTTTTCGTCACCCCCAGTAGAAACACTTCTCCGTAGGTGGTATTTCCCTGTTTCTTCCTTCCCAGTTTCCCTCTGCTTTTCTCTGTATGGGTATGCCGGTTCTGGGTACCTGTGTGTCTTAGTTACAGTTTCTATTGCTAGGATGAAACACTATGACCAAAGCAAGTTGGGGAGGAAAGGGTTTATTTGGCTTATACTTCCACATCGCTGTTTATCAATGAAGGAAGTCAGGACAGGACCTCAAACAGGGCAGGAATCTGGAGGCAGGAGCTGATGCAGAGGCCATGGAGGGGGTGATTGCTTCTTACTGGCCTGCTCCTCGTGGCTTGCTCAGCTTGCCTTCTTATAGCACCCAGGACCAGCAGCCCAGGGATGAAACCACCCTTCCCATCAATCACTAATTGAGAAAATGCCTTACAGGCTTGCCTACAACCGGATCTTATGGAGGCATTTTCGTAATTGCAGCTCCCTCCTTACAAAATACGTTAGCTTGTGTCAAATTGACATAAAATTATGCAGCATACCATGTAAGTAGAATTAGAAAGTATTTGTTCCAGCTTACTCAGGGTATTTTGTTCAACCACGGCATAGTACTTATGGGCGATGTATTGGTTTTGTGGCTTTCTCTGTAGGCCCCATGTCTGCATGCTCATCTGCTGCTGGATGCACACTGATCGTGAACTCCTTTGAGCTGGTGTAAGTGTAAGGGTGATGAGTAGACTGTTTTCAGGTGGTGGTTTGGGGACTGCCTGGGAGTGGAGCATGACTAACTGTACTTAGTTTAGTGTTTTCCGCAGTAGCTGCTCCTTTCCTGTTCCTGCAGGCAGTCCTGAGGCTCTGCATTTCACTATACTTTCTGTGATATGTTTTTCACTAAAAGAATTATGACTGTGTGTGTGTGATGCATGTTGTGTTTATGGAGAGGCCTTGGCCAGTGTGTGCCTGTGGAGGTCAGTGGGCACTTTTGGGGATCCCAGGGCCTGAACCCAAGGTGTGAAGCTCCTGCTCTAAGGGTTTGCTCACTGTCTTGTTCTGTTGCGGTGAGCACATTGTGACCAAGGCAACTCTTACAAAGGAAGCATTTAACTGGGGAGTGTGTATCTGGAGCAGTAGCTGAGGGAGAGCTTCAGCCTGGTGTAGGCTTTTAAAACCTCAAAGCCCACCCCAGTGACTTTAACAAGGCCACAGCTCCTAGTCCTTCTAATCCTTTCTAACAGTTCTACTCCCTGGTGACCAAGCATTCAAGACCAGGAGCCTTGGGAGCTGCTGCGCCCTTTGAGCTCTTTCTAACCCCAATTGTTAGTTTTCTTTTTTTATGTTTATGAGTGTTTTTCCTGCATGTTTGTCTGTGTCCTGCAAGCATGCTGTGTCCACAGAAAGCAGAAGAGGGTGTCAGGTCCCCTGGAACTGGAGATATAGATGGCTGTACACTGCCATTTGGGTGCTGGGACTCAGACCTGGGTCTCTGCAATATCAGGCAGTGCTCATAACCACTGAGCCATCTCTCCAGCCCCCCCCCCCTTTGTTTCTCTTCTTTCTTTTTGAGACAGGGTTTCCTCTGTGTAGCCCTGGCTGTCCTGCTATCCCCAGGCTATCCCCGAGCTGATGATTCACCTGCCTCTGCTTCTCAAGTGCTGGGATTTAAGGCATGCACCACCACTGCCTGGCAAAATATGTAGTCCAGGCTGGCCTCAGACTTTTAATCCTTTTTCCTCAGCCTCCTTCATAAAATCCTACTGGTTTGTACCAGCACAACCAGCCCTCATTGTTTCTTGGGATAGTCTCAACTATGTAGTTGAGGTGACCTTGAACTCATGATCTTCCTGCCTTAGCCTACTGTGGCCTTGTAGGTATTTTCAATCAGTTGCAGATTCTTTTTTTTTTTTTTTAAGCTGTATTTATTATGTCTGCCTGCATGTATGCTTGCCCACCAGAAGAGGGCAGCAGATCTCATTATAGATGGTTGTGAGACAGGCGGTGGTTGCTGGGAATTGAACTCCGGATGTTTGGAAGAACAGCCAGTGCTATTAACCTCTGAGCCACCTCTACAGACCCAGTTGCAGATTCTTATGCATTTTTAAAAATTGACCCAGGACTGACTGTGTAGCCCTGGAGGGCCTGGAACCCACTCTGTAGACCAGGCTAGCTTCAGACACATAGAAGATCTAACTGCCTCTGTCTCTCGAGTGCTGGGATTAAGGGCGTGTACCACAACCCCTGCCTTGGGTTTCTTTTTGACCTTTATACAGGTCATTTTGCTTATGACTCTGAAGTGATAGAGGTGGTGCTAGTGAGCACCCTTGACTTATTCCTGATTTAATGTTTTTGTAGATGTGTGTGTAGTATCTGTGCACAGTTTGTATGCATGTGAATAGAAGCCAGAGGTTGATGTTAACTTTCTTCCTCTACTGCTGCACCATAATCTTTTGAGACAGGCTCTCACACTGAACCTGGAGCTCATCAGGGCGGCCAGAGCTTGGGCTCCAGGGATCTCCCTGTCTCCGCTGCCCCAGGGCCGGGATTGCAGATGTGTGCTGCTGTGCCCAGCTCTCTGCTGACTTTAGTAGACTCATTTGTCTTACTTTGTGTGTATGAGTGTTTTGCATGTGTATTTGTGTGCCACATGCATGCCCAGTAAAGAAAGGATGCTGGCTCCCTTGGAGCTGGAGCTGTGGATGGTTGTGAGCTACCACGTGGATGCTGGGATGAAATCCAGGTTGTCTACGAAAGCAACAAGTGCTTGTTACTGCTGAGCCATGTCTCCTGCTCCTGGCTTCAGGGGAAGTTTCATTCCTAGCATGTTTTCATGTAGGTTTTCTGCTGTTGTGGTTTTACATTTGCTTTCAAATGCCCTTTATCAGGGGATGACGTTCCATGCTGTCCTAGTTGGCTGGTCATTTTTATGGTAGATGGCATGGAGATTTTTCATATCTGTCTCTTATAGTCATTAACATGATTGTGTGTGCTTATTTGTTTTCATCTTTGATTCATTTACATAGTGAGTTGAGTTATAGTCTAAAGCACTTTGTTTATTCATTATATTTCTGTAGTAGTGTACAGTCATAATGATGTTTAAATACACATAAAGGACCAGCCATCTGTCTTCCCACCACTCAGGAGGCAGAGGCAGGTGGATCTCTGTGAGTTTGAGGCCAGCCTGGTCTACATTGAGGTCTAGGATAGCCAGGGCAACATAGACCGTTTCAAAAAATAGCTAACAAGGCTGTAGAGATGGCTCAATGGTTAAGAACACTGTCTGCTCTTCCAAAGGTCCTGAGTTCAATTACCAGCAACCACATGGTGGCCCGCAACCATCTGGTGCCCTCTTCTGGCATGTAGATGTACATGCAAGTAGAGCAATCATACACATAAAATAAATAGATATAAAATTGTACATACTTATGGGTATCTGTGATACTTCAAGATGCACATACTGCATAATACTTAAATTATGAAAAACCTATGCAGCTCCTCAAACATCATTTCTTTATGGTGAAACATCCGTAATTCTTTCTTTGAGCCACTATTTTTTGTTTGTTTGTTTTGTTTTGTTTTGTTTTTTGAGACAGGGTTTTTCTTTATAGCCCTGGCTGTCCTGGAACTCGCTCTGTAGACCAGGCTGGTCTCAAACTCCAGAGATCCGCCTGCCTCTGCCTCCCCGAGTGCTGGGATCACAGCTATTGAGCCAATTTTTTTAAATTATTTTTTGTTTTTGTTTTTGATTTTTGAGACAGGGTTTCTCTGTGTAACAATCCTAGCTGTCCTGGACTTACTTTGTAGACCAGGCTGGATTTGAACTCACAGGGATTCACCTTCTGCCTCTACAGTGGGCTTCCGGGTGTGTGCCACCACCGCCCGCTATTTCATTCATTTTTAGAAAATATTTTTATTATTTTTAACTGTGTGCGTGTGTATGTTGTATAAGTGTGGGTGCCCTCAGAGACTGATGGCATTAGATTCCCCATAGAGCTGCCGGTCTCTGTGAGCTGCCCAGTGTGGGTGCTAGGAATAGAACTCAGATCTTCAGGAAGAACAGCCAGTCCCCCTGAGAGAAGGCCTGCTGAGCCATCTCTTCAGCTCTCTCTTTTATTCTTTAATAGTGTTTTTAAGTTGACGTGCATTCATTGTCCATGGTGGGTTTCATAGGAACATCATTGTAGGCATGCAGTGTACTTTAACCTTATTCACCCCTCTCCTCCTCCCCCTCCTTCCCCACTCACCTCCATAGTTGGCTTTGTCCCTTTACACATGTTACTTCTGCTTTTGTGCATGTGTGTGAGCTCGTGATCTAAGATCCACAGAAATGGTGTCTCGTCACAGCAATAGGGCAGTGATTACGACACCGCATAGCTTTCTGCTTTTATAGCTGAAAAGGTAATCGATTGTGTGTGTATAAACTGCTTTTTCTTTCTGTATTTCTTTCTGGCTTTTTGGACACCTAGGCATTCTCCATGGCTCAGCTGAAATAGGCATTGGTCTGCAAGTATCTCGGTGGCATGTTGGCTTAGAGTCCTGGTGAATGCCCAGAAATGCATGTTGGGGCAGCCGATAAATAAATAAATAAATAAATAAATTGTTTTGTTTTGTTAAGATATGGTCTCAGTACATACCCTGACTGGCCCAGAACTCACTCTGTAGACCAAGCTGGTCTCGAACTCACAGAGATCTGCTTGCCTCTGCCTCCTGAGTGCTGGGGCTCAAGGCACACGGCTATTGTTAGTGTTAGAGGATCCTCCATTCTGACTTGCACAGTGATAGTTCACATCCACACCAGGATGTGTGACATTCTCTTCTGTCCACATTCTTGTGGCATCTAATGCTGCTTGCTTTTTTTTTTATGGCCAGCATTCTGAGGAGGGCCAGGTGGGATCATACTTGCCTCTCTTTAAGGCTGGTGAGGTTGGTGTTTTCTGATGTTTCTTTTGGTAACTGTAACCCTTTTGTTGATTGTTTCTAAACTTTCTGCAGTAGCTCCTGAGTCTTCTGTAGATACTGCTCTTCCCCTGTCAGATAGTTAGCTGGACTTTCTCCTTTTTGTAAGCTTAGTTCCTTCTGCTGTGTAAAAACCTTGAAGAGGCAGGTGGCCCTCCATGAATCCTCTTTAGATTATTTATTTTTATATGTGTGAATTGTTGCCTGCTTGTGTATCTGTGTATAGTGCTTGTGCTGGTATCGAGATGAGGAAACTAGAAATCATGTGACCTCCTGGGACCAGAGTTCTAGGCGCCAGGGCCCTCTGGAAAGAGCATCAGTGCTCTTAACCACTCTCCATCTCTCCGGCCCCTCCTGTTAGTTCTTGGCCACCTGGTCTATATATTGAGACCCTGTCTCAAAATAAGAAAAGAGAAGCAAATGCAGTGCACTGTTGCTGCTGCACAGTAGGACTCCGAACCTTGACTACACACCAGTGTCTGGTACTCAGTTTCTCTCTTGCCTCTGATAGCCGGTATAACATGCAAACCTCTATAAAATCTATATAAAGTGTTGGATTGTTTTTTAAAAAACAAAACAAAATGTCTTGAGTGGGCTCATGAAGTGCCTGTTTGTGTGTGTCTGTTTTTTTTTATTTTTCTTTAGGAGTATTACAAGTGACAAGATTTCATCCTTTTCTGGCAACATAGCATTCTGTTGTACAGTTCAGCCATCATGTGTGTGTAGTATATGCATATGTACATCTTCTTGTATGTGTGCATGGATACACAGATGTGCAAGCATTGGGAGAGGACACAGGTTCATTTGGGTGTCTTATGTTATTACTAGCCCCATTTTTTTAAAAGTTTATTTTTATTTATTATGTACATGTTGGTATCTTTTCTTTTTGTTAAAACCGTTATATCTGGAGTGAGGTGATATCTCACTGTGGTTTCAGTTTGCATTTCCCTGATAACTAGAAATGATGGACATTAAAAAAAATATTTGCTGACTGTATGTCTTTGGTAAAATAGTTAATTTGATCTGTTGCCTCTTTTTTTCTTCTTTAGTTCAGGGATGCTGCTACATTTGTTGCTCATTTTTAACCAAGTTATTTGGCTTTTGTTATTGAATTGTGTGAGATTCTTGTATATTCTGGATAGTAATCTCTTGACAGATATCAAGTTTGCAAACACTTTCTCATATTCTGAGTATTGTCTTCTCACTTTTTTATTATTATATCTTATCTTATTGTGTGTGTGCTTATGAGTGTGCAACCATTACACTGTGTGTATGCCATGTTTGGAGACCAGAACCCACGACTTGTGAGAGTCAGTTCTCTCCTGCCAGGCTGTGGATCCCCGGGGGTTGAACACAGGTCATCAGGCTTGGTGCAGTACCCCACTGGGTGAGCCCTCACACTGGCCCCTCTTCACTCTTTTGATTACTTTCAGTATGCAGAAGCTTTAGTCTGATGCCACGATGTATTTTAATAGATGCCTATTCAGTACCCTAATATTTTAATTGACTTCTATGCAATTTTCATGAGTAACTTGGTCTTTAACTTTCTTTTTTTTTGTATGGTCATTGTTTTGTTTTGGCATCTATGTACTTTAACTTCATGAACTCTCTTGAGAAGCATGCCTAATTTTAAAAAACCAATTAATTGATTAGTATGGTGGGTGTCAGGACAGAGTTGGCTTGTGTCTGCCTTTTTGAGGCCTTCTCCCTCCCTCTCTTTCTTTCCCTCCCTTTTTCTCTGTCCCCCTCTCTGTCTGTTTCTTCCTTTGTCTGTCTCGCTCTCTGTGTGTCTCTGCTGCTTTGCTACTGGCTCCTGTTGAACCATTTCCCCAGTCCGACCCAGTCTGAATGCCGCCCCCTTAATTCTCTGGAACAATTTGCTAAGATATATATTCTGGTTTTGCTGTTGGATTTTGGTTTTTGTGTTGTTTTTCAAGACAGGATTCTTTGTGTAGCCCTGGCTGTAGACCAGGCTGGCCTCAAATGCAGAGAGATCCATCTGCCTCTACCTCCCAAGTTCTGGTATTAAAAGCATGTGCCACCGCTGTCCAGTAAGACATTCTGGGAGCTGGAGAAATAGTAATTAAGAGCACTGTTTGTTCTTCCAGATGTCCTGAGTTCAATTCCCAGTAACCACATGGTGGCTCACAACAGTCTATAATGGGATCCAATGTTCTCTTCTGGTGTGTCCTTTTCATCCCTAATGCTGAATTCACCTTCTGTGTGTGTGTGTGTGTGTGTGTGGATCTGTATTGCCAGAAATATATCTGTTTTAATAGTCTAAGGACCCTGTTTTAATTTTATTTATTTTTCTCTATTGTCTATTTACTATTCCATTAATGTCTTCATTATTTTTCTATTTTATATCTTTTCTCTGTATTCCTGTATTTATTCTGGTCTCTTCTTAGCATTTTGGGTTTTGTTTGGTTTTTGTCTTTTGAGACAGGATCTCACTCTGTGGTCCAGGCTTTGACTTTTTGGCGATCCTTCTGTCTTTGTGTCCTAAGTGCTAAGATTACAGGCTATGAGCTTCCACACTGGCTCATCTTTAGTTTTTTAAATACGTCTTGCTTATTCACATCAATCATAAATATAAATGTTTAAAGGGTGTAGACAAAGTTTTCAGGATGCTTTTTCTTATGAACCTGTTCCCCCATCTTTGAGGGAGAGCTCCTGCTGGCTTTTTGTGATGGAACCCAGGGACCCCCGCATGCTGACGTCTCACTCTACCATTTCAGCTTCTATTGACTTTGTTTTTTGTTTTCTTGTTTTGAGGGGGGCATGGTCTTGCTCTCTATCCCAGGCGTCCCCTGATACTCTTCAGCTCCCTGTCTGCCAGGCTGGCCTCAAACTGGGAACCCTCTCCTCTCAGTGGCCCGATGCTAGGATCATAGGTGTGCGCCAGGCCTCTCCGGTTTATTTATAAACTTTTTACTTGAAGGGCTAGAGAAATGCTCAGTGGCTCTAAGAGCACTTGCTGCTCTTGCAGAGGACCTGTGTTCAGTTCCCAGCAATTATATGGTGGCTCACAGCCATCTGTTACTCCAATTCCAAGGGACTTGACATAAAAATAAATAATTAAAAAACAAAGCAGAAAGCCCACTTGGGCACAGCCCTGAAGGCCAGTCCTTTTGGAGGTGTCTCTCACACAAAGCGAATTATGCTGGAGAAAGTGGGGGTTGAAGCCAGACAGCTAAATTCTGCTAACCGGAACTGTGTCAGGGTGCAGCTGATCAAGAGCGCAGGAAGATCACAGCGTTCGTGCCCAATGACAGTTGCTTGAACTTCATTAAGGAAAACGATGACGTTCTGGTTGCTGGATTTGGTCGAAACATCATACTGTAGGTGAGATTCCTGGAGTCTGCTTGAAGGTTGTTAAGGTAGCCAGCGTGTCGCTCTTGGCCCTGTACAAAGGCAAGAAGGAAAGAGCAAGATCATAAGTGCTGACAATGAAACACAGTAATACATTTTCATATTCTGAAAACAAGGGGGACTTTGAGGGTTTTATGATTAAAGACAACAAGAACAGCTTTTTATTTGGGGGCTGGAGAGATGGCTCAGTGTCTAAAAGCTTTACTGCCCTTGTAGGGGCTGGGATGTGATCTCTGCACCCACATGGTGGCTCACAAGCACCTGTAACCATCGTTCCAGGGAAACTGGCATTCTCTTCTGGCCTCTGCAGGCAGGACACCCACGTGGTGCACACACAAATGCAGCCAATGCATACACATAAAATACGTAAATCTTTTTAAACCTTTTTATTTATCAGAAAGAGAGAGTGTGTGCTTGCCACAGTGTGAAGTGGAAATCAGAGGACTTTTGGAAATCTGTTCACCCCTTCCACCTCAGGTTCCAGGGGTCAGATTCAATCAGGTATAGCAAGCACATTACCTGCTGGGCTGCGGTAAAGCCTTTCCAGTTCCCATGGATGGGTGGCAGGTTGCCCTAATCTTTTATTAGCTCAGCAGTGCTGCAGCGAATGGTCTTCTTGTACCCATAGAGTGTGCAGAGCATATTCCTGGAAGTAGACTCTTGTGGTTTGGATCTGTGCTGACAAATTACCCTGCTCAGGAACACCGCCCCCCTCCCCCTCCGGGGTGTGAGGACGCTAGTCTCTGCATAGCCATGCCATCCCGGTGTATATTTAAACTTTTGGAATTTGGCTAATCTTTGGCTATGCGTCAGATAAAGAGCTCTTTCTTAGGATGGTTTCATTTTGCATTTTTCTTAAGAAGAAAACGTATAAGCTTACCTGTCTGTGAGAGACTCTTGTCTTCCCAGCACTCAGGAGGCAGAGGCAGGAGCGAGGCCAGCCTGGTCTAAAAATGGAGTTCCAGGACAGCCAGGGCTACATTGTAAGACACTGCCTCAAAACAAGCAGAAAAGAGTCTCTTGTCCCCATGACACAGGGTTTCCCTGTGTAGCCTGGGGTTTCGTGGACTTGCTTCATAAACCAGACTGGACTCAAACTCACAGAGATCCGCCTACCTCTGCCTCCTGAGTGCTGGGATTACATGTGTGCACTGCCCTTCCCGGCTTCTTTACGCTTTTCTTTAACCATCATTCCCTTTGCCTGTTTTCCTGGTGACTTGCCCATTTGTGCTTGAGAGACCATCCTGTTGGTTATGAAAAGGTTGTCATAACCTTTTCTCCCTTTGCGCTAAGACTGAACGGGTGGCTTTGCACTAAGCGGGAGTCATGCTTCCAGCCCATGCTGTCACTTCCAGAGCAGAATGCTTGTCTTGTTAATTCCCGGCCCTTCTTTCCTGACTGCATTTAAAGCTCTTTATTTTGCTCAGAACACTATTTGGTTGCATCCCTCCAGTTTTAATGTATAGCATTCGTAGCATTTATATTTTCAGTGTGATTTCTACCTCAATTCAAAACTAGGTTCTCAACGTATGTCTCTATCTCTCTCTTTTCTTTCTTTTTATTTTTTTTATTTTTTGGTTTGTTTTTTTTGAGACAGGGCTTCTCTGTAGCCCTGTATATGCTTTGTAGACCAGGCTGGCCTCAAACTTACAGAGATCTGCCTGCCTCTGTCTTCTTTGTGTGTGTGTGTGTTCATTTTTATATTTATGTATTTATTGTGATTTCTGTTTATTTTTACAATTTATTCATTATATATTCTGATTGAAACCCCTTCCCTCAATTCCTCCCCGTCCCACCCTCCTTTCCTCTTCCCCCCAACCCCTTCCCTAGTCCACTGAAAGGGGACATTCTCTTCCTTTGCCATCTGAGCCTAGCTTATCAAGTCTCATCAGAACTGTCTGGATCCTCTTCCTCTGTGGCCTAGCAAGGCCACATTGCCAGGGGCAAGTGATCAAAGAGCAGGCAACCGGGTTCATGATAGAGGCAGCCCCTGCTCTCCTTACTTGGGACCCACATGGAGACTGAGCTACATCTAAGCAGGGCGTCTAGGTCCTCTCCATACATGGTCCTTGGTTGGTACATCAGTGTCTTCAGGCCCCCTGAACTCAGATTTTTTCTCTTTGTTGGTCTCCTTGTGGGAGACCTCTGTCTTCTGAGTACTGGAATTAAAGGCATGTACCACTAGATGGTTTACAACAGCACCAACAATGTGCTCCATAACCCTGTAGACTACAGGGTTGCCATGGTAACATTTGTGGGGCATTCTTTGCTGAACTGGTGCTTGTTCCCCTGGTGTCTACATCATCCTTCTTGTAGGTTTGCATATAAGTGGCCTAAGGAACGCTCTGTGTGTTCTAAAAGGCCTGGGGGACTTACAGTGGGGGCGTCTCCTCTTTCCCTTTGTGTCTGCTATTTTGGCGAATAACCAAGCTGGCCCAGCAGGAGGCTCTTGCAGGACCCAAGTCCATGCTTTCACAGTGAAGCATGGAACCAAAGAACCAAGCCCCTACCTGATTTTAAACACATTTCTTTGACTCTAAGCCAAACTAGACAGCACAATCTTGGGTTGTGGTTAGGTGGACAGACACATTCACTTCTGTGAGACCCAAGACACACAGTGGCTGTCCTGAGATGCAGCGACTATGGTCAGGTGGGACTGGGCAAGACCAGACTTCCTAGATGGTTTGTGCAGTGGCTGCTGGTTCTTCAGATTTGGGTGGGGTTTTTTGTTTGTTTGTTTGTTTGTTTCATTTTTGTTTTGTTTTTTGGGTTTATGGGTTTTTGTGGGGGAGGGGTGGTTGGCACAGGGTCTCATATAGCTCAGGCTAGTCTTGAACAAAGTTTGGAATGACCTTGAACCCCTACTCTTCATATTTCTTGATGCTATTCTAGGTTTTACCGGATTATAAATTGTAAGTATTATAGAATCACAGGTGTGTGCCACCACACAGTTGTCTTTAATGGGTGTTTGTGTTGGGAACTATTCTCTAGTTCTCGCCAGTGCAAAGCTTGTAGTTTTACTCCCTAGAAGGCTGAGGCAGGAGGATCACTTGAACCCATAGTGAGATGTCAGTGTGCAGTCCTGGAGATCAAAGCATACTAGGCAAGTCACTGGCCCAAGTGCCTGTCTCAGAGATGGGCACTGCTCATATCTCTCTTGCTTTCTAATTTCATGCCAAGTTAGCCAAATGTTATCCAAAGGGTAAAATTCCCGCTACAGTGGCAGATTGAGTCATTTTAGTTTATCCCATCTTACTGGTTTCAGGCTATTTTAATTTGAAATTATGGCTTACAGGTTGAGCCAACTTTTCACTCTTGAGACACAGTACATTCCAGTCTCAGTACAGAGCTGAGGCTGGCCTTGAACTAGATCCTTCAGGCTCAGCTCCCAAATGCTGTGATGACAGCTGTGTATCTCAGTTAGTTGATTTGAATGTGGGTGCACACTTGCCATGCTATGTGTGTGGAGGTCAGAGGACAAATGCAGGTCTTGGCCCTCACCTTCGTTTGACACTTGAGTGCGGGGCTAGCTGGTTTACAGGCTTCTGGGGGTTCCGTCTGTCCCTCCCAAGCTTCTGGGGGTTCTGTGTGCCCCTCCCCAAGCTTCTAAGATGGGCTGGCTATGAAGTTCGGGCCCTCCTGCTCCTTGTCCTGCATGTTGGTGAGCCCACACCAGACCACCCTGACTACTTACAGCTCTTCCCGAGGCAGGGCCTCCCATGCTGCCTTGGTTTTCCGATAGAGTACTTGTGCCTGCTGTCTCACCGCCAGTGCTGACTGGATGAAATACCCCAGCCTCCGCTATGACAGAAGATTATGGTTTTTTTTTTTTTTTGTCTTTCCTATAACTATTTAAGTATGATCTTACTTGGCTTTTTTCAGTTTCTTATTAATTTATTTTTGAAGCATGGTCTCTCTGTGTAGACCAGGTCTCAAACTCACAGAAGTCCTCCTGCCTTTGCCTCCCAAGTGCCAGGATTGAAGATGTGCACCAATATTTTGTAATGTGTCTCCCTAAGGAGGCCCCCACCCCCACCCTGGGACCTTTCTTTCCTGTACTGGAAATGAAACCAGGGCCTTGCACATGGCAGGCAAAATCCTACCACTGAGTTATGGCCAGCTCTGTCGGAGTTGTTTTTCTAATATCTAGGTTTACTATGTATCTTTCTGATGGGTGGATAGAAAGCTTTCTGAGACACCATCTCCTGTAGCCCAAACTAGCCTTGACCCCCGATCCTTCTGCCTCCACATCCCAAGTGTTGGGATTACAGGTGTGCCTTACCTTTTATCGATTTCCTGTTTGATTTCATTGCAGTTGGAAAAGTGCACCATTTAATTTTGAGTCCTGTTATGTTTGTTGAGACTCGTTCTGTGGTCCATTGTACTTCAGTGCCTGAACACGCTTGCAGAGAGCATGTGCTCACGTTGGCTACCATTCAAGTCATCATCTTCGATTGTGTTGTTCAAATCAGTTTGTGTATTGTTCTAATTAGTCTTTATCTTCGGGCTCTTTATTAGTTTAGTTTGCTAATGCTCATGAAGCCCTCTTTGCCATGTACTTCTCTAGTTGCTAGTGATATTTCAGTGACCAACAGGTAAAAATTCATTCAGTAAGTTGGGAGAGACAGATAATGACAAGACAGAGGATGTTAAACTCAGTCTCATCCCCAAAGACTTGAGTTTTGGAGTGGCAAGTCCATTCTGTAGTCGTTTATCCATGGGTATTACTATTGTACAGGAATGTTTTTTGAGCCAGTATTACTTAATGTTTTCATCCTTTACCGCACCCCACCCTCAGCCTACCTGGCCACCCTTGCCTTTTTTTTTTTTAATTAGTCTGACAGGCGTTTGGTGAAGTTTTGGGACTTCTTTCCCTCCATGCTAGGGACTGAACACGTAACCTTGAACTGCCGGCTAGGCATTCTGCTTGGACTGCGTCCATCCCTGTTTGACCTTCTAAGGTTCAGCCTTTTCCCAGAAGATCAGCTCCATTTTCCAGTCCTGCCAGTACTCTGTGAGGTTCTCACTGTCTGTCTGTTGGGCAGTGTTGGTATCCCCTTCCTCACTGTAGCCTCGTAGTGAGCGAACTGCATCTCCTTGCAGTTTGGAGGGGCTCTTCCTCGATGGAGTTAGGACCAGGGTGCCTCTTCCCCGAAGCAGGGTCTGTTCTTCTCACATTTTAAAATTGGGTTATTTGACATTTTATTTTAGAGTGTAAAAGTTTTCTTTCCTATTAATTCATTCATTTGTTCATTCATTCATTCATTCATTCATTCATTCATTCATTCATTCATTCATTCATTTATTGTGGCACGGTCTTGCACTATAGCCCAGGCCGGCCTTGCTTGCTATGTAGACCAAGCTAGCCTTGAACCCCAGACTCTCATCCTTTGGCCTCCCTAGCACTCAGATTATAGTTACCAGCCTACACAGCACTATATCTAAATTCACTTGTTTGACTAGTTTGTTTGTTCAAACTGTAGTCCCTGCTCGTCTTGGGTTTAGCAATCGCTCTGTCTTAGCCTTGTAGTGATGGGATTAGAGGTTTGCCCCACCACGCTTAAACACGTTATTAAAAAAGAAAAACAAAAAACAGACTGAGAGGTGAATATGCATGTCATCCGTGCTCAGGGGTCACACTAGTCCTGTATCGTGTCAGTCTTAGTATATGTACAGCTAAGCCGAGCGCTGCTTTTTATCATTGAGGGTGAATGCCACAGCACGCACGTGGTTGTCAGAGGACAGTTTGTTGGAGCTGCTTCTCTCCTCCCACTGTGTGGGACACTAGGGACCAAACTCAAGTCCTTAGGCTTGGTGGACGCACCTCTACCCACTGAGCCACCTCACCAGTCCCAGCACAGCATGCTTACACAGAGGCTGACTGACCATCTAGACTTGCCTGATTACTCTTCTGTTTTCGCCCCTTCCTAGCTGGTCACCTGAGCAAGAGTCTTAACTGCATCACTTCATAAGTTTTTGTGTCTTGGCCCACAGAGTTGGGGTGCCAAGTTGTTCTTGCTGGGTTTTTGTGACAAGCAATTAACTGGATCTGTGCAACATGTCACATGCACAGTGTGCTCCGTGTCTGGTGTCAGGCTCGTGTGACAAAAGATAGCTCCTCCAAGAACCAAAGGTGGCGCCGTGGTTCTGACAACTGACTCTCCCTTTCTGCCCCGACACAGTTCCTATGTGATGAGGGCGCGGGCATATCTGGGGACTACATTGATCGCGTCGACGAACCCTTGTCCTGCTCCTATGTGCTGACCATTCGGACCTCCCGGCTGTGTCCCCACCCTCTCCTCCGGCCCCCAGCCAGTGCTGCCCCACAGGCCATTCTTTGTCACCCGGCCCTGCAGCCTGATGAGTACATGGCCTATCTCCAGAGGCAAGCTGGTGAGTCCAAAGAATGAGGAGAGATGGGGACAGGGGTGGGCGGGGCAGGGGTGGGTCCTTACCCTGTTTGCACACTGTCTTTCTGATAGAGTCAAAGCAGCATGAAGAGAAAATCACGGAGGAAGTCCAAGACACAGGTCATGAAGTGTGGAGTGAGACCAAGTCTGCTGGGGCACCCCCAAAGGAAGAAGGTAGGGTGTGATCTGGGCCATTCCGTGAAGCTGCCCACTACCTCCTTCCTCCCCCCCCCCCCATCGTACCGTCGTGTGCTGACAGGTGTGGGTAAACTCTTATTGCAATGTCAGAGGGAGTGTACCCCCTCCTATTTGCTTCCTTCTTCTCTCTCCTTTGTTTACATTCCCCTCTGTTCTCCATATCCAGAGGTCAGCCCAACCAAGGAAGATAAGGAATCAGGGTTTTGGAAGATGCTTGATGAGCCAGAGGAACAGGCTGCAGGAGGAGAGGAGGCACAGGCAGGGGTGAGATCCGGCCTCTCAGCAGCCTCTCTGCAGAGCCTGCACTTTGGCTCTGGGATGGGTGGGGTCCCTCAAGCCAGGGTCTACGAGGTGACCTCTGTCTAGGGATGGAAGGCTATTGCTTGAACAGCATGGAGGGTAAAACAAGCCTCCATAGCTGAATCTGCCCTTTCTCCTCAGCAGGAACAGGACCTGAACCCTGAGGCTGCAGCAGGTCCAGCTCCCAGCCCTCCTGATGGTTAGTCAGCCATGTCCTTTAGCTCTTAGATAGGGTAGAGTAGGGCTGACCACTCAGGGGGAGGGGTAGCCAGGTCATGAGAAATCATTCCTCCCCATTTTTCATGGTGCCAAAGCCTGAACCCAGATTCTTGCACAGCCCACTTCTAAGCCATCCAACCGCCTGGCCCCAGTGAGCTCACGTTCACAGGAGGTCAAAGGGCACTGAACCCTGCCCTCCCCTGTGATGTCACGTAATGTCAGATTGCACACCTGTAAAGTGTGGATGACGCCACATGCTACAGAGTTGAGGGGAGGGTAAATGGAAATGGATCTGTACTCCAGAGTAGAACGAGACATGGTAAATGCCTAGAACTGAGGTGCCGCTGAATAGCTATAGAAAGCAGAATGCAGTGAAAAGGAGCCTTAGCTCTGAGTCTCCTCTACGTTCCTAAAAACTAGAGTTTTGCTCCCACCAGACAAGCTAGCAGTGCCTGTCACCCACCTGTGGCCGCTGGGAGCCTATCTGAGGACCATACTCCCTAAAGGGGCTTGCTTGCTTTCTCCCTGAGGCAGAGACTGTGGTCCTCACCCTTAACCTCAGGCATCAGGAGAGGATTTAAGGGGGCTGGAGAGATGGCTCAGCAGTTAAGAGCACTGGCCACTCTTCCAGAGGACCTGGGTTCAATTCCCAGCACCCACATGGCAGCTCATACCTGTCTAGAACCCCAGATACAGGGCGTTTGGCACCCTCACACATGCAGGCAAAACACTAATGCACATTTGAAAAAGAGAAGGAGGTAGGATTTAAAATGCAAAAGGCCCCATCGTTCTCTTTCCATCTCAGCTTTTCAGAGCAATGTGCAAGCCAAAATCATTCGGAGTCCCGCAGACTTGATTCGACTGATAGAAGAGCTGAAAGGAGGAGCAAAAAAGGTGTGTCCCTGCTCAAGGTCGGGTGGGACCTGCCTCCTTCCCGTGGGCATTTGAAGAGCTATTGACCTGGCACAGAGTGGCCCCAGTAGAGCCCAGTCCTGCCCCTAGCTCCCATCCCGCCCTTCCTGTGTCCCCCACTACCCCACCACCATGTCCTGCCACATATTACAACAAATCCTCCTCAACCCCTGACCCAGGGGAAGCCAGGAA
Organism: Pachyuromys duprasi; assembly: GCA_028658305.1. Taxonomy (NCBI): domain Eukaryota; kingdom Metazoa; phylum Chordata; class Mammalia; order Rodentia; family Muridae; genus Pachyuromys; species Pachyuromys duprasi. Next base: position 38,477,733 of record CM053753.1, on the reverse strand, counting down.
CAAGTCAGGAGCAGCCTGGAGATGATGCCACGGAGACTCCTCAGGGGGAAGCAGAGGTGAAGGAAAAGGGTGATGGACCTCGAGGTCCAGTGGAAGAAGAGGACAGTGACGATGAGGAGGATGAAGATGAGGATGAGCGGCAGTTACTGGGAGAATTCGAGAAGGAGCTGGAGGGGATGCTGCTTCCCTCGGACAGAGAGCAGCTCCGCTCCGAGGTTAAGGCTGGCATGGAGCGAGAGCTGGAAAACATCATCCAGGAGGTGAGCACTCACTCCTGCGGCTGCCACACTTGCCTGTGGACAGGCTCTCCCAACATGGTGGCTTCTTCCATAACTAAAAGGACGGAAGACAGTTGACTCTCCAATAGAGCATGGGCCCATCTCTGTTCCCCAGACCCCTAACTGCCACCTTCTTTGGGCCTTCCAGACAGAGAAGGAACTGGACCCAGAAGGCTTGAGGAAGGAGTCGGAAAGGGAACAGGCAATATTGGCTCTGACGTCCACTCTCGACAAACTCATTAAGAGGCTGCAGGGAAACCAGAGTCCAGAGCTTGTGCAGAAATACAAGAAAAGGAGAGTTGTCCCCCAAAAACCTCCCCCATCACCGCATCCCACAGGTGAGAACAGCCCACAGAGCAGCCATGGTGTCCCCAGAGGGCACAACTTTCAAAGTGTGCCTTTCTCTCCCACCATGTGGGCATTGTTCTCAGTGCCCGCTTTCCCTCCACTGGCCTCTCTGCATGGACACCTCAGAGCCATCCCGGAAGAGCCTGCTGTGGTCTCTGGTTTGCTCTTTATGCCCTCTGCCTGGCATTCTGTCTGACACAGGCAGAAACTGAATGACCCTGAGCCTAGAAACTGAGAAGCACTCACTCATCCATGAAGAAGGGGCTCTATGTGCCCATCTTCCTGTGGGTGGGGGTGGGGAAAGGGAGACACATAGTTTGTGGTTTTCCATAGCAGAACATGGCAGGAGGTCGACAAACGGTGGCAGGGTGGTGGCGGGGGCCTGTCTGCACCAGGAAGGGCTCCAGCTGTCGCTGTGAATAGGCAAGCCCATTGGCCTAAGCCACCAGCCTGGACCACATCTCACATCTCCCCGTGTTTACTTCATGGAATTCTGCTGGTATGGAGAGATAAGGCATTCCAGCTTCAAACCTTCCATCCACCTTTTTGGTAAACATTGAAAGGATGTGAAGTCTCAGCTTGGGGAAAAAAAAAACCCAGCCGAGGCTTTCCAATCGGCAACTTAAAGCAAAACCTTTGTAGGTGCAGGTGTCGCCTGGCTTTCAGAAAACAGCTGTTTCCTATAGAAAAGGAGAGTTTCCGGGTGGGAAGGTCGGGGCTGCCATTAGGGAAGGGCACGGTTTGGAACCCTGGATCCCATCCGTGAGAGGTAGAGTATCTCCCCAGAGCAGCCCATGGCTTAGAGAGAGGCGACCCCGCAGCCCTCACCCTGGAGTCACGGCTCCGCTTTGTGTCTCCCTGTGTCTACCCCTCTAAGAGGAGGAGCCTGAGCACAGAGTCCGGGTCCGAGTCACCAAGCTCCGTCATGGAGGCCCCAATCAGGATCTGACTGTCCTGGAGATGAACCGGGAAAACCCACAGCTGAGACAGATCGAGGGGCTGGTGAAAGACGTGCTGGAGAGGGAGGGGCTCGCGGCGGAAGGTGGGCCCTGAAGGGCGGTGCTCAGCTATCGGAAGGGCTTGCCACAGGAGTGGCAGGGCTGGGTCACGGTGGACCTGGAGGGCAGGGGACCCTCTAGAGCTCCCAGCGCCCCCTCCTCACTACCCATGTGGCTCCTTGCAGGAAAGATTGAGATCAAAATTGTGCGACCTGGGGCAGAAGGTAACGAGGACACCCGATGGCTGACTGATGAGGACACAAAAAACCTTAAGGAGATTTTCTTCAACATCTTGGTGAGACATCCATCCCACCCAAGTCCTAGGTCCCCAGCACGTGCCATCCTCCCGAGGTGAAGCTAAGCCTTAGCTGTTCCTCAGGGCGAACCCTGTAGGGAGACATCCTCCCGGTCCCTGCCTCCCACACAGTGGTCTCAGGACCGCCCTCCATCCTACAGCCCAGGTCTAACCTTGGCTATCAGGTAGCACTTCTAGCTCAGTCCCCTTCCCTCCCAGGTGCAAGGAGCAGAAGAGGCCAATAAAGAACGTCAGCGACAGAGAGAGCTGGAGAGTAATTATCGCCGAGTGTGGGGCTCTCCGGGCGGTGAGGACACTGGGGACCTGGATGAGTTTGACTTCTGAAGCCAGCACTGCCAGGGCCTGCGAGGGCTCCGCCATCTCCCTGACTGGCTCCGCCTCCTTATCTCCCACCCTGGGGCCCTGGAGGCAAAATGGCAGATTGGAGCTTAGCTCTGGACTTGAGGCCCCCCAGTCCCGAGGGCGTGTGAAAGCATGTGGAGACCCATGAGGGAGGGCTGTTACAGCCCCAGCCAGGCCCAGTGGCTCCACTCCACACACATGCCTTTCTTTGCCCCTTTGGCTTTTCCTGTCCCTTAACTCCTTAGCTCTTCCCCCATTCTACCCACAGACTTGATGAGACCTTAGAGGGCCATGGTGGGAAAAGCAGGAGGGCTGCACCCCAACTCCACCTCACCCTACCCTACCTCAATGCCCTGTTGCTGTCTGGGAGCTGCTGCCCCTCCCTTGGAACTCCTCCTTCCTGTTTCTGCTGCCCCTGTTGCCAGTACTTCTGAGTCATGGGGGAATAGGAGACCTCACACATCACCTCACTCACGATCCCAACACAGGGAGGATACAGAGCCTCCCACCCATGTTCTTCAGCAATCAGGTTTCCAAATAAAAAAACTGGACCGTCAATCCAGCAGCCTTTGTGGGAAGGGTGCTCAGGATTGGGAAGCTTCTGATCTTGCTTGCTACCTGCTTGCTACCTGCTTCCCAGAAAGTATCAGTGTGCCTGGGGTACACAGATGGCGGCCAAGACAGCTGAACAAGGCCCACCAGCGTGGAGAGAGGGTGTTCTCCTTGGTAAACTGACCAGGCACTGGCCTCCAGAGGAATGATGGAGACTGAGTGTCAGAGCAGGCATAGGACAGCAGCCATCTTATAAACTAGCATCCGAGCTCTGAAGGGATGGAGATTTGGACGGGAGTCTCAGAGGATCTTAAAAGCTGCAGCAAAGCTACAGGAGGCCTTAGATCCCTCTTCACCATCTGCTTGTCCCTTACTTATCTCTAGAAAAAGTTTGCCACACTAGGGAACCAACCCAGGGCCTCACACTGCCAGGTGAACACTGTGTCACCAAGCTGTGTCCAACCAGCTCCATCACTTGGGCAGCAGCGGTTCTGTGCCGGTCCTCTTCCTCTGGACATCGTGAAGGCCAAAATGTGTACCACAGAGACCTCCCACGGCCACCCAGGGCATCTTCCTGCAGGATACTCCAGCTTCACTGGCTGGCCAGCCAGTCCTGTGTGTGTGTCTGGTTATTTACTGTTCCCTGGAAAACCACCTACAACCATGACAGAGCAGCCACCCACAAGCCAGCTGCACAGTCTTCCAGAGACAGGTGGGGCAGGGGTTCCAGTCTCTTCCTGATTGCCAAAGGCAGCTGTGGGGCCTCTAGCCAGTGTTCTCTCCCAGGGTAGACTCGGACAGTAAAAGGAATGGAGAGGTTTGATTACTGAAGGAACTTTTGGGACCAACCTTGCTGAATGTGGATGAGTGCTGACTGTGCCTGCTACACTTAAGTATTATGGAAAGTAGACAAGTCCTGCTTCACACAGCCGTGTGAGTCTGTTGGGAGAGATGGCGCAGTGGGGTGAGAGTTTAGCTGTCTTGAGAGTGGGCGTGGCCTAGAACAGGCCATTTGCCCTCCGGTTCTGACAGCCCTGGCCTCCAGGGGGCAGTAGTGAGGACGGGAGGGTTACAAACCTGCGTCTGCACTCTGTAGGGACCAGGGTGTGGAAGTAAGTCTTAGAGGACCCTAACGCCTGCTGTGATGTTACAGGAGACACCCTCGGACTGCTAACGAAGCTTCAGCAGATATATCACTGGTGCCTCATGGTCAGAAAATGTAGAAACCTTACTAAACCGAATCAGTTTGAACTTTCAATAATAAATTCCTTTTCTTTTCCTTTCCTTTTGACTTTTGGCAGAATTCCCATGAAGGTCAGTCAGCCTCAGCTGTGCTAAGACAGACAAAGGAATAAAACAGCAGGTGTGTGGCAGATGGCATTTGGAAGGTGGTGGACAAGATCCCAAGTGTAGAAGTGCATAGCTGCCGGGGAGGGGGGGCTGCATGGGCAGGAGAGAACAGCAGCTTGCCCGTGCCCAATCCAGGGGTGCCCTTCCTACTCTGCCACAGCCTGGAGGGCTTGAAGTTTTGTCACTTGTCTCTCGTCCCATTATAAGAAATCAATCACTCGGTGGTAGAGTTTGCTGACATTCTGACCATTTCTCACTGGCTTGCAGATCCCTTGACAGGTGACTTCATGGCCAGAGTCCTTGTTTCCTCCCTGTATCCTAACACCCTAGGCTTCTGAGAAAGGATGTGAGATTTTGCTATGAGCCGAAGGTGGAAAGGATGAAAGGGACCCAGGGCCTCCACCGACAGACAGTGGGGTCTATCAGGTTGTCCTGTCTCTGCCCCTCTTGACCACAGCCTGATCCCTGTCCGTCCCTGCCCTCAAGTGCTAGGTGATTACCCAGCCTGGGGGAACAGCCACCAGATGAGATCTATGACCAGACCCTGTGAGTTCACTGGCTTGTCTACAGATGAGCACTTCAGAGGACACCAGGGTTTAGAATCAACCCTATACACCAGGGCCACCAACTCATTCCTCAAGGTAGACAACAGCATGTGGATGCCCAGGCTGCTTTAGCTACTACTGTAGCAGCACCTTACATGCCCTTTTCAGGCTTGGGTCTTTATCTACAGAAAAGCAGCAGGGCTGGTCATGTGCTAAGCTGTGATACCATGGCTCAGGACGCGTGATAATAAAAGTGTAACAGTAAAGATGGGCAAATGCCTACATAAGCTGGTATGGACCTGGCGGGCCCCAGGACCTATAAATGTTGGGGAATCTTTCTTTCAACCCTCAGTCCCTGGTGCCCGCTACCTCTACCCCCCCCCCATTAACTGTGATGCCTAGTAATCAGGTTAGCATTCTTCCCCAGGACCACAGCAGACTACAGATGTCCTTTCAGCATAAGTCACTGAGGTCACCTGCCCAACATCCCCTAGCTAGGGCACAGTGAGCCAGGTTTCCGACCAAATCTGCTCATTCGTGAACCAAAACAATCCTGCCTTCTCAGCCTGCGAGCCCCTAGGCCAGTCTGTCTCTCCAAACACCGCACTCCATCTCCTTCCCAGGGTCAGCACTAAGATTGTGCTGCTTTTGCTGTCAGGTCCCCACTGCTGCCCCCCCCCCTCGTAAACCCAGGCCTGCAAAGCCAAGCTGGAGCGCCCTCTGTTCTAAGCCCAGCCCAGGAGCTGCCGGCACCTCTGCCTGGCCGCCCTTTCCCGTCTCCAGTTCCCCAGCATCGACCAAGACCATACCCTTGCTGCCTGACCAATAACAGACCAGCATCTCACCCCCTACACAAAATCACTTCCTCTTTAATCGCTGTTAAGATTCACACCACCTGCTTGGGAGGCGAGAGTGGGCAACCCTGCCCCCTCTCCACTCCCCGGATTACCTGGTCTTTTATAAAATAGTTTAGCCAGGAAAAAAAAAGAGAGACCGGAAACCACTGACACAGACGGCCCAAAGCCTGGGTTGACTAGAGGAGGCAGGGCTGGGCCAGGTAAGTCCACCCCACCGCCCCCTTTCTGGGGATGGGGCCAGGACCTTGAAACCCAGCCACTGCACACCCTGTCAGCCCTGGCTGGGAGGGAGCAAAGGCTAGAGAAACAGACCTGGAGCTGCTCCAGCGGGAGAGGGGCTGGACAGAAAGGATTGTGGGGGAGGGGTCCCCTCGTAGGGGTGCCCCTCCCCCAGATCACCACGGGTGCTGCACAGTCACAGGTACGCAGTCACGGTCACAGACACAACCCGAGAGCACCCCCACCCCAGCCCACCCCAGCCCACCCCTGGCTTCCCCTACCCTGAAGTGCCCTCCCCTCGCCCCTACCCACCCCATCCCCATGTTGGGGAACAAAGCAATAAATTACAAGGCCCCTCTCTAGACCCCTCCTGTTCCAATCCTCCTCCCCCACCCCAAGATCGTAAGGGGAAGGACCCGGGCTCTCTGCTCCCCCTGGCTCTTTAGCTTCCATTTATAGATAGGAAGAGGGGGATCTCTGAATCCCACTCCTCATGGTCCCTTTCACGGAAAGGGTTGAGGACCCCTCCACCTCCACGGGCAGCAGGGGTCCTGCCCCTCGCTGCCCTTCCCCGTCACTGGGCAGTGAGATCAGCATGGAAGGGGTGGGGTCCCCAAATTGGTCCCAAGTCCCAGGGCTCCCATTGTTAAACCCTCCCTCTGGTGTAGCGTGGCCCCAGGAGCCAGCCTGGGTTTCGGCTCCCTCCACCAGACTGCAGACGGCAGGCAGGACTGGATCTCTTTCCCCGCCCCTAGGGAGCACGAGCCAGCAAATCCAAGCACCCTGGAGCCCACAGCGCTTCAGGGGCGTGCCCTTCTGCAAACTCCCAGCAGGTAGACCCAGGGCAATCCAAGGAAAGACACGGTGGAGTAGGGGCGTGTCGAGCTAGGGTCTCCGTGCCTCACTGGGGAGAGGGAGGTGAGTTTGTGTCTCCTGGGAGGCGTGCGGGGCTGTGCCCACGAGGGGGTAGGAAGTGCTCCCGTGGGGCGGGGTGCAGACTGGAGAGGTGAGTGGGTGCATCTGTCCAGCGGTCCACCCGGTGTAGTCGTGCCCGGCCCGTGCAGGGGTGGGGAGTGTCTCTCCAGCTGCTGGACAACTATACCAGCGCGATCGTGGTGTCCACTCGGCCCAAGCTGGCGGCGCTGCTCCTGCGCCTCGGACTGGGCGTGGCGGTGAGGCTGGGGGTGGTGGCCGCGCTGGGGGTGGTGGCGGTGCTGCCGCCCTCTCCTGGGCAGCCGTGCTGGAGGAGGATGTCTGCACACAGCTGGCTGCCAGCCTGGCGGGCGTAGAACAGCGCCGTACGGCCCTGCGCGTCGCGGGCCGCCACATCCGCGCCGTACTGCAGGAAGAAAAAGCCGCGTGAGCACGGACCACCCAGGGGGCCTTCACCCCCACGCCCCCCACCCCACGCCTCCACGCCCACCTCCAAGCTCCCTTTCCCTACCTCTCCGCTCACGTACCCACAACAGCAGCTGCGTGATGACAACATGGGAGAGCTCGGCCGCCAAGTGCAGCGGCGAACGGAGCTGTGGGTCCTCCACGCTGGTGTCAAGCGGCCCATGTCGCGCGTGGGCCAGAAGCAACAGGACGGCGGCCACGTCCTGGGCCTGCACAGCGGCCCACAGCTGGCGGCCCAGCGGCTCCTCAGTGGTGCCCAGAGGCGCCAGGAACAGCAACTGCTCATACTTGGCACGAATCCACGACTCACGCTCCTCCCTGCAATACCAGGGTCCAAGGGAAAGAGTTGTAGGGGACCTCTAATCGGGACCTCCCAGGAGCTGTACACCCTCCACACTCGTCCTCTAGTCTTACCTCGAAGAGTCGCGCGTAGGCTTGGTACGGCCCCGAGTGTCGCTCTCCCACACGCGGTTGGCCGTGTCGTTGCCAATGGCTGTCAGCACCAGGGTCAGCTCCCGGGGCCAATCATCCAAGTCCAGCGACCGCACGCGGGACAGGTGTGTGCCCAGGTTCCGGTGGATGCCAGAACACTCGATGCAGATGAGCGCACCCAGGTTCAGACTGGCCCACGTGGGGTCTGGGGACAGGATGCAACAGTAAGAAACCCCACCATTCATAAGGCGACAGGACAGGGTGCAACAGTGAGCCACCCCACCATTCATCAGGTGACAGCTAACTTCTAATCTGTGCCCTCACTTACTGGGGGCTCCACAGTCCACACAGGTGGAGTTTCCCTTTGCGTTGCGGATTGCCTGGATGGCCACAGCTTCGCTTTGACTGTCCGTGCGCAGCTGCAGAGGGCGGTGAGGTTAGCACTGACAGGGAAGCAGCTCCTCTAACCCTCGGCCACTCCTGCTAGCCGCCCCCTCCCTCCTCCCAACAACGTCAGAAGGGTTACCTTGACCTTGCTGCTCTCGCAGCACTGGAGACTGGCCAGGATCTGGCTCTCGATGGCCTGAACCCAGGCATCCCGCTCCTCGAAGCTGGCTGCCTCGAAGTGCCACGTCTGACCAGTGCTGGACACGATCAGGAACTCAAAGTTCTCCTCTGGGTGGGTGAACGGGAGAGGTCATGAGGGACAGAGTTCGAGCAAGCAGCCTTCCCCAAACCCTTCCTCCCTGATGTCCTTGGAGCCCCTAGGAGGGGGACAGTGGAGGGAAGGGAAGCAAAGGGTGGGAACAGCAGGAAGCCCAGCGCATGCAGGGAGAGGCAGGGCACCCCACCCCTCTGCACCCCTCCCGGCTCCCGCTAGTTACCTGCTTTATAAATATTTCTTAAACTACCAAAGGATTTTAGTTTCCACATTTTGCGCTTGGCTGGTTTCCCGAAGCGAAGGAGATAGAGACAGAGTGGAGAGCACAACAGAGAAAGAGAGACCGAGAAAAGAGAAGGAGGCAGATGGAGAGATAGACAGTGACAGAGAGTGCCAGAGACAAAGCAGGACAGACAGATGGGGAGAGAAAGCAGAACTAAAGTCAGTGGCCCCAGAGCAGAGTGGAGCAGGAGCCAAGAGCCGTGAGAACAGGCAGGTCTGGAACCCGGGTCCAAGCACCCGGAGGACAGGGCCGGGGGCGGGTACTGCGGCCAGAGAGAAACCTGGTCTCTTTGGAGGGGTGGGGGTGTCAGAATTTGTGTGGATAGCAGGAAAGGGAGGAGAGGCTGGGATGAGGACCCTGGGGCTTAGAAGTCAACAGACCTGGAGAGGGTGGGTGGGAACTGTTAAAGGGGGACAGGTCAGTGGTCAATGGCTCTTGGAGGAAACTGCCAGTCACTGGTTACTGAGAGCAGGTGAGGGGGAGTCACCAGGGACTTGGAGTTTGGGGCTGCAGTACTATATACATATACCAATGGGTCAGAAGTGCATATGAGGGCAGGAACTGGGAGTCAGGAAAAGAACAGGGGCAGGGAACAGGGACAAGAGCCAGTCGGTGTGCGTCTGTTTCTCCACTCAGTTATGTGCAGTGGTAATGACAGTCAAGCACTGAATTCAGGCGCTTATCCTGCTCCACAGGAGCCAGGGCAGGGGTTGGGATACAGGGGTGAGGGTCTGGAGCGGGAGCGGAACTACCCACCACAGCCTCACCTTCAGCCTGCACAGCCGAGCCTTCAGTCTTAGAGGGCGTGCTCAGCTTCTTCCTCCTCTGCTTCTTCATCATGGGAGAAGGTGGGGGCTCCCGACTCAGGGGACTTAGGTCTCCAGATGGGGTACAGTCTTAGGGAGAAAGGGAGGGGGACACAGTGCCTCAGTGGCCCTTCCATAGACTTCCCAATAGCTTGTATCCTGCCCTGGACTAAACGGCATGTTAGGCTATCTCCTCAGCTGACACAGTCCAAGAGGGCCCCTGGTTCGCTCCTCGGGAGGCGGGCAGATGAGTGAGTGCTTTAGAGTTGACTGTAATCAGCTCTTGATGGCAATTTATTGACCTGGAGTTCTTGGAGCAAGCTCATTAACCTTCTGAGCCTTACTTTTTTCATTCCTAAAATGGGGGTAATACTCTTACTCTTGGTAAGTTGTTGTGAGGAACATTTCTCATACTGTTACTTCTTGTTTATGTATATGTGTCTATTGTATATGTGTATCATTTGTAGATACACTCTCCCAACATTTCAAACACTGTGCTGGTTAAGATCCCCAGTGGTTCCCAATCTTCCTAATGCTGCAACCCTTTAATACAGCTCCTCATGTTGTGGTGACCCCAGCCATAAAATTATTCCTGTAACCATAAAATTACTTTATAACTGTAATTTCGCTACTGTTATGAATCATAATGTAAGGATTTCTGGAGACAGAGGTTTTCCAAAGGGGTCAATGGCCCACAGGTTGAGAAGCCACTGCCTTAGAGACAGTTCCTGTAGAGCTGAAGCATGAAGAGCTTAATAAGCTTGCCCCCCCCCCACACACCCATGTGATGCGTCAAACCAGAAACCTGAGCTTGGGCAGGCAGGCAGACTGGGCCTGGAAGCTAGTCTTCACTGCCATGATAGACACACATGAGCTTGGTGCCAGTCCCTCACACAGTTGCTCCCGCTCTAAGCCTCCACCTTATTTCACTTCCCACCCACCCATCCCATTTGGCTCCAGAAGCACTGACCGGTGCTAAGGGCACGGGCCAAGTTCCGGTCTGGTTTCAGCAGATGCTTGGATGTCTGGTCTGTGGGAAGCTGCAATGAACTGGGGCTTGGCATGGGAGTAGACGCTTCTGTGGTAAGGAGAGGAAGGGGAGACATCAGTGAACCTGTCTCCCAGCCCTCCCTCTTGATCAGCCACCGCTCCACGCAGCCACCATAGCACCAACTCCTTCCCGGCCCCACCACTGTTCTCCGTCCCCGCCTCTTCCCCTGCCCCCGTGCAATGGGCCCCACTCACCAGGGCCTTCACCCATCTGGACGGCGCTCATGTCCTTGACCAACCCATTGATGCTGGCTGAGGGGCCAAAAGCTGAGATGGCCCTTGGGGGCCGCTTGCCTGGGACTTTGACCGTTGTCCGTAGCAGGTCCATCTCCTTGCCGTGTGTACTGTGGATATAATCCTGTAGAAGTACAGTATTAGACAGTGTACAGAGAGTGTTCCAGGGGTGGGGGTCTGGCCTTTGGGAGTGCTGAGAATTAGGCATACAGAATAGAAAGGGGTCCTGGTTGCTGACTGGGTTAGGAAGAGCCTGGAGGAGGAGGCCTGTCAGACTTGACCTGGAAGCATTCCCCGCATGGCAGGCCAGGGACAGGCCCATCCTTGGTACTCTCCCACTAGACTACAAGTTCTTGAGGGCAGAGAATTTACCCTCCCATCCCCAGCAAGGACAGATGACGGGCTCTAAACCTAGGTGCTGAGCCTAAGAGAACAGGACTAAAGCTTTCCAGAGATGGTGTGAGGACTTGTCAGAGGCACAGAAAGAACCAGAGGGGACGTTCACAGTTTTCCAGCGATGACCACCTCTGCTACTCACATTGATGCTGGGGTGGTAGAGCAGAAAGCCATTGCTGGACAGAGTCACATATTTCTTCTTCCATTCCTTGTTCAAGGAATTGCCACTTCGCTTTAGCAGGAAGCTCTGGCAAACAGAAAGGCGTGTGGGAGAGAAGCCCGCTGAGAACGCTGCTTTGAGCCTTTCTTCAGTTCCTAACCTCTTACCTGTTTAATGGGGATGGCGCGCCCACTGCCTGTTGTCTCTCCCCGACTGTCTAAGCTGCGCTTCTCAGAATCACTGCCCCGACGGTTCTGGAATGATTATTGGAATTAGCCAGGGGATGCACAGGATAGGACGATGGAAGGACGGTGAACAGAAAGAGGGTGAGCCCAGTGGAGGGGGCTAGAGGCTAAGGCTGATGGGCAGGCAACAGGACAGAAGGAAAGGGGGGTCAGCATGTCTAATACCGCAAAAAGGCTGGTCCTTCGCTTGGCTGCTCGGTGTAGGGACCCTGGGGTGCTCAACCCAGCCACTGCAGCCGCCTCGGCTCGGAGTTCCCGATGTCCAACATTGGGTGAGGATGGAAGGGAAGAAGAGTAGTCGCTGGTGTGGCCCCCGTTGCTAGCCTGGAGGAGTCAGCAGAATCTGGCATCCAGTTACGAGGCCTTCCCTACCATCACCACTATTCGCCCATATTGCCACCAGCAACACAAATCTCCCCTAGCATTGTCATACTGCTTTAAGTTTTGTCAAGTTTGACTTCCTGAGTGCTGTACTGTGCAACAGTTCAGATAACCTGAAAAGGGGAGCTGGCTGATTTCCAGTTCAATGTTGTTTTCTTCCTTCCTGCCTTCCTTCCTTCCTGCCTGCCTTCCTTCCTTTCTTTTTTAAAAAGGTTTCTCTGTGTAGTCCTGGCTCATTCTGGAACCACTTGGTAGACCAGGCTGGCCTTGAACTCAGAGATCTGCCTGCCTCTGCCTCCTGAGCAGCGGGATTAAAGGTGTGCGCCATCTTGGCGGGCTGAACCATCGCTCTTCTAATCCCACTAGTCTCCCCACCTCTTTTAAGGCTGACATCAGTCTCTAACCCCACATCTCACCTGCCCGGCTACAGGAGTGGAAGCAGCTGAGTGGCTCGGCGAACTGGGCAGAGACTTGCAGGCGGCCAGGAGCTGCTGCTGTTTGCGTAAGGTCACCACCTTCTGGGCCACTGAAGGAAATGGGGGTTGGACACCCATACCCTCCCCTGAGAAGTCCCCGGGAGATAATATAGCCCCAACTTCCTGTCCCCAGGGCCTCTGTGCCACCTGTGGCCTAGCCAGATCCTCCCAGAAAGAACCAGTGAATTAACTGACAAAAATTCCATAGGCTTCTCTTCCCTCCTGGAGGCCAACTCCCCGCCACTGGGAAGCACGGAACTGGATACTGGACCTCTGGAATACCACAGTATCTCCAGCTCTCCACTGTCAGAAGCTGGGGACTCACCCTCCTGGAAGACCCGGTCCACATTCAGCCCGTACGTGGCGCAGGTCTCATAGTAGCTGCAGCGTTTCATGTCTGTGCACAGAGCCCTCGCGCGAGCATCACCCACCACCCGAGGAGACGATGCGCTGATCCTGTCTGAGGGGGCAGGGAAGGGGGCAAGACTGGTGAGGTGCCTTTCCGCCAACGTTCATGATTCCCTTTACCATTTGTTTGGAGCCCAGGCTAGACCTCCTAGAGCTGAGTGTGGAAGTGGACAGTGTATAAGCCCCTTTGTGAATACAGGGCAAGTTAGGTCGGTGTCCGTGTATGTGCGAGTGCCTCTGTGTGTGTGTGTTTTCAGGCAATATCTCAGAGGTTGAGCGGAGCTTCCTGATGACAGCCGGGATTCACAGCTGATAGACACCCTATCCTGAAAAATCTCTGAACCTGAGACCTGGGAGAGGACCCCGGCCTGGGAACTGGGAGAGTTGAATGCCTACAGGTAACAGGTGGGCTGTTCATTGTACAGTCAGAAACCAGGCTGCGAGAGACAGGTGGAGGCCAGTCCAGGCAGCAGCACGTGCAGCCGCCCGGAGCGTCCTGGCAGCTGAGCAGAGAGGGGTGGCGACAACGTTCCTCCAGTCGTCCTACAGACTGACTGCTTCTGAGCTGCTACTAGGAGAACCGAAAGTGTTCTGCCCACCTGATTGCCTCCGTGTTCCCTTGCTTCCTCTGCTTGCAGAGAAATTTCCCTTAAACAGTGTCAGCCTGACCCAGCTGAAGGGAAAGGTTTTCCATCCAAAGGAGGACTTGGACTTGGCATTTTCTCTGTGTTTCGAGGTTGTGGCTTCAGAAATGGGGATCAGAGATGGCCTTTACAGCTGCCTTTCCCTCCCAGGCTGCCCTCTTTTCTCAGCTCAGACCTTGTTTGGTTCATCGCTTCCTTATTTGGACATCAGGCTCCCTCTAGAGGGTTGCTGGAATCTAAGTAGCCAGTTCAGATACCTTGCCAATTTGGCAACCATGGTGGACAACGCTGGGTGTGTGTGTGTGTGGGGGGGGGGATCCTACTTTAAAAGGATGGCTTTCACACTTCCTCCTTACCTTGAGTCCCAACCAGAGCCAGGGCCAGACCTCCTCGTCCCTCCCCGCGCAGGGAGCTCAGCTGCCCATGGAGGCGGCTCACGGCCTGGAAGCTGTTCTCGTCCTCCAGGCTGAAGACCAAGATCACCGCATCTACCCAGCCTGAGAACTTGCAGGGGATGAGAGGGCAAACAGAGGGTCATACGGGTCACCTGCTCTGGATGCCACTCACAGGGGCTCCCGGCAAGGCAGGAAGTGCCCCTCGAAAAGCAACCTGCCATTGCCGGTGCCTGCACGCCTCACCTTGGCATCAGGTGCTCCTGCTTCCTCTCGGATCAGCACCAGATGAGTTTGGCCATCCACCAGCATCTCCTTCTTGTACTGCTCACCTGCCCAGGAAAGTGGCAAAGTGGTCAGAGGAGTGTCACCAAACCTTCCATAGTCCCTGAACTTAGCCCTTGTGCCTGGAGACCCAACTTGGTGCCTGCCCTGGCACTGGTCTTCCTGGTGGATCCCTGGCCCCCAGCCTTAGCTTACTGTGGTTTCTGAGAACTCACTCTCGGTCTTCTCCAGCACCTGGTATGAACCTGTGAGGAATCTGTGGATGAGAGACGACTTCCCACTTCTGACATCACCCAGCACACCCTAAAGGAGAGATACAGAGACAGTAGGAGTTAAGAAACGGCAAGGAAAGTTGGGTGTGGTGGTACACGCCTAGAATCCCAGCACTCAGGAGGCAGAGGCAGGCAGATCTCTGAGAGTTTGAGGCCAGCCTGGTCTACAAAAGTGAGTCCAGGGGGCTGGAGAGATGGCTCAGTGGTTAAGAGCACTGGCTGTTGTTCCAAAGAACCTGAGTTCAATTTCCAGCAACCACATGGCAGCTGACAACTGTCTGTAATTACAGTTGCAGGAGATCTGACGCCCTCACACATGAAGGCAGAACACCAATGTAATGAAATAAATAATTTTTTAAGAGTGAATCCAGGACAGCCTGGACAGGCTACACAAAGAAACACTGTCTCTAAAAACCAAAAGAAAAGAAAAAAGCAAGAAGCTTATTCTGCTCATGTCAGAGCCCACAAGAACTGACAGTATCAGCCACCAAAGACGGACCTCCAGGGCCTCCAGTCAGCTGGGAAGAGCAGGGCATATCATGGTGAGAAATGGTCCCATGGCCCAAGTAGAGTACACACAACCCCTTTTTGGTTTTTGAGACAGGGTGTCTCTGTATAGCCCTGGCTGTCCTGGAGCTTGCTCTGTAGACCAGGCTGGCCTCAAACTCACACAGATCTGCCTGCCTCTGCCTCCCTGAGTGCTGGGATTACAGGCATGCACCACCTTGCCCAGCAAAGACTGCTCTTCATGTGTTGTTTAGCAAACACTTTGAACCTGTGTGTGCAGCATGGTATAGACCTAGACATTAACTGAAAGTTTTACCCAGTTCTAAGCAACACACCAAGAGGTTTGGTGTTGTTGTTTTGTTTTTTAATGCCAGACATGAGAAGCCTGGACAAACGGAAAGAGACAGCATGAAGACTAGAGAAGTTGTAGAGTAATGAGCAGCCCCCTCAGTTCTTGGTTCTGTCAGGAGGGAAGGGGAAAGGGGAGAATTAAGAGTTCCTGGGGGGAGGCAAACCTTCCCTGCAAGCCAAAAGGCTGTGTTACCTACCAGGCGCAGTTCGGGAATTGAACGGCTCAAAGTCCATTCCTGGCTATTGACCACAGCCTCTGAAAAGGGAAGGGGGCGGTAAGATGGGAGGCTCGGGCCTGGGAGGACTCCCAGCCCTCAGCCCTCTCTTTTCCAGGGCTCACCTAACCCCTAGCACCCTGCCTGCCCTGGCTCGGGTCTTAGAGTGGCCCAGTCCTCCCATCCCAGCCGCTGCTCTGCACACAGCTGTTGCCACTGCTCAGTGGTTGCTTAGCAACAGAGCTAGCAAGACAAAAATACTTCAGTTGGCATCTCCCTTAAACACGTCCCCAACGTGGGTCCTTGCCCCGACCAGACCAGGACTTTCCTAGCATCGCTTCTCCTACCACCACACAGACTACAGGGACGCCCCTAACATTTTGGGGGCAGATCCACCCAGGGAGGGCCTGGGTCCTAGAAGGGAGCGGATCTTCTCCCATCTCCATTTCACCGGAGAGAAGGTAGGTGAGGGCTTTCCTGACGTTTTTTTCAAGGTCAGCGGCACAGGTAGTTCTAACCCCTGTCCATCAGTCAAGTGGACAGAACTTGGACTTTCCTCTGCCTACATCTCCATGGCCTCCGAGAGAACCGCGGGGTAAAGCAGAAAGAAACCAGAGGCTCGGGGAGAAAATATTCTTGCTCCCGCCGGGTCCAGCCCCCGCGCCTGACACTGGCCGGACGTTCCCGGGGCGCCGCAGCTGCGGCGGGAACTCGGGGATCCGGAGCCATCTGCTCCCACCCGCTCCGGAGCCAAACCCCCGGGGCCGCCCCCGCTTCTAGACCCGCCTCCCCTCCGGGGAATGTCTCGTCCGTCGCACCCCCACTCCTCGCGCCTGTCTCTACCAGTCAGAAAATAATAATAAAGGCACCCCTCGGGAGAAATAAATAAATAAAGCCGCCTCCCTGCATGGCCTCCAAGTCTCCCGGGGTAAGAACTGTCTTTGCGGCAGTTCCGCCCCCTGACTCACTCCAGGGTCAGCCCCGGGCGGGTTTCGACGCGCTGTGGGGCGGGGGTGGGTAGTGCGGGAAGCCAGGCTTCCTATCTGCCCCCTCTCAGCTCACATTTAAATCTGCACGTTCCAGCCCCCGCTCACTCTAGAACCTCCCAATCCCCCTTCAGCGCCTGGAAAAGCCAGCAGCCCGCTCTCAGCCCAGGAGCCCTGTCTCTGGCGAGCAACTGATGCAAGGTCACTTGTCACACCACCTGTGCCTGTTACTCCGGGAAAACTGAGGCTCCCACATGTCCTGCACCTCCAACGTCCCCTACACACAAGGCAAACCCACTATCGCCTTGCTTCCAGAATCCAACCAGGGCCGGGGTTGGGGTCTGAGGCTTCTGTGGGAGTGATCTTCTACAGTAGGCATCAACCAAGGCCATCATCATTTCCCAGGAAGTACACTCTCCGAACACACTCAAGTCACGTCTCGAGATCCCTATCCTTGGCCTCAGCCCCTGGTGAAGGAGTGAGCCTAGCACACACACTCCCCCCCCCCTCGCCCCCGTTCGTGCACGGCGTCTCCCCACCCCCACCCAAGTAAGCGTCCAGGTGTCTCAGGCCCCGACCCCTTCCTACTCACTAGGGGAGGCACGCAGCTCTGCGCCCAGCAGCTCCCTGGACCCGCTGCTGGAAGACAAGCCTTGGGGTCCGGGAAGGGGCCCGGGGCCAGGAGGGCCCCCTGTGCTCTTGGTGAAGATACCGCTGATGAACTTGAGCATCTTGCGGTCACGAGTGGATGCTCGGCCGCCCTCCCGGCCCCTTTTCAGCCCTGGAGCTGGTGGCTCCAGAGTGATAGGGGGTGCAGGCCCGAGGGGCTGCGTGGAGGCGGCAGTGACAGAAGTGGCTGGAACGGGGGTTGCTGGCACGGTGAGCGGAGGAGAGCCGGCAGTGGGTCCTGGGTGCAAGTCACTATTGTCCAAGGTCTTACTCTTGCCTTTCCGAGGGGACAGCTTCCCTCTGGCGCCAGCCCCAGGCCCGACCCCGCCAGAGGTCGTGACTGCAGCGCCCCCTCCCCCGCCGGCCGCAGAGGC
Source organism: Pachyuromys duprasi (assembly GCA_028658305.1). NCBI lineage: Eukaryota > Metazoa > Chordata > Mammalia > Rodentia > Muridae > Pachyuromys > Pachyuromys duprasi. Next base: position 38,460,303 of record CM053753.1, on the reverse strand, counting down.
AGACGCTCCAGTCCCGGCGGTGCTCTTTGACCCCTTGACCCTGGGCTTGCCCTCGCTTTCGGGCCATGACAGGCGGCTACCCGCGCCCTTGCCCCCGCCGGCTTTGGCTCCACTAGTGGTCACGGTCTTGAAAGGCTTGGGAGCCGGCGGAGGAGGCGCCACCTTGAGCCTTCGGCTGCCGGTGCCAGGATGCGGGGAGGACGAGCCCGGGACGCCGCCGCCCGTCCGGCCTTCGGGTTCCGGACCTCCCCAGCTCGGGCTGCTGAGCAGAGGGCGCCGGGAAGACGGGGCGCCCCCCGGCTTGGAGTCCGGACTCAGCCCCCCGGAGAGCGGGGGTCCCGGAGGGGCGGCCCAGAGGGACAGTCGGCGGCCCGGAGCCGGGGAGACCGGGCGAGCCGGACTGGCCGGAGCCGGGGACAGCGCGGGGGGCTCCGCGCCCCCGGCGCCCGCGCTGCTGGTGCTGATCCACAGCGCATCCTGCCGGTGGAAGAGACGCTCGTGCCGCTTCTTGCCGGGCTCCTCCGCGCCTCGGGGGCTGCCAGGCTCTCGGGGCTCGGAACCTCTGGCCCCGGGGGCGCCGGCCGCGGCTGCAGACGGAGAAGGCGGTGGCGGAGGTACCGACTCGAGCTTGACCAGCGTCAGCGAGATGAGGTAGGTCGTTGTCCGGCGCTGAAGCGCGCCCGCGCCCCGGCTCATGGGGCCCGGAGACCCCCGAGCTGGGGAGGGGAGGGGACTCCCCGGGACTGCCTCAGGGGGGCCCGGCCATGGGGCCGCCCTGCTCGCTGCCCCCAGCCCCCGGACCCCGCTGAGCCCCCGGCCCGGCTCCGCTGTCGCCGCCGCCTCCGCCGCCTCCTCTTGCGCCCCCCTCCCATCACATGGGGCGCCCCCTCCCCATGCTCCCCGCCCTGTGCCCCCACCCCCTTGGAGCCCCGGGACCTTGGTGCTGCTCCAGGGAGACGCGCCGGACCGTGCACCCCGACCTGGGTGGGGGCGCTGAGATGGGCGGAGGAGGGTGGGAAGGACAGTAGTGGGGGCAAATGGGGATGAAGGAAAAGGGGGCAGAAAAGGGGACAGGGGGCTAGGGTAGAAGCAGGGGTGAGGGGAAGGCAGGGGCGGGAATGCGGACTCAATGGGCAGAGGCCGCGGATGCAGTGGGAAAGGGGGGG
>CM053753.1:38317390-38459037 GCA_028658305.1 Pachyuromys duprasi | reverse complement strand
CCCTCCTTTCTCACACCAAGGTTAGGGAACACGAATGTAGAGTGTGACATTTAGGGACAAAGGTAAAATCTGATCTATTGGCTGGACAGATACAGGGAACAGAACTCTTTTGGTCTCTGTCAATTCTGGAAAAGCTGAAATGGGAAGGTGAGGAGCCCAGAGATCCCTTCCCAGGACCCCCTTTCGTTTCTTTCTTGGGGTACCTGGATGAGTCTTCTTACTCATCACCCAGTCCTCTCTCCCACCCCACCTCCACCCCTACCCCATACTGAATACTTTCACGGCTCTGGAACTTGGACTGATTGTCCCAGAGTGAACTTGAAAAGTGCTCCCCAGGGATGGGGACAAACAAGGAACTTAGCGGGGTAGGAAGGGAGGGGGGTTGCCTCTGGAGGGGAGAGGCGAAGGCTTCTGAGACTGAGCTGCAGCGTGAGTCAAAGGCCCCCGGCTCAAGGTGGAAGAAATACGTCTACCGATTGACACCCCCCCTTATTCCAAAATGCATCCAGTCTCCATAGCAACCGTAGCTCCAAGAGTGCCTCAGAAGCCGCAGCGGGGATAAGCGGAGAGGAGGGATCAGTGTGTAGGATGGGTGGTAGACCAATCAGGGGATACTGCTTAGTGAAGGGACTACTCTCACACCTGGTTGCCCACCTGCGGGGGATTTTGCTCCCTGGACACAAGGAGCCCCCTCAGTTGAGCCAGCGGGAGCCGGCCTGTTAGGTGTTTCCGTTCAGTCTCCTGAGGTCTATGTAGCCGGGTTCTTACAGCAGGTTAAAAGGGGGGAGGGGCGCAGAGTGAATGGACACCATTTGCGCTGTGTCCCCACCCCTCTAGGGGCTTTGGAGTTCAAGGCTTTGTCCTCCAGGAGGGCAGAGAAACATGAGCAGTTGAGCCCGTGCAGGAGAGAGACTGAGACCCCATGGAGCGGGGGAAGGAAGAGGGTCTCCCTGAAACCTTGGAGACCTCTGCCCGGGATCTGGAGAGTCTCGAAGGTCCTTTGATTTGGCGTCCCACCCTCTTGACGCAGCCGAGACTATAATAAGTGCTGCCGTGGGCGGCTCTTGGAGGCAGGAGCCAGCACTGGGTTCGGCCTGGTAGGGGGTAAGGGTTGGGGGCTGAACCGGGAGGCGGGGAGCCCTTTGTTCATCAGAGACCCATACCCACTCTCTCCCAGATCCTATCTTGGAGGTCACCGGTTTCATAGGGAGTGCCCTTCAGACCGGATGGCACCGTCCTCAGGACAGGAGACCCACCCTAGTTTTTCATGAAGTAGACAATTTCATAAGGGGGAGTTGCTAGCTTTTTACTATTTGGGGCTGGAGTGGCCTGGGTTTTTCTTCGTACTTAGTGGGAACAGAATCTGTCTCAGAGTAGAACAAATTATGAAAAGTACTTACAAAAATGAGCCTTGCCAGGTGATGTGGGGCACCCTTTGGAGGAAGCTGAGGCAGGAGGATAGTTGAAAGTTTAAGGCCAGCCTGAGCTACACATTGAGTCCCAGGGTGGCCTGGGATAGACAGCAGGCCCCAAACATAGTCCAAAAAACAGATAGTGTTGTACTGGGGGTTCGAAAGAGTAGAAAACTTGCCTGGCATGAAGGAAGCCTGTAGGCCCTAGGTTTCATCCCCAGCACCACACGCCACCCACAGAAATATGGAGAGAGGGTCTACTCAGCCTCCATTCTCTTTAGCTGCCTTTTTAAGACTTTTCAGTGGCTGCTCATTATGTAGCTGAATCTGAGGCTGGTTTGGGGCTTGCTGTGTCCTGTCACTGAGACCGCCTAGAACGTTCAGTCCCACTCCATCCTCCTACGCTGTGAGACTACTGGTGTGCCCCGTCACACCAGCTCTCTGTCCCCCTTTCTAGGACTAAGTGGGGTGTCTTTGCTTGGTCAGAGGAGGGCATTCTGTAGAACCCCCTACTAAGACTCCCTTTCTCAGCACCCAGCATCTCAAGGAAGATGCAGGACTGGTTCCTATCAAACGGTTGGGTGCAGGAGCTGAGACACTAGCTTCAGAAGGGTAATGAGAAGAGAGAGGCATGGAAAGAGAGTGGGGCTATGATACTAAAAACCTAAACCAACCAAACCTTCCTACAAATTATGCCCTGGTGTCAGATGGTGTCCTTGATAAGAAGTGTTTTTTTTGTTTGTCTGTTTGTTTTTGACACTCCCTTCCTTGAGAAGTAGCTAAGAATGGAGGAGGACTGATAACTGGACCTATCAGGGTCTGATGGAAGATGGGCTCCTGCCTGACACAATTCACTAACAAGTGCTTCTCTGAGTTCTTGGGCATCTGGAGATGGAGGAAACATAACATGTCTCCCAGTTCCTCAGTGGTGGGCCTTGTGGATGGAGAACAGACTTGCCAGGACTCCCCACAGGACCCCAGGCTACAGTAGACAGGAGGATGTGGCGGATGGTGTTGCCATGACAGTACTTCCTCCCTGTGTTGTCAACACTTACTCTAATAACACTAAGAAGGTAGAACGGAAGGAGGTAGAGGGGAAGACAAGAACGGGCGCACAGGAGAGGGGACTGAGCCAAGTCCTGGGGCCCTCACCGCAGTGGAGCTGTACAAAGCGTGGGGCTTTATGGATTAGTGTGTCTGGACATACAGACAGACAGACACACACACACACACACACATGCACACACACTTCTGTGTGTGTTTCTCTACAGCTGGAGAACAAGAGGTCATGATCTTGACTGGGTCCTGGGAATGAGCAAGTATCAAGTCCCAGAACCTCCTGCCCTGACTGTTTCCTGTTCTGGACTCAGACAGAGACCACTAATGGGTCTAATGGGTCTGTTACAGCCTGTCTCTCCAATGCTATCCACTCTCTGCTGCCAAGAAGGTCAGCTCCACAGTGACCTGCATTTTGTTCAGAGGGCATTTTTGGAAAGAGGAATAATAATACCCCCCCCCATGCCTTTTCCCATCCTCTCCAAATGTCTTCTTTCCCGAGCCCCAGCTCCATCTTAACAACTAGGAAGTGGCTGCGTGATCAGTTTAAAAACCTATGTTTAGACACCGCTAAGCATTTCTGTATCCTGTGCTGCTCCCCAAAGCAGCCAAGTTAGGGTTCGATGCATCTCTTACCTCTTATACTGTCCAGTGAGGCCTGGATGCCATCTCGGAGTTCAGGGTCACCCACTCTCTCTGCCAGCTTCCTGAGTCGGTTCAGAGCCTGCTTGGCCACCTCATGTCGTCTGACTTCTGCTCTTACTGTGGCTATAGCTAACTGCCTCTGGGCATGCATGTTGCGCAGACAGACCTGCCTTGCCAGACTAACAACCACCTCTGACCCTGAAGCCCATGACCCCAAAGCCCCTAGACTTCAGAAGGCCCCTTCTGCTGTTCCCCAGAACTCCTTGACCCTGCCCGCCCTTCCTGTCGGCCTCACTTCCTGACTGGTGAGCTTCAAACCCACAACCCGCACAAACTACCTCTTACACCTCCTGCACCCTCTAGCGTTGGCCCTTCAGCTCTGACAGCCAGCCCCAGTTGTGATTGCTCAGTCAGGTGAATGGAGTCTTAATAAGATCTCCCACAGTCTCTGTGGGAGGTAGCTAATTAAGATGGCCAGTTGTGGTGGTCTATACCAGTGGGATTAGCTGAGGTGGTGGAGGCAGGGGGATCACAAGTTCAAGACCAGCCTGGGGAAAAAAAAATGAGTGTTGGCTCTGGGAGAAGGCTGGCTGTCGGGATTGCAGGTAGGGCCTCATATCCTTGGTGATTTCCAAATTTGTCTCAGAATCACTACAGAGGTCTGCATGCACCAGGGCACACTTAGTTATTTACCACTCTGGGCTGGAGAGATAGTTCAGTCAGTAGAGCTAAGGCTCACACTTCTTAACATCAAGAGTTTGAGCTGGGCACAGTGGCCCACAAATGTAATCCCAGAACTCAGAGAGGCAGAGTGTGAGTGCGAGGCCAGCCTGGTCTACAAAGTAAGTCCAGGACAGCCAAGGCTACACAGAGAAACCCTGTCTCAAAGAACAAAAACAAACAAAAAAAGAGTTCGGTTTCCAGTTCTTCATCACTCTCTACACATTCCTACAGATTTTCCATAGTCAGCTGCCCATGATAACCACCCCTATTCAAAAGACCCAAGTAGTTATGAGGAAGAATGGGGTGTGTGGGAGGTAAACAACCTACACCAATTAGCATGTGTATAACATTTAATCATTTACAACGTACTTTCATATATATTAATGGTAAGCCCAAAAGGTAGGGTAATTTACCATTATTATGCTGAAGTGAAAACTGTTGCTCAGAAGGCCAATAACAGGTGGACAGAGATCTAATTATACTTTTAATTTAATACACACAATGGAGGTACTTGCTGGCAGTTTCCTCAGGGACCATCGTTCTGCCCTTGATTCATGACCTGAAATAGAAGACAAATGAGGAACTGAAGGAGAAAATGAGATAAAGCAAGTTGGGGATCATAGGGAATGGGTTGTTTGACCCAATTATCATTATTATTTGGCATGTGTGTGTGTGTATGGTGTGCACAGGTGTATATGTTTTCATGTGTTCTGGTTTTATGTCTTTTGCTATGATGCAACACTGCAAAAAGCAACTTAGTCAAGAAGGGTTTATTTTAGCTTATAGTTCTACATCATAGTCCATCGCTGTGGAGAAGTGAAGTCTGGAATTCCAAGCAGCCAGTCGGTCACAGGATGCCCAGAACCAAGAACCGAGAGAACTGAATGTACACAGGCCCACCTGTTCGCTTGTGTTCAGCTGTCTCCACTCTTACACAGTTCTTGACTTCCTGCCTAGTGGACTGGTTTTTCCCATATCAATTAATTAAGACAAGTCCGCCCAATATAGACAAAATCCTTCATTGAGACCCTCTTCCCCAGTGATTCTAAACTGTTGCAGGATAGGTGAAACCACAGCTCATCCACAGGATGTGTATGGCGCACGTGCACGTGTGCCTCTGTGTGGGTTAGTCCATGGCTGACATTGCTCATCTTTTTTGATTGCTCTCCAATTTGTTTATTGAAGCAGGGTCTCTCAGCAAGCCCAGAACTTGCTGACAAGAGAAACTAGCTAGCCAGCTGGCCCTGAGGACCTCCTGTCTCCACCTCCAGGGTACTAGAGAATTTCGGGCAGCAGGCACACCTGCCTGGCTTTCATGTACACTCTGGATCCAAACTCCAGTCCTCACATGTGCACAGCAGGCACTTTGGCCACTGAGCCATCTCCTAGTTATTTTGTTTCAAGGATTGAACCTGTCTGGAGAGAGAAATTATTCTCTTCTTCCTTTTCTTCCTTCCCTCCCTCCCTTCCTCCTTCCTTCCTTCCTTCCTTCCTTTCAGACAGGGTTTCTCTAGTAACCCTAGCTGTCCTGGAACTCACTTTGTAGACCAAACTGGCCTCAAACTCAGATCTCCATCTGCCTCTGCCTCCCAAGTGCTAGGACTAAGGCATGCACTACCATGCCCAGTCCAGGTTGTTTTCTTATGTATAGCTTCTTTGGAAAAAACTATCTAGACTATTTTATTTTGAGACAGGGTTTCTCTGTACAGCCGTGGCTGTCCTGGAACTTTCTCTGTAGACCAGGCTGGCCTTGAACTCAAAAGATCCACCTGCCTCTGCCTCCTCGGCAGTGAGACTAAAGGTGTGCACCACCACCACCTGGCCAGTATTTATTTTATTTAAAAATTTATATTATTTTATGTGTATGAGTGTTTTGCATATATACATATATATATATGTATGTATGCATGTATGGGGCCTAGGTAGGAGGTTGTCAGATACCCTGGAACTGCAGCTATGGATGATTGTGAACCACCACGTGGGTGCTGGAAACTGAATTCAAGTGCTCTTAACCTTGGTGCCAACTTTCTGGGCTCTTGAGCTATCATTTTTTAAATTAATTTATTTTTATATCAATCACTTGAGCTATCATCTTGAGGATGATTTATGATGGATGAGTATGTGAACATTTTTATATTTGGAGAGAATGGGGTTGCATTTGGATTATTTACTGGACTCCACAAAAAGGGACTAAACAGTAATAACAGTGATGCTAGGTACTGCGTACTGATTGAAGCATTTTAGATGTTCTAACTCATTTAGTCCTCAGGACAATCCAGAGGTTGTTAGAGTAGGTTCACTGTCATCCACCCCTCTTTTACAGATGAAGAAGGAGGTACAGAGGGTTTAAGTGCCTGCTCATACATATAGTAAGTCACAAAGTTAAACCCGTGCAATTTGACCCCAGGATCGAGACTGGACTGTAGGCAGTCGCAGGATGTGAGCACACATAGACTCAAATCACTGTGTGGAGTTGATGGGGGCATTTTTCTGATTCCATTCCCATCAAGGACGCCTTTGTCCAGGAGGAAGAGAAGGGTTGTGACCTTTCTCACTCCCATTCAAAGGGCACTATGTCCAAATGCTTGTGCAGTAAGGTTATTGACCAGCCACACCCTATTTCCCCTTCTGGAGCAAAAGTGTGGAGTCTTGGGACTTGAGAGATGGCTCAGTGGTTAAGAGCATTGGCTGCTCTTCCAGAGGACCTGGGTTCCATTTTGATCATCTCCATGTAATTCTGTCTGTAATTCCAGTTTCAGGGGATCTGGCACCCTCACACAGACATATGTGCAAAAACAAAGCAAGACTCCAAATGCATATAAAAATAAATCCATTTTTAAAATGGATTTAAAATTCCTAACTTTGTGTCATCTTGTGGCAGCCCTGGATCATCATGCATACATGTGTTACAAAGACGCAGAGTACATCAGTGTCTACACCTGTGCTTTTTCACAGATAGGAATGCCCCAGCCTCAAGTCACTGTTTCCACTTGAATTTCTGGCATGTCCACACTGCAGAGGAATGTAGAACAGAACATGCGTACTAGTAGACACACTTAACAAGTGCCTGAGGATTTGCCGGCTGTTGCTATGCCTGAGTTGGATCCTCCCTAGCTGGGCAACATAGTTCATTTGGTTCCTCTTGGTGTTCCAGAGCATGACGCACTGTAACAAGACGATGGCATCATCATGAGATCACCCTGAAACACGGGAAACGGGAGGAGAAAGGTTATCCTTGGAGGGGCGGAGCCACTTCCTCTCACTACAAGCCCCTGTTTTCTCTTCACCTGAGTCCTCTGAATTTCTCTAAGGGTTCAGTCTCGGAACTCAGTACTCAGGAATCTACGCTTTTGAAGTTTAGGTTCTGGTCCCTAAGAAACTGTAGAAACCCTGTCCTCAGTCCTTTTTTTTTTTTTTTAAGTTTAGTCCAATGAAAAACTGAGGGAAGGACTGGGAGGCGGGCTGGTGACGTAATGCACATTGATTGGCATTGAAGTCCTGGACGTCCTGGATTAGACACGAGTTTCGCCAATCCAGAGGCAGGGGTGGGACTGTGCAGGCGCAGAGTATTGGTTTGGCTGGCTTGGATTTAAAGTGGTAGAAGCTGTTGGAGTCCTACAAGACGGTCCCCAAAACCTTCCCCTCGAGTCCTTAGGACCAATTTGGGTCCCTAGAACTGAGGAGATGGTTTGCGGCGGATTTGCCTGTTCCAAGAATGCGCTGTGCGCTCTCAACGTGGTTTATATGGTGAGATTTTGGAGATGAGGAAAGCTCCGGGGCGTAAAGACTGGGAGAGTTTCTGGGGGACTTCCGGTGGGGAAAGGGATGTACTGGGGGTTCTGGAAAGCGTCTCAAAAACTTCCGGCGAGGAGGGAATTTCTGGTGACTTCCGTGGAAGAGCAGGGACTTCCGGTGATGAGGGGGCTCTTTTGGTGGTGGGGCGGGGTACATCGAAGCCTGCGGGCCTGCAGTCCCAGTCTTCACTTAGGCTCCAGTTTCTTCCCAAAATAGGGATGCTAAGGGTTCCGTTTGTATCTTGAGACGCTACTGCGCTTGCCCGACTCCGTCCCAGGTATTCCCAGTTACTTGCGAAGCGCGCCTAACACGCACACTCAAAGGGCTAACCTGTTAGTTGTAATAGCCTTTGGCTGTGCTGCAAGGTGAAAATCCTTGGCTGCTACAGGGTCTCACTACGTACGTAGCTAGCACATGCTAGCCTGGACCTTTGCTGTGCAGCGGTTGCGGGGATTACAGGTGTGAGCCACCGTACCAGGCTGAATTCTTTAAAAGTGTATTCTCTTTTCTGTTTCTTGCAGCTCGTGGGCTTATTGCTCATTGGTGTGGCTGCCTGGGGCAAGGGCCTGGGTCTGGTGTCCAGCATTCACATTATTGGAGGAGTCATTGTTGTGGGTGTCTTCCTTCTCTTCATTGCAGTGGCAGGTCTCGTGGGCGCGGTGAACCACCACCAAGTGCTGCTCTTCTTTGTATCCTGACCTAAGTGACAGGGGCCCCTGGACAGGGACCTCAGACATGTCTCTTTGTTCTTATTCTGTAATCCACTGAAGTCGATGTTTTTGCTCTCCACTGGGTAAAACTGCAGTTTTGTGAACAGAGAAGGGCCTTGAACTCTGCCCTCTTGCCTGCCACATTGCAGTTACAATTACCCTGGGTGAGATCTTAAAAACAAAAAACAGGATCATGCTCTGTAGTCCTGGCGAGCCAGGAACGCACACTAGGCTGGCCTTCACAGAGATCTACCTGCCTGTCTCACTGGGTGAGCTCTTTTAAATGGAAACCAGATTTTTTTTTTTCCATAACTTTTCAGTACATGATCATCCTTGGTTTGGTCTTCATCTTCCAGTTTGGAATCTCTTGCTCGTGCCTGGCTATTAACAGAAACAAACAGGTAACAGAAACAAACCCTTTTACTTCCAGAGGTGTGTGTTTCCTGACCCATCTGGTTAATTCCCCATGATGTAGTCAGACAACCCGACAGACTTGACATATGACTGTGACATGTCATCCTGTTTCTGTGGGACGATTGTGAACTGAGTGGGGAGACTAACGTTCCTCTGCCAACCTGCTCCAGGCAGACGTCATCAATGCTTCCTGGTGGGTCATGAGCAACAGTACCCGACATGAACTTGAGAGAAATTTTGACTGTTGTGGCTTGTTCAACCGTACCACTGCGCATCTACAAGATGAGACTTCCTGCAGTGCAGTAAGTTGAAGGGAGGGGAGGACGGCCCTGAGGACCTGGGTGAGGGCCACGCCCAGGTGGGCAGCCTTCATCTGCAGGCACTTAGTTCAAACATGACTTCTGGCACAGCCACTACAGCTGTTAGGATGGGGCAGGTCAGCAGCTTTGCATTCTGTATGTATATATTCTGTCCCCAGATGTGCAGAACCAGGAGCTCTACATGCCAGATGTGTGGGGAGAAGTTCCTCAAACATTCAGACAAAGCCCTGAAAATCCTAGGTGGTGTTGGGCTCTTCTTTAGCTTCACAGAGGTATGGATTCCTATCCCGTCATGCACACACCCATGAGCCTTAAACCACAAGATTCAAACAACTCTCCTCCTCTCCCTTTTCTGTAGATCCTTGGTGTTTGGCTAGCAATGAGATTCCGGAATCAAAAAGACCCTCGAGCCAACCCCAGTGCCTTTCTATGAGACTTTTGACCTCCCAGATAGGGTCTCTGCAGCCCAGGCTGGTTTCCAGCTTGCTACATAGCCAAGGAGGACCTTGACCTCCAGCTCCTCCAGCCTCAGTCTTCAGTGCTGGGATCACAGGTGTGTCACCACACTCAGCAAGTCTCTGGATCCTTCTGATGGCTCTCCTCTTCCTATGTCTCCCCCTAAATTCTCAAAAACCTAGGGTGGTTACTCTAGTCCCCACGTTTTTTGCTTGTTTTACCTCCCCTCCCTCAACACCTTTGGGTCCAAGGACAAAATCAGAACATTATCAAGAGGAAACCAGCAGGGGCAGGAGCCAGAGCTGTAACCCAGTGCCTCACATAGGCCGGCACAGTGTGTGTGTAGACGATGTCCCGCCCAAAGCCTTGACCAGGCAGCACAGGAGTGAAGCAGCAAACCTAAAACTAAAGCCATTTTAACCAAATCTTCAAAGAAAGGATTTGAAAGACCCTTTCCAAGAGCTTGTCGGCCAAAGAGCTAAACTGCCTGCCTACAGCCTTGCTGAGAACTTTCTTCATTGTGGTTTCTCAAAGCCAATCAGAAAAAAAAAAATTAAAGAAGGAGAATAAAAAAAAAAAGCACATTTTTTGTCTTGTTTTGTTTTCCTGTATAAAAAAGGATCCCAGTATAAATCAGGGAGGGAAGAAGACAAGATACACCCACCCTTTAGTGTAGAGAAATCGAAGGGCAAGAGGGTAATAAGCCTCATAAGGAGGTGTGGGGAATGTCATTTAAGGCTTAAAATATTCTCTGTAAAAAACTAGGGTAGTCTCCACAGCCTCAGGGGAAGGCAGAGGTTGCCTTTTCAGCGAGGTCCTCTCCATTCAAGTGTCCAGAAGCAGAGAAAGGCAGCTGCTCTTCTCACTCTGGGTCACTTTCTTCCTTGTGTAGGTAAGAGTGCTGCAGGGCTCGGAAGGCAGAGATTCGCTTATGTGGGTTAAAAGTCAGCATTTCCTATGGGGAGAGGCAAAGGTGAGAAAACAGCTGAAGAGGCTGCTGCCCGCCGCAACATGGCTGATAGCCTTTCTCCTCCTCTGGCTGGCCACTCGCAACAGTAGTAAAAACCAGAGCCTGTCCACTAACCAGACCTTGGTGCCATGATGGTCTGGGCAGTTAACAAATCTCTATGTGTGCATGTTCACATGTGAAAATGTGGAGACACACATGTCAGTCGGCACACAGGTCAGCGCAGTCTGAGCTGTCAGTCCTTGCCTTCCACCTTGATAGGTGTATAGAGCTCTTGTCAGAACTGTGTTTGCCAGGGTATGTGTCTGTCCACACCTCCCATCTTGCAATAAGAGTGGCACTATAATAGCTCACTGCCATACATGGGTTCTGTAACTTTTACATGGGTTTTGAACCCAGGCTCTCATACTTATACAAAAGAGCCATACCCACTGGCCCCCACTGAGCCCTCTCCCCAGCCCCGGCCCAGCCCAGTACCAGCAGCAGCTGCGCTCCGGCCTCCTCCATCTCTGGCACCACTGACTGCACTGGCCGAGGTCCTCTGGGGGAAAAGGCTCCTCGGGGTAGAGACACCTCTCGAGGCCAGTCATCTTCTGGAGGCAATCCAATGAGACTGTAGGGACAGGACAACTGTGGTTAGGAGAGTCCTTCTCTAGTTCTCATTTCCAGGGCTAGACCCAGCCGACATCTAAAGTTCAGCAGAGACAGATCCTCACTTACTCAAAGATTTTGCCCAACTGGTCGGCTTCAGAGTTTCCACAGAAGAGAGGCCTAAGGCAGAAAAAAATGTTCAAAGTATATATTATTTCAAAAATAGGGGAGTAACTATGAAGGGGCTCCAACGTTTCTGGCTCTAGGCAAGGTGGTCAGCACGAACAGGAGAGGTTGGGACTACAGCTAGATGGAAGGGACACGCCTATCAAGACCCTACATTGGGTGTCTCACACCATACATGCAAAAGAATGGTCAGGTCTGTAAAAGACCGGGGGTCGGGGGAATGGGACATGGCCTGTAGTTTAGTGGTATAGAGCATTTGCCCAGTGTGTGTTCTGAGTTCAACCTCCAGCATTAGAGATAGCAGCAAAAGAACTGTGCAACTGAAAGCCACTTAGGAGTCTCAGCTCCCAGCCAGGCATGCTGGCGCACACCTTTATTCCCAGCACTTGGGAGGCGGAGGCAGGAGGATCTTGGAGTTCTGGGTCAGCCTGGTCTACAGAGTGAGTCCAGGACAGCCAGGGCTACACAGAGAAACCCTGTGTTGAAAAACAAAAGTTTTTAGTCGCATACTTTCGACGAAACATCTCTGCAAAGATGCAGCCAACACTCCACATGTCCACAGGTGTTGCATACGTAGACTGCAGAAGAACTTCAGGAGCCCGGTACCAGAGAGTGACAACCTAAGAGAACAGAAGCAAAGGAGGGTCCTCGTGAGTCAACTATACTCCGGGGTTTGCTATAGGAAACTGAGTCCTCTTCCCCAGCCACAGCCTGTTTCGGCTGCCATCTTTCTACTGACCACAGGTGTGAGAGCCATCTGGTAGCTGTAGATTCTGGCCAGGCCAAAGTCAGCCAGCTTGACTGTCCCGTTACTTGTCACCAGAATGTTCTCTGGCTTCAGGTCTCGGTGGACAATGCAATTTGCGTGAAGAAAATCCAGGCCGCTTAGAAACTGCCGCATCAGATCCTGGTTTTGAAGGAGAAAGCATAGAACATTGGAAACTATGTATCATGCTAAATATCCCAACTAGCTTTCTTCCACAAAAGCCAACACCCACCCCACTCACCTTGATGGTATCCACTGGCAGGCCTGGCGGGGGTGCTTTGTCCAGGTATGTCCTCAGATCCTGGTCTATATGCTCAAACACTAGGGTGACCTTGATGTCTCGATCAGTTCGGGAAGTAGCACAGACGTCCATCAGCCTGCAAAACAGACGGCCGCCAGCTGGTCGTCTCCTCTGTTCCAGCGTGGCCTCTGGCCTTTCTACGGCCGCTCCTGACCTTGCAGGTCCTGCTGTGTCCTCCACCCCACTCCCAACCTTCTCACCGTACGACATTGGGATGCTCAAAGGCCTCCAGCCTCCTCAGTAAGGCCACCTCACGAACTGTGCTGACAGGAAGGCCCCCTCCGGCTCCTCCTCCATTAGGAACTCTAACACTCTTGAGGGCCACAAAGTGGCCACTGTGAGGATCTCGGGCCTTGTACACCGTCCCATAGGCACCGACACCAATTTCAGCCACTGGTTCATATCGAGAGGTAGCCATTCTTGGAGCAGGAGATGTCCTGCAATCACAGAGACTTCTAAAACCAAACTCTTCCACAGTTGGGAGGGGATGACCCAGCAGCAACAAAGGAACTCCTGCACAAGACCGCACAAACACTCTCACCAGCATCCCACCCCTCCACGCTTCAGGGCCCGAGCCTCAGGTAACACAAAGGCTACAGCAAGCCCTCCAGCCACGTGATGTCCCGGAGACAAAAAAAAAAGAATGCTTCCTTTGCTTTCGGAGGACACTGCACTGGGCACAAAGATCACACGATGCACAGGGTTTGCACCAAAGACTCTACACTCCACTCTCTGAGATCACACCCTCGCCCGCGACCACAAAGGCCCCACTTCCCGCCACTGGGCCACCCTTCCATAATCACCCAACGACTGGCCCCCCATTCCTGCAAGGGGCTGCACTCACCTTACGCCCGGCCAAGAGCTGTGGAGGTGGCCCTTTATCTGGGCCCGGGAGCCGGTTCCTGCGGCGCCATACACCGGGGATCGGTCCCGGGCAGCTGGACGCTACGGGCCAGACCATAGACACAGGCCGCGAGCTAGAGAGGCCCCCGCACCCCCACCCTCACCATGTGACCAGCTGCCAGACAGGCGCGCGGAAACCGGGAGGGCGGGGCGAATGGCGGACGTTCTGGACACGTGACCTCCACCCATGCGCAGTGGGCGGCCGGGGCTCGCTTTGATTGGGAGCCGTGTGGCGGGGGAAGGGGGCGTGGGAGCTGGGCGACCACGTGACCTGTTGCTATCCCACGTGACCCCTCTACTTTTCTCTGAGAAGCAGAGGTGTAGTTACGTTCTATGGCACGTGACCGGCTGCTCTACCCTGACTGCCGAGGAGGTGTGTGGGGGCGAGAGAGGGTGGAGTACAAGGCGGTGCCATGGCAACCGGGCCAACCAGCTCTCAACTCTCCGCTCAAGGCCAAGCCTAAGCAAGCGCCTCGCATCTTCAGTCTCACTACACGTCCCTACGTGGGCGGGAGGTCGGGGTGCTAGTGGGAGGTCCTGGTACCAGAGATGGTGCTGTCACATTTTCACTCCACCGCCATGGGGTGTTTGTGTCTTTGTTTTACTCATTCATTCAACAGAATTTTACTAAGTGCTTCTCCCTTCCAGTTGGTATGCGATGTTTTTGTTTTGGTGTCTCTAGCACTCACCCTTTGGTGATAATGAGATCTAATATAGGCAAGTTACTATATCATTAAGTGTGCTAAATACTCTTTACAGCACGAAGATTATTCTGCTACACATATATGTGACTGTACAAATATGAAGTCACAAAAGGGTGAGCGGGTACAAGGGCAGTCACCGACACCACTTCAGACCGCCACACTGCCGGAGCAAGACTTGTGTCCTCTCTGCATAGCTGTCACACTCCTTTTATTTGTTTTATTACATTGGTCTGCCTTCTCGTTGTCTGTGTGAAGGTGTCAGATCTCCTGCAACTGGAATTACAGACAGTTGTGAGCTGCCATGTGCGTGCTGGGAATTGAACTCAGGTCCATTTGGAAGAATAGCCAGTGCTCTGAACCGCAGAGCCGTCTCTCTAGACCCCATCACATCCCTTTTCATTTCCAGTCCAGCTTTCTTGGAACTCACTCTTTCCCTGAACAGCGTTTCCTAAATGGTCTCTGTGCACAGAAATCTAGGTAGACAGAGGTAGATTTGTTTAACGTTCGTTGTCTTTGTTTCCCACCACTTAGGGACATGGGGATAAAGGACCATGTTTCCATTTGTGAGAAATTGTCTAAAATCTGGAGCTTTATAAAAAATAGTTTTTGGTGTTGACAATTAGAGTCGGTGCTTTTCTATGTAGTAAGCACAGGTTCAGTCACTGCTACACTCCCAAGCATTAAGTTCTGAAATCATATTCGAGGCAGTATAGCTTCAGATTAAATGCAATTTTGTGCCTTAGCCTCTAAATGCTGCTTTTACAGACACGAGCAACCACTCCGGCTGTCTTATTTTTTGTGGATTTTTGTTTTAACAAACAAGGTCTCATTTCCAGGTTGGCCTTGAAATGGACACCCAGGTCGGCTAGCCTCAAGTGCTTGCTCCCGCACTCCCCAGTTCCTAGGAACTAGGGTTGGAAGCACACACCACACTCCCTTTTCTCCTTTTCTTTCTTTCTCTCCTTCTTTGTGTTTTCTTTTCTTTTTTGAGACTGGGTCTTGTCATTTAGCTCAGGCTGGCCTCAAACTCTCCAAAGTCCAAGTTCTTGGATTCCAGACCTGAGTCATCACACCCAGACTGAAACCATTTTATCCCCTGGTTTGAGTTGTAATCCATTGTCAGTTCTATTCTTCCTTTTCTGGTTGAGAATGTAATTGTGTGTGTGTGGGGGGGGGAGGTGGCACTTGTCTTTAATCCCAGGAGGGGATTGGGAGGCAGAGGCAGAGACAGGTTGGATCTCTGTGAGTTCAAGGCCAGCCTGGTCTACTTAGTGAGCTCCAGGCTAGCTAAGCCTATACAATGAAACCTTGTCTGAGACGGGGGTGGGTGGATGGGGTGGGGATGATGTGTGTATGTATATATGAATGTTAATGTAACAGTATAAACTTGAAGATTAACACAAACCATCGTCAACTACAAAATGAAAGGTGCATTGGACAGATCTCTTTCTGCTGCTCTGATGTTTCCTGCTGACAAGAGTAGAAAGAAAACGATCCAGGCCTAAATTGGCTAAGGGGCTGGAGAGGTGGGCGTTTCACTGGCTGCGTTCCTAGGGCTGTTTGGGTTTTTTAGCTTTCTGAAAGGCTGTCTGTGAGCATATTAAACTCCGAACACAGGCACTTCCTGCTTCTTCTTACCTCCCTTATGAGCGCACCGCTCCTTGCTCCTTGCTGAAGCAGCTGTCTTTGTCTCCTTCACTCACACACCTTTCCCCCTGCTTCATTCATTCGTCCATCCAAAGCCCTTAGATGCTTTGCAGAAACACTGCCGTCGTCGCTGACACTTTGAAGAGTCTTAATTTGGCAATCTGTCCCTAGTTCGACTTGCTCGTTCCCTCCCTTCTCTGTTAATTACTCTTTTACTAATTAATTTTTTTCTCAGTGTTTTCGACCCAGTGGGCTCCCCAGGAATCCCTTTTCCCTCCGCTTCACAAAGGGGCTGAAAGGGCGTAAATGTAAAGAAAAACAAAACAAACAAACAAAAAACGATAGGCTGGGAGAGAGCCCTAGGGTCAACGTAGAACAAAGATTTAAGCGCGAGCGTGTGTTATTTACTTCAGAGTAGGCGAGCTGAAGGCAGGAGGGAATCAAGAGAGACACGCCCATCCCTTTGGTTTCCCTTACTGCTCACTCACCACCTTCACACGTTAGAATCAATCGCTTGTTTCTCACACAATTCGTTTCCATTCCTGCACACCACTGTATCACAGTCCCGCACCCGGCACCCTTTACGATCTTTTGTGTATTAGGGTCCACCCCTTGCCCACCGCCTCCCGCACACCTCTGAGCCCGTGCAGAGCTCTTTCTTTGCACGTTCCCATTATGCATATACCTCCGCGCCTCGCCACACCTGCAGCCTCCGACGACTCACCTTCCGTCCTCACCCCCTCCCCGAGCACACACCTATTCTCCTACCCCGGCACGCGCTCCCCTCCGCTGGCCCCTCCCCTCCCTCCTCCCGCGCCTCGCACACTCGCCCCGCCCCTGGGGACACCTGCTCGTGCTGGGCAGGGCGGGGATGCGCAGCCGCGGCCCCTTCTCCTCCGCTCCCCTTCCCCGCCCCACCCCTCCCTCCATCCCTCACCGGCTCCCCGGCTCCCGCCCCGCCCGCCCGCCGCTCCGGGGGGGTCTCCGCCGCCGCCGCCGCCGGAAGGAGCCGCCATTTGCCACCGCCGAGCGCACGGGCCGAGCCGAGCCGGATCCGGGAGTCGGAGCGGGACTGGGGCCGGGAGGACGACGATGGGGGGCGGCCCCGCCGCAGGAGGACCGGGGCGCCTGAGCCCCGGCGCCCGGCCCGCTCCGGACCCCGACCCGCGGGGCGCGGCCCCCTGAGCCCCCTGCCCGCCCCCTACCCCTGCCCCTGCTCGGGCCATGCCTGCCCCCGTCGCCGTCCCCGGGCTGACGGCCCTCTCGGCCCCGCGAGCCCTGGAGCCCCGGCGGCGGCGGCGGTGAACGGCGCTTGCAGGCCGCGGAGACCCCGGCCCGGCCCGGCGCTCCCGCGCGCGCCCCGTTCCCGGCCTTGTCCTCGCCCCTCCCCCCGGCGCCCGGGAGCCCCCCTCGCTCGCCGCCCCCCGACCCCCGGCGCCCGGACGATGCTCAAGTCTCGGCTCCGCATGTTCCTGAACGAGCTGAAGCTGCTGGTGCTGACGGGCGGGGGGCGGCCCCGAGCCGAGCCGCAGCCCCGGGGGGGCGGGGGAGGCGGCTGCGGCTGGGCGCCCTTTGCTGGCTGCTCCGCCCGGGACGGCGACGGCGACGAGGAGGAGTACTACGGGTCGGAGCCGCGGGCCCGGGGCCTGGCCGGCGACAAGGAACCGCGGGCCGGACCCCCGCCGCCGCCCGCTCCGCCGCCACCGCCCCCAGGCGCGCTGGACGCCCTGTCGCTCAGCAGCAGCCTCGACAGCGGGCTCCGAACCCCCCAGTGCAGGATCTGCTTCCAAGGCCCGGAGCAGGTCAGGCCCGAGCACCTGGCTGGGCGGATTCGGGTGGGGGCGCGCACCTGGGGTGTCCGCGGAGACCGGGAGCAGGGGCGGGGCCTAGGGAAGCTGGGCGGGACCCAGGACCCCGAGTGGGAGTGGGGTGAGGTTGGCCGGCTCGAGACTCCTGGAGTATGTCAAGATTGGGGCTAGGGGGTGTAGTCAGGGGGTCCCAGATGGGGTGGGGCTTTCTCCTAGGATGGCTCAGAATCTCTGTCACCCATGATCACAGAGACCGGCTCTTAGCACCTGCTTCCCTCACCTTAGGGTCGCCATTAGCTGAGGGAACCTATTCTTTCGGAGAGTGCATCAGTTCGCACCTTGAGGGGAGGGGCTAGCCAGGACCCTGCCCCATTCAGTCTTTCGCCTGGTGAGGCACTTTTTGCTCCCACTTTGCAACTTTCCACTTCATTCTAAAGAGCCTTCTTTGTTTAATTTTATAGGCAAAGTTATCCCAGGATAGTGTCAGGGCATCTCTGGGCCGGGAGAAATGACAGCTTGACTGGCCCACTCCTGTCCCCAGAACGTCTCCCCATGTTAGCATGGAAACCACGATTGGTTATCTGTCCCAGTTGGCCCCAGTTCTGTAGTCTGGAAGTACTGTGGAGTAGATGCAGGGAGCAAAGCTCCGTAGCTCGGCCTCTCCCCTTCCTCCAGGTCCTAGGGCTTCCCTCCCACCCCACCTTTAACCTCTTTGGTTGGAGAAGTTTTTCTTGAGCCCTTGACTTCTTTTGTTCTCAGCCTTAGCTTCTTGCCCTTCTTTGGATTAAAAAGCCCAAGTTTTTAAGTGGAGTAGTCTGACTGATCTGAGGAAGAGCTCTCCTCTCCAGGCCCCAGAGGGGTCCTGGTGATGGTGGTTGACAGGGGCCCTCCTCTCTCTTCCTCCAGGGGGAGCTCCTGAGTCCTTGCCGCTGTGACGGCTCAGTGCGCTGCACACACCAACCCTGTCTAATCCGTTGGATCAGTGAGAGGGGCTCCTGGAGCTGTGAGCTCTGCTACTTCAAGTACCAGGTCCTGGCGATCAGCACCAAGAACCCACTGCAGGTGAGATGCAGGGAGCCCTCTGAAGCCGAGCCCTGTGCAGGGAGTGTGCTTCATCTTATTTAATGTTTTCCCAGAGCCACCTTCCTCCACCATTATGACATTCCAAGACACTTATGTCCTGGCCCTATTCTAGGAACTCAGAACAACAGGGAAAAAATGTTAATGACCATAGTGAGCATGCTGTGTTTTCCATATGTTATTGTATAATAACTCTTTTAATCTTCATAATGATCTTATTAGATACCGTCATTATGCCTGTTTTTAAAAACGAGGGCACATACACACGTAGAGTGTGTCTACAATTACTCAACTAGTAAGTGCTGGAGTTAAGATTGGAGTTCCAACCTGTGTATTTGGGTTTTAAAGCACTTGTCCAATCCTGCCTTTCTAGAATAAGCTAGACAGGTGGACACTTCTCTCTCCTCCGTACCTGCTTAGCATTTTCCTTAGTGCACACCTTAGGCTAGAGCAGGGCACGGAGAAGCCAGACTTTCAGTCCTTCTGGCACATTTCAGGAGATGCTCCTGCCTCTTCTCTTTAGGGTTGTTTCCACCACTCCCACCCCCGCCACTGTCTATCCTTTTCTGTGACTTCTTGGAGCACTTTCTCCCATACAGTGGCAGGCCATCTCCCTGACTGTCATCGAGAAGGTCCAGATTGCAGCTATAGTTCTGGGCTCACTGTTCCTCGTTGCCAGCATCTCCTGGCTCATCTGGTCCTCACTCAGCCCGTCAGCTAAGTGGCAACGCCAGGATCTGCTCTTCCAGATCTGCTATGGCATGTACGGTTTCATGGATGTGGTCTGCATAGGTGAGGATGCTTCTTTCTCCCTGAACCTGCTCAGCATCTTTTTTTCCATACACACCTAACTTCCATGTGCATCCTCCTAGCTTCATGCTCATAATTCTGCCGTTGGAGACAGTTAGTGCTATCCTGGGTCCCTGTCCTTTGTGGCTCCGTCTTGTCAAGTCTGTAGAAATGAATGCTTAAAGACCTGTGACCGATGTGTGGGCCCCAAAGTAGTTCACCCTGCAGCCCTGGCTGTCCTGGAACTAACTCTGTAGACCAGGCTGGCCTCAAACTCAGAGATCACCCTGTCTCTGCCCCCTGGGTGCTGGGATTAAAAGCGTGTGCATCATGGCTACCTGGCTCATCCTGGTTTTCTTATCCCTTTGCTCAGGTCTTATCGTTCACGAAGGCTCTTCTGTCTACCGCATCTTTAAGCGCTGGCAAGCAGTGAACCAGCAGTGGAAGGTCCTGAATTATGACAAGACCAAGGACATAGGAGGAGATGCGGGGGGAGGGACGGCAGGGAAGCCAGCCCCCAGGACCTCAAGGACCAGCCCCCCTGCTGGGGCACCCAGCCGGCCCCCAGCTGCCCAGCGCATGCGGACGCTCTTGCCTCAGCGCTGTGGTTATACAATCCTGCATCTCCTTGGACAGCTACGGCCACCAGATGCCCGTTCCAGTTCTCATTCTGGTCGAGAGGTTGTCATGAGAGTTACCACAGTGTGACCGGGACTCCAGGAGCAGGGATCTTAAGTCAAGTCAATGCATCAGCCAGAGATGACCTCTTCTGGCTGCTGGAGGTACGACCTAGACAAGGTGTGTGGGGCACAGTGGCCACACCACTGAGGATCTCTGTGGACAGCCTCAAGCCTGGAGACATTGTCTGGCCTCTACTGCCCACAGGGTAGAGACACCTGGATGACATTTCAGCTCCCACTGACACACCTCATACTCATCGTGAGGATGGCCAGCAGGCAGGCGGGGAGAACAGCTTTTCTTCCTGGAGAGAACCATCTTTACCTCAGCTTTAGGGCCTCCAGTCCCCTGGCTCCACCATGGTGACTTGGTAAAGGGAGACCAATGCCAGACACAAGGGGCTGTAGACTCCCATCCCCCACCCCATGGCCACAGGGCATCTGGCAATAAGACTAGTAAACATTGACCTCCCGTTCCCTGCATGAGGGCGGGGGGCTTCCCCCTGCTCCACCCCCCATTGCATGGGGGAAGGGCATAAAGAATCATTTATATGCACGTGGAGACTCCTTTCTCATCTGGGGCTTTTCTGAAGGGCTGGAGGGCTTGGGGAGGTTCCTCAGCATGGCTTGCAGGGCCCAGGAGCAGCGGTGCATTTGGAGTTGGAGGAGGGACTCACCTGCTGGTGAATAATTCACATGGGTGCTAGGTGGCAGTGCTCAGAGGCAGCTGAGGAGGGGTGGGCTTGCCACCTGTGAGTTATAACACTTAGAAAAACGGAGCTGACTTTTTTCCTGTCTACCTCATAGACTTGGAATGAGGATAAATGAGGGACAGGTTGAGTGCTATTACAAAGAAAATTGACAGTGGTCTAAAGTTCTGGACTAGCTGCTGGTCCGCTTATTTCAGATAGTAGGTAGCAAAGCAAATTCCAAAATGAGGTTCGTGTCAGAAGTGGCATAGAGCTTTGGCATTTTGAGTGAGAAAGTTGATACAGAGGCAAAAGGGGCAGTAGATGCAGCAGCTGTGCAGGACAGCAGTTGTTGTAGGGACGAGAACACTTCTGACCCCCAAAACTGCATTTGGGAGAAGGCTGGAGCACGTAGCCTGTTCTGAGAACATCTGTGTTGGATCAGCCCTTCCCAGGTGCTGTGTCCCCCAGAGAAATGGAATGAGATGAACATGGACTCACTTAGCGACAGGGAAGGAGCCTCCTCCCGCAGTGTTTCGTCTTTAATCCCGACTGAAACTATTTCTGTGGCAGCGCGGGTCACAGGTTTGGTCCAGTCGTGCCTAGCTAGTGAGCGGTGTTACCGAGAGGTAGAAGAATAGTGCTTTTTAGAGAAAGGATTTGGGAACCGTGGGTCCGAGGGCTGGGGGTGTGGGTCAGTGGTACGGTGCTTGCCTGCTGTGCATGAGGTCCTGGTGTTAACTCCAATACCACCGAGAAAACTATGCGGGTCAGCTTGAAGCTTGGTCGCTTTCTCCTGAAGCGTGGGGCTGGGTACTATATGAATGATGGTGTCTTTTTAAATGAACCATTCATGAGCAATTAAAGAATTCCTTCATACATTGCTAAAGTCAGGTCCAGAGGCCTTTCTTATTATTGGTCCTCTGGCAGACGGAGTTCTCTACCTCCTCTTGGGAAGGCTTGGGGAAAATGCTTGTTGTCTAATGGACCACCTACCCTGGAGCACAGGAAACCTTGCTCCAAGCCTCTCCAGTGTGTGTGTGGTGTGTGTGGTGGTGGTGGTGGGGGGAGCTTGGCTGCTGTCCATGGTTCTGGCTTCCGATTGGCTTGTGGGTATAGGTACCCAAGCTGTACTGGGGGTCTAACTTAATTCCAAGTGTGAAGGTCCTGAGAGGATCAAGGTGAAGAGGGAATGGATACTGAGCTCTCCAGCTCTCTGGTAGGAAATTTTGCCCAGATACACACCCTCTCCCCACTACTTGGAGGCGTGGGGCGGGGGGCTTTTTTGATTTGTCATTAAGGGAGTTAGTGGAGAGCAGATGGGGGACAGAAAATCATTGGCTACTAAATCTGGTCTGGCAGAAGGGACTGGGGTAGATGAGAAACACCTGCAGCTTCTGTGCCAAGCCTAGGATGTTCCTCATGATGGCTCTTTGTTGGGCATAGTCAAGAACACCCGTATATTCATGTGCACTCTGGGTCCCAAGGCCCACTCACCCCTCCCCTCCAGCACCATTGGCGGTATTGGGATGAGGCCTGTGTGCATCTTAGCAGTATAATTTCTTTTCCTCCTTTCCTTAACGTCCACAGACCCTTGTCTAGGAAAGACCCTTTCCTTAGCTTGCACAGACCCTTATCTAGGAAAGGGCCACAGGTGCCACTGGCTCTTCCGAGTGCCATTTCTGTGTAGCCACTGCTCAGTACAGGAAGGAGATCCTTTATTGACCTCAGGAAAACAGGTCTTAGAGGCTAGGCTTTACCCTCCCAACTCAGCTCTGCTAAAGCTGGGGTATTTTATGTTGAACTTGGGGGCAGACACTGAGCAGATGGAAGAGTTAAGAGGAGGCACAGGCCCACTGTGCACAAGGCTCCAGGTGTACCCTGCTTCTCTAGGTCATGCATGACTTGATCCCCGTGGGCAGTCTGCTGGCTGACAGTCTCTGTGCTTAGGGAGCCATGTCTAGGATGGGGCACAGGAGGTGCGAGGGAGACTCTATACTCAGCTAAGTGGAGTGGGAGGGAGAGAGGGAAGGAGAAAGGGGCAAGTCCTGGCATGGGAAGAGTGATCTGGATCCAGATGGAGCTGCGTAGTGCTGAGAGATTTGTCTGGATGGAGGATGAGTTAATCTGTATACATCACAAGGGGTTACTGTGTGCAGCCTCTGAGGGGGGCAGATAATGCTGACTCAGGGAAAGAGGTCCCCTTCTCCTGCCTCAGCACTCCAGGGCTCCCGGCCATCTCCCATCTTGTTTTCATCCTGCCTGGATGACTCTGTTTCCCTACCTGTATCCATTTCTTTCTTTGAAGGAGAACAGAATGGACATTCTAGGATGCCCTTCGATTTTGGAAATTCAGGTTCCAAAAAGTATTTCTCTCACCAAGAATCAAGCCGCCTCTGGCCATCTCTCCAAAACCCTTAGCACCCAAACCCACTTTATAACTCGGCTCCCACACTCACCATCCACCTCCCTCTTAAATCCCTTCCAGGAAACCAGACTAGACTTGGCTGTTTCCACTACAGATAGAAACATGCCTGGGTCTGTCACAAAACACTCTTTCAGATGGGTCATCCAGACCTCCCATTGTTATGGGAGCTCTCCCAGCTGGGTGATGGGCATCAGGATCTTGCCAGGAGTTGGAGAAAAGTGAACCAAAGCCAAGGAGCAAACGTTTTATTTTAAAAATAAATATTAAAAAAAAATCAAAATGAAAGGAAGACAGGCTGGGAGGATGGGGCAAGCCAAAAGGCGGGAAGACTTGGAGCAGATCCACTTCAGAGTGGCCGAAGAGCTGAAGAACCAGGGGCGAGGGGGTTAAACATACCGAAAGCTAGGCAAGAGCGGGTCCACTCTACTAGGAGCAAGGGTAAGAGAGAAAAGGGCTGGGCAGAGTCTAGTGAGTGCTCACCCCTTCTGCCACGCGGTCCCGATTCAATCTGACGTGTGTGGTGTATAGCCAGGGGTAGACCCTGACAGGAGCTATAAACACTGAAGAAGCTGGAAGTGGTAGTTCACGTCTGTAACTCGCACACTCGGGATTGTGAGTTCAAGGACAGCATGAACTACACAGTAAGACTCTGTCTTTAAAAAAAAAAAATTCTAGTAGACCATAAGTATCCTCACTCTTCTTCAGGAGCTCATGCGCTTAGAAAGAGTCCAAGCAGGTGCAGAGCAGATGCATAGTCACTTAGCTCGTGCCGTGATAAACGCTTAGACAGCAAGTCAATGGACACGTAAGCACCGAAGAACAGGGGTTGGACCCCTCCCCAGGCTGCCCAGGGTGTATTAGTTAACACCTGTTAAGGCTCTGTTGAAATCCGAGGGCTTTGGACTTTGAGGAATGAGCAGAAGTACTGAGCAGGAGAAAGAATCTTGGTTCTGTGAGGACCTGCTGAGTCAGGCTGAGCACACACTTTGCACATAGGTCTGCTCTCTGAAGTTTGTGCAGACAGGTAAAGTATGCCTCTTGAGCTTAATAAAAAGTGTCCTAGCTGGGCACAGTGATGCACACCTTTGATCCCAGCACTCGGAAGGCAGAGGCAGTCGGGTCTCTGTGAGTTGGAGGACAGCCAGGGCTACACACAGAGAAAAAAAAAGTCCTGTCTGGAGAGGGAAGGCAAAGGCAGATGACAATAGCTCCCTTCCACAGGACTATCTTTCTACAAACTGTAGATTGATGCTTCTCTCAGGTACCAGGACAGTCCGAGTCATGGGTTTGATTGGGAGAGCACCTGGCTCAGGCAGCACCTCAAAATGGGTCAAGATCTGAAAAGGGAGGAAGAAGGTTATTGCTATGGGTGGGTCTAAAATGGGACCTTGATTGGGAGAGAACATTATTCGCATCAGAATGGCTGCTGCTGCGCTGGCATCAATGGCCAGGAAGGGATTTCTTGGTCAACCAGGGCACCAGATTTATGGGAGGGAAAATAGTAGTCCAAATATCTTTGCTTATACTCCAGACCTATAACGGGACTGTCAGTGGAACTAAGAGCACCCATGTTTACAGACCTTTTCAGTCAGGAGATGGTATAAGTTCTAGATTACTTACCTGGGCCAAAGCCATTTGTAGTTCAAGCTCTGCTAGGCGTCTCCCTATGCAACTGCGTTTGCCAAAGCCAAAAGGAAGAGATGCAAATGGATGGGGGGCAGGGCCCTCTCTCAGCCATCGAGCTGGGTTAAAAGAGTTCGGCTTTGGAAACTGGGCAGGGTCCCTTGAAGTGGCATAGTGACATAGGGAGACCAGCGTCTGGTGGGAAATAAAAACTTGTCAGTTCAGTAGCCAGGTTTTGTGTCCACACTTGCAATTCCAGCCCTCAGAAAACAGAAGCCCAAGGATAGTGAGTTGAAGGTCAACCTTGGCTATATAGCGAGATCTTACCTGAACACTCCCACCCCTCCCTCCAAAGGCTCAGGGTTATCAGTTTGAGCCCAAGAATGCAGAATGGGGAACATGAAGGAGATAATCTGTGGACTAGTTTAAAAGTAGGCATTAAGCCTGTGAGGTGGCACACATCAGTAATCCCAGCACTCAGGAAGGCAGAGGCAGGTGGATCTCTGTGAGTTCAAGGCCAGCCTGGTCTATAGGGTTAGTTCCAGCACATCCAGGGCTATATGAAGAAACCCTGTCCAAAAAGCCAACCTCCCCCAAAAGTAGGCCTTGGTTGGTGCTGAAGAACTTTCTTTATCCCATTATAGTGAGGGTTGGGGAGTAGGGGCTAGATCAGCTTTGGGGAGTGTCTGAGAATTCCTGGGCCCATGGTGCTAAGCAGTGGCTCAGCAGGATTTACTCACATTTGAGGGGATAATATAGTCACCTACACGGATGTCTCTGTCTGGGACACGGGAATTTCCAGGTACCACAGGGTACAATCTAGGTCAAAAAACAAAAAATGGATTCAGTCAGATGAGGCTAGAGAACACAACTCTTGTCTTCCCTTTCTCTAGCTTTTGAGCTCCGGAGTAGAATTCCCGTTTCCTCTCCTCTCACTCCCTGCTTCCCTCCACTGTCTGCTTCCTCAGCTCCTCTCTAGCATTTTTTTCCTAGTTCCTACTTTCTTTCTCCCTTACCTTAACACTTCCTTGATTACCGCCTTCAGCAGGGGTAGCTGAGACAGAGCAGTGGCCTGCGGCTGGGAGCCTGGGGCTGCGGCAGCTGCGATCTCAGAGTGGAGCGCACACTGGACTTCCGGGTGCCGGGAGAGCTCGTAGAGCGTCCAGGAGAGTGTATTGGATACCTGAAGGAGAAGGTGAGAACCGCTGAGTGTTTTGTTGGATATGGGGATCCAACCCAGTGAAAGGGGCAGCGTGGGGAGGAGGTGCTAAGCCTGGATTCCTGAGTTAGAAGAGTGGCCCTAGGGCTGGGGGTGGGGTGGGGTGGCACAGGATGATGAAGACACCGACGGGGAAGGGGACAGGAGCTGGGGTGAGACAAGACATGGACAGATGGACAGTTAGGACAGGGACACGACACTCAGGAACTCTCAGGGTAGAGAGAACCTCACCGTGTCCACTCCAGCCAGCAGCAGCTCTGTCACATTGCCCACAATGGACTGAACAGACAGCTTTTCCCGAAAAAGGAAGTGGGTTAAGTGATGCCCCAAGGGCACGTCATCTTCAGGCTTTCCCTGCTTCCTCCTGGCTGCTTCGCCTTCTTGCTGCTCCACGTGCTTCTGGGCTGAGAAGGAAGGCATACTGATGCCTCACTAGCCCGGTGCAGCTTTAGAGTCTTCACACACACACACACACACACACTCTCACACTTCTGCTCTTTACCAAAGGCAAACATCTGGTCCCAGTCTCGGCAGAGGCGGGCCCAGGGTCCGGGTATAAGGCAGTGCAGCCAGCTGGGCATTGCCATGGTCAGGAGTGTGGACACAAACACCGAGCCCACTGCACGGATGAAGGTCTCTGTATCAGGAGGGACTTCAGCCTCCAGGCAGCCCAGGCGTGAACCTAGCAGCACCGCACCTATTCCTGGCCGGGAGGGGGCGCAGTCAGACTTCGGGAGTCTAGGGCTCAGAGCCACCTACACGGGTCCCTAACTCTGTTTTGCGGACTCACCTTCTAGGCCAAATTTGTAAAACTCTCCCGCCACATCCAGAACTAGGTCGGGTAGCCCAGAGCCACGTCCCCGCTGGCGCCTTAGTCGTTGCACAAGGTCACAGACTACGGCGTCCAGAGTTCTAGCATAGCCGGCGGCTGCTTGAGGCCGGAGGAGTAGTGGGGCCAGCAGACTTCGGAGCCTCTGCCATTCCTCACCATCCCTGTCCGGGTGCAGAGAAGGCGCATCAGGGATGTGAGCGTGTGTGGAGAAGGATAGGGTTACCAGAAGGATTGTGTCTGTAGAAATCAGCCCCTGACCTCATCTCCCGTCCTCTTTACTCATTTCCTACCCAGGGTTGGGAGTGAGTTCTAGGGTAAGCTGAGTCACAGATGCTTGCATTCTATCCAAATCCAAGTACCCTCGCCTATCCCACGGATTCTGGTCTCAGACGTGAGGGGGAGGGGCGAGAGCTCGACTCTACCTGACTTTGGAATGAGTACAGACTAGAGAACAAGATGCTAGCAGGTTGGTAGAAACAGCCGGCCTCCCTCCAAACCCAATTTCGCTGGGTGCAGGGGTGGGTGCAAGGATGGGGGATTAGGGTTCAGGGGTCGACTCACGCCGTCAGCAATCCGCAAGCACGCTGGTGGCGGCGACGGTGCTCTGCCCAAGACGAGAAGCTGCAGCGCTCTGGACAAGGACTCTCTTGTCGCAGGAGCTGCTCCACAAGTGCAGGGGCGGCCACATACACGGTGCGAAGTGTCCCGAAGCTGCCGGACCATATCGGCCCGTAGCGCGCAGCGCCCTGCACCTGAGGGCCCGGGCAGAGGACATTTGAACACCTGGGCAGGCGATTCTCGGTTTGGGTTGTGCCAAGGCCAAGGGTGTTGGCTGGCTTGGGGAGTGGGATCTTTTCCAGTACAGCCCTGATGTGGCAAAACTTTTTCTTCCATTCCGTGAATGAGAGGGGGTGGCAGAATAAAATAACTTTGCCTAAAGCAGACATCCAGGGCTTCTTTAGTTATCTGGCTCTAGCCTAGGGGGAGCACTTCTTTCACGGCCCCTCTCCTCGATGGCACCTCAAGAAGAGCCTCCAGTTAAAGGAAAGGAGCGAGCAGCTCTAAGCCAGATCTGTAGGGTAGCACAGAGCTCCTACTCCTCCAGCATTCTTGTCCTGGATCTGCAGGGTTTCCTGTCTCTAAAGTGAGATTCCACCCTTTTGCCAGGTATAGGTATAGACTCCGGGGTAGTGGAACCTTCCCTGCCCCAGCGTGAGTTTTCCGCAGGCACCAGACCTCACTGGCTCTCCGTCCAGTGTTCCTCACTGTGGTCCTTTCTGCTGTAAAGCCAGTTGTCCCGGCTTTACATTCTTACCTGCAACTCATGTAGTCTGGACAGACCCCCTTTGCAGAACAGGTCATAGAGGAACCTAGGCACAGAGGGCCCAGGGATGTCGGGCAAGCTCCGGACTACCCAGTTGGTGCCTCTGGAGCCCAGTGAGGCATCCAGCTGTGGAGGCAGGTGGACTTGATGGAACACTCTGGAGGCCAGCTTGACTGCCTGGGTCATGTTCGGGGAGTCTCCTCCAGAGCATCTTTTGCACTTGCCTGAACCCCTTTATAACCCTTGGCCCTGGAGGTGAGGACGCTCCTCTCCAAGCTCTCCAGCCAATCCCTTTGCAGAATGGACTGTGCAGCTCAGCACCCAGGAATGGTAGGCGTGGCTGGGGCTGACTCCTGCCTCTTTTGGGTCTCCTGTAGCAGGAGCCCTGTTAGAGGTCTCAGGCCCCTCTTGCAGTTATGCCCTAGTCCAGCAGCAGCCTAAAGTCCTTCTGGGAAAGGCTACTTTGCTGGATTTCAGGAGCCAGTACCTGATATTCCCATGGCTCCCCTGGAGAGCCACGCCCCTGCAGGCCCATTCTTGGGTATTCTCCATCACCTAGGAAACTAGGTGGAAGGCGCAGTTTTAGTTGCTACCATATCCTTGGATTGTCCCTTCTTTGCTGTGTGGACTCACCTGCAGTAGCCATACCTCTCTCTCCTCCTGTGTCTATAACCCAAAGGAAAGACAGCATGTGGGCTAACATGGTACCAGCCACGTTCACCGTTAAAATTTTTTTTTTAATTTTAGATTTGTTATTTATGGGCATGATTTACCTTAACACATGTATACCATAAGTCAGGTGCCAGTGGTAGCCAGAAGAGGGAGTTGGCTTCCCTGAAATGGAATTATGTACGGTTGTGAGCCTCTGTGATACTGGGAACTGAACCCAGGTTCTCTACAAGAGCCACTGAACCACAGATCCAGCCCCTTATTTGTGAACTGCCATGTGGGTGCTGGGTATTGAACCCGGGTCCTCTGGAAGAGCAATCACTGTTCTTAAGTGCTTGGTCATCTCTCCAGCCACAACCCCCCCTCCCCATCCCCTTTTAAGCTAGGATTTCTCTGTGTAGCCTTGGCTGTCCTGAATCTCCCTTTGTAGACTAGGCTGGTCTCGAACTCATGAAGTTCCACCTGCCTCTGCCTCCTGAGTGCTGGGATTAAAGGTGTGTGCCATGGATGAAACACCACCTGGCCCCTTTCCTTTCTAAAGACTTTAAACTGTGTCTGGGGGAGGGGCATGCCCGCATGTACACACATGACAGCAGCTGCCCAGAATCTGAGAGAGGACACTGGGTCTCCTGGAACTGGAGTTACACAAAGTTGTGCGCCATCTATCTCAAGTGCTGGGAACTGATTTGGGGTCCTCTGGAAGAAGACTGAGTGCTCTTATCCACCAAGCCATCTCTCCAAACTCCATCTTTGTTTCTTGGGGAAGGGGGTCTCTTAGCTAAGGAGACCCCTCCTTTCAGACATGGAGATTGGGGTTTGAGGGACAAAGATGAAGGACCAGCAAGGTGGCTCAGCAGGCCAAATGCACTTGACGCCAAGCCTGATGACCTGAGTTTGACCGCCGGGACCCACACAGTGGAAACTGAAAACTGGCTCCATTGAATCGGCCCCTTACCATCACATATGCGCTTGTGCATACCCTTGCCCCCTACACACAGAGAAATGTAGATACTAATTAATAACAACAATGATACAAAGGAGGGGTTTAGGTTTTCTCCCTTCCAAAGTAGGTAAGTTTAGAGATCCTGTCTCTGGATAGGATGAAGGCCAAGCACACACAGCCTGAATCCGGAGCTGACTTGGCCGCCTTTAGGCACCTTTGTGGGCAACAGCTGTGTTCTGCAGCTTTGAGAACACACAAAGCTGTGTTCTGCAGCTTTGAGCTGCAGAATCCTCCTGGGTAGGGGCTGCAGAGAAGGTGCAGCAGTTACAAGCACTGGCTGCTCTTACAGCACCCACATGACAGCTCACAATCGCCTGTACCTCCAGTTTCAGGGAAAACAACTTCCTTTTCCAGGCTCCAAGGGCACCAGGCATGGAAATGGTGCACATACATATACACAAGCAAGCATTCACACACATAAAGTAAAAAAATAATTCTTTAAAAAGGAATTTCCCAACTTCTGTCCCTGCTCCTCTGCCTTTCTCCCCTCCCTCTCCTCATCAGGTACAACTATGCCGGTCAGTCAGCTTTGGAATTCTGGAATCAAAGTCCAACATGGTAAAGACAGAGGTCTCTACCCTCTTGCCCTCTGGAGACTCCAGAGACAGCAACAATAAAGGCAGCACAGATTGCCCACGTCAGGTTGTAAGCAGGGAGAAGCTGGCGGCAGGCACGTGATACACGTCCCAGCCCTTGCTAAGAAACAGCGGCATGGGCACGTGGGCACACACATTACCCTAGGACTGCAAACTAAACATACTGGAGGGCAACCCAAGGGAAGCACACAGCCTAAGACAGCGGGACGCTGCAGCCTTTACTCCAGCCAGAGAGAAACCCCGGAAGAGGACAGAGCGCTGAGGCACAAGATGCCCACACCCTCCAAATGCCTGCTCTGGTTCAGGTGTTTGACCTTCTCGGTCAGCTTCGTTTGCTTTCTTCTGACAGTGGGGGGTAGGGGAGGGTCCGTGGTAAGCAAGAACACAGCCTGCACCCCAACCTCTTGTGGTCCCACCAGTCTGGGAAGGCCCAGAATGGGGAGCTCATCTTTTGTCCAATCACTAGAAGACAGGGTCTGGCTAAGGCAGGGTAAGAAGTCAGTGGTTGGGCAGGGCTGGATTGGGGGTCACTGCCTGAAGGATGGGATCCTGTATTCTTCGGAAGATGGCTGGGAAATTCTTTCCTCCATTGCGTAAAACTTTCTTTCCTTCCTCAGTTGAAGTGCCTAGGTGTCCCACAATGGGGTCTTCACTCTGCAGAGAGAGGATCCGGCATGTCTCTGTCCACCTTTCAAAGTGCCTTAGGACCAGGAGACGCCCATCCTCCTGGCTCTAAGCCAAGTTCAAGGACTACAGGGCCATTCTGAATGGGCCTGCATTCTTGAGATCTCCCTCAGGGTGTCATACTTACTAGCTCCTCCAGAGGGACACGCTCAAACAGTGGGTGCTCTTCAAAATGGGTACACATCCATTGGTGCAGTTCCAGCACGTCGGTGATGGTATACACCAGGCCCTGTACAGGCAACATCATTCTAGATAGAAGCTGCACACGGCTGAGCAATAAGGTCATGAGAATCACAGTATAACTGCCTAAATGTGGCCCCCAAATTAAGTCTTAGTAAAGAGACCCTGGGTAGGCTACTTACACCATCTTCCCTCCCAACTCACCCCAACTCTCAGCACGTAGGCGTATTCTGCCAAAAGTGTGGGGCTGATGATTCGCCATTTATGCTTCGTTCGCTTAAAATGTGGGTCAGGAAACAGGAAGAACATCTTCGACAGCTATGTGACAGACATGTACCAACAGGATTGCTCATGATGCTCAGCTTCCAGCTTCCACCTTCCCCCTGCCTACCCAACCAGGGCTGTTCCCCAGCCTGCACCTGGCCCTTGTGGAAGAAGTTAGGAAGGTGCTTCATGGCGTTACTGCGGAGACAGGCGATGTTCTGGAATCTGCCTCCAGGAGCGGCACGCAGAGCCTGAATCCTGTCCTGTACGTAGTCCGACACCTTCACCCGAATCTCCAGACCCAGAATCAGGGTATCTGGGAAGATTGGCGACAGTGCCACTGGGGACAGAAACACCAATGAGACCATCAATGCCATATTTTGAGGAAGAACAAAGAAGTTAACCCAGGGAAAAAAAAAGTTTTCATTTGTAGATATCCAAGTCAGGAATGGGCAGAGTCTTCTCTGCAGGGGACAGAAAAGCACAAAACTGTCACACTGTCACAGGAGAAGGTGTGGTCGCTCATGTCTTTAATCCTACGAGTTGGAAGTAGGGAAATTCGGACAGAGGCAGGCTGATTTCTGTGAGTTCAAGGTCAGCCCATTCTATGCAGGAAGTTCCAGACCAGATGAGGTTACATAGTGAAACCCTGCCTCAATAAAATAAAATAACAACAAGAATTGTTATATAGACTAGAATAAAAGGGCAGAAGCTACAGGTACCATTTGCATTCGCTTTAGAGTTTTCACCGTGATGTCATGATGTAGCTTCATCTAATCTTTGTAATACTCTCTGGTAGACTGTGAAGGTAAGGAAACTGAGAGCTAGAAATGCTCAAGACCATAGAACTATCAAGGGGGGAAAGCTTGAACATGAGCCAATGCCCTCAGTCTCCATGCACATGCTCTTCTCTGTCATTCTGTTATCTGTCTATAGGAGACGATCTAAACACAGGCCAGAGGCATGACATGCATACTCTGAAAACAAAGCCAGTTTAACAGGAACCCCAAAACATGAGAGAGTAGAGCAGACCACCTTCCGATGAGAAAGGGGGTAGGCGAGAGAAGCGGTGGAATCCCCAAGAAACACAGTTCAGGATCAGTGGCCACAGTAGCTGATCTCTGACGCTTGTGCTGACCGGTTCACTGACCCAGCACAAGGCAGGTGAAATGGCTCATGGCGGGACTGGAGGCAGACAGAACAACCTAGCTTCTAAGAAACATCTGAGGCGGCCCCTCCCTTCTCTAGGGCAAAGGCTACAGACCCAGAGTAGAAGGAAGGTGGGGGCTCTCCACACTGATGTCACCGGTGTCTAGTCCTAGGAGGAAAGGTCAACTAAGCCTGCCTCCAACCTGCTGAGGTGGCAGAACCCAGGCTTCTCCTTGTCCCAGGGAAAGGGCCAGCACATTACCTAACAAACCGCCATAGCCACAGCCTATGTCTGCAAACTCCACTTGAGCCCCAGACTGCTTTTCTTTCTCATCCTTTGGATCATCATGGCTCTTATTTTGAGTAAGTGGAGCAAAGAACTCTGGGTAAAGCTCAGACCAGTCCATCTCCTCTGGCTTCACAGGGCTATTGGAAAGAAGACATAAGACAGATGAGTGTTGGACACACCATTGCAGACATGCTTGTGGAGGTCTGGGAGGGGACAGGTTCCTCAAAAAGTCTACAGTCATGGGCCATGTGGTGTCTAAAAGGCAGAATGGAAAGTCCCCTGGCTCTGAGGGTGTGAATCACAATCCCATCATGAGGCTATGGTTGCTCATCTGCCAGGCTCTTCTGGGTACTGAAGTGTCAGGTAGTTGTCCTTTCTGGGATTCAAGTTCTT
This sequence comes from Pachyuromys duprasi, assembly GCA_028658305.1. NCBI lineage: Eukaryota > Metazoa > Chordata > Mammalia > Rodentia > Muridae > Pachyuromys > Pachyuromys duprasi. Next base: position 38,425,745 of record CM053753.1, on the reverse strand, counting down.
GCTCCCAGAGACCGACTACCTAAAGCACTGGGTACCACTTTGTGTATTTTGTGTGGAGAGGATGGAACAAAGAGCGGCCGGCAGTGTGTATATGTTTATGTTTTTATAAACACACATACAAAAAAACAAAACAGAAGCCGGCGTGGTGGCGCACGCCTTTGATCGCAGCACTCAGGAGGCAGAGACAGGTGGATCTGTTTGAGTTCGAGGCCAGCCTAGTCTGCAAAGCGAGAAACCCTGTCTCGAAAACACAAAACAAAATGGGGGGAGGGTAATCGTAAGATAGAAACGACAACTTGCTTCGTTTCTTTATTTTAGTTTCATCAAGGTTTTTTTTGTTTTGTTTTGTTTTGCTTTTCTCCTCATCTTAGATCTGGTTGGCAAGTCCACCCAAACTTAGCCTACAACACCACGCCCCCTCCCAGCCGGTCAACTCCGCCTTCTGCCGAGCCTCCCTAATCCATCTTCAACTGACGTGTCACCCGTATGGACCTCCAGGTCCATCTCCAGTCCTAGCTGCCTTCCCAGGCTGCTTGACGCGCCCGCCCGGCCTCCCGGATCTCGCCCGACTAGCTCACTAGCGCAGCGTGTGGTCCGCCATGGGGTTGGAGTGGGCGCGTTGACGGTAGTAGCGCTTCTGCGGCTGGGGGGCTTCGGCTCCCGCCATGATGCCACACCATCCACGTGGAGAACAGAGGCTTCAGGCGCGGGGTGATGACGCATAGCGGGCTGCCAGCAGGCCCCGCCCCTTAAAGAACCAGGAGCAAAATCGGCTGCGCCGGGCGGAGAGGACCCTCAGAGGGTATCTGGAGAGACACAGCCTGCGCGCTGCTGGTTTCTAACCTTGCGGGAAGGCCAGCTCAGGGCACCCTGCCTCCTCTCCTAGCTCGCTTCTGCCTAGTCTGGCTTCCCAAACGCCTGCAGGCACCTGTGCGCCCCGCAGGTGCGCAGGATATGAGGGATCCGCCTCTGACAGTACAAGCAAGCATCATTTCTCCTCCCTTATGGTGGCCTCAGGCCGTGTTTGACCCGTGTGGTACTGCGTGGGTCCTGTGCTGTGTGCGCCAGGGACCCGGGCTCATCCCCATCCATCTCCAGGAAGTCCAGCTAGAGGAAGGAGGTCGAACTGGGGAGGCGGAGCCCGGTACATGGGTGCAGCCATATGGCCAGCCATGCCCAGCCTCAGCCTCTCTAAGCACTCGGATCCGAGCGCTGGCCGGGGTTCCCGGGTGCTCTGTCTGCCTGATGGCCAGCTCCCGCTCGGACCCCGAAACAGAGACCGAATCTGTGTTCCCACGCGAGGTCGGGCTGTTCGCCGACTCGTACTCAGAGAGCAGCAGATTCTGCTTCTGTGGGCACGAGCTGAGCATCACGCAGAACTTTGGGTCGCGCCTTGGGGTGGCAGCGCGCGTGTGGGATGCGGTGAGGAATGGGCTGCCCCGAGAGGTCCAGTCCCCGGATCGCGCCTCTCTATACCGAGCCACGGACGTGACAGTTTCCCCGTTTCTCTTTCTTTCCCTCCGTCATAGGCTCTGAGCCTGTGTAGCTATTTCGAGAGTCAAAATGTGGATTTTCGAGGCAAGAAGGTGATCGAACTAGGCGCGGGGACGGGCATCGTGGGAATCTTGGCTGCGCTGCAGGGTGCGTGAGCTGGCGTTGCGGCGGGAGGAAGGGCAGCTGGACTGTGGGAAAGTTAATACGTGGATGGGTTGGGCAGGGCTTTTGAACTCTGCTCGGTTCTTTGCTTTTAACAAACCTCTACTCTTCGGAGAGTCAGCGCTGTCCTGGACTCGCTTTTCAGACCAGGCTGACCTCGAACTCACAGAGATCCACCTGCCACTGCCCCTCGAGTGCTGGGATTAAAGGTGTGTGCCACCAGACCCGGCTCTCTTTGTCTCTCTCTCCCTCCCTCCCTCTTTCTGTCTCTGTCTCTGTCTGTCTGTCTGTCCCTGTGTGTGTGTCGTGGTTGAGAGAGGCTCTCTTGTCCAGGCTGGACTAAAATTCATGAAATCTCCAGAGCAGGTTAGCCTTGAATTCCTGGCCCTCCTGCCTTAATCTTCCAGGTGCTGCTATTACAGGTGTGTGCCACCATACTCCAATACAACCTTAGGTTTTTATTGCTAGAAGAAACAAGATGGTGAATTTGGAGAGCTAGAGAGTGAAGGAATACACGCGATCATTCTAGATGTAGGGTGCTAATTTAGAAGCTGAGGCCTGGGAAAGGAGTCAGGTAAAGTGCTTCACTTTGAGCAAGAAGATAAAGAATTCCTGACCTGTGACCTAAGTCATGCAAACCAGGATGTCCTGATTCACAGGGACAGAACTAGGTCACACTGAGGGAAGGCTTTGCAGAGGCAGACATTTATTCTTCTATTCATCTAATCAACCTGTATTCTGAGTCCTCTGTGTGCCAACAGCCATGCTGGGGACTGAGGGTGTGACATCATACTAGGATTTCCTCTCCCCAAGGAATTTGTGGTCTACTGAGGAACAATGTGGGAAGATGCTACATACATGATAGGTGTGTATGTATGTATGCATGTGTGTAAGTATGTGTGTATGTATACGTGTGTGTATGTATGTGTTTAGATGTATATATGTGTGTAGTATCCGTGTGTATGTGTGTGTGTGAACACCTGTCTTTACTTACTGTCATATTAGCTGCTGCTCTTTTGTGCAGTGTTTAGTTGCCAAGTCTGAAATCTGGATGTGATCTGTTCTCTCACTTGTACCCAGAACCAGCCAGCTCTGTCTTCTTAACACTTGCATAGCTGCCCCTTCCTCATCCTACAATATTTAGTTAGTCCACTTCCGGTTCTTGCCCTGAGTTTCATAAGTATCTTCATGCTTCCCAATGGAAAAGGTTAGGACTCCCAATCTGACCCTGTGATCTGACCACACCAAACCAGTTTCTGCCTCAGGCTTTCCCATCACGAAGCCACATCCACTCAGGGATGTGAAATTATCTTGTCATGTCGCTGCTTTCCATACTCATACCCTTCCTGTCCTGTGCATGCATTTATTCATTCATTGGTTTTTCAAGATAGGGTTTATCTGTGTAGCCTTGACTGTATTGGATGCGCTTTGTAGACCAGGCTGTCTTCAAACTCAAAGAGATCTACCTGCCTTTGCCTCCCTGAGTGCTGGGATCACAGGCATGCACCACCATGCTGGCTATCCTGTGCATTTTTTTTTCTGATATGAAAGAGGTTTATTTGGGGGAAGAGAAGGGGAAGAGAGTTAGGGCCTGAGTGGGCCATGTGGGTAAAGAGAGAAAGAGACAGAGAGAGACAAAGAGAGGAGGGGAGGGGGTACTCCCGAAGGAGAAGGGGGAGAGAGATTCTCTTGTGTTTTCTGGACTCCACTCCCGGCTCCCCAGCCTGAGCCGCCAGCATCACTTGCACAGACTATAATAAGCAGTCAAGCTGGTTTTGAGTCCGGCCCCACCTAGGCTGTGGCTCACAGCACCCCATAGTCAGGAGAGCTTTTCCAAAGTGCAGCCATCATCCTCACCACCCCTCTATGGTCTCTGACTGCTTTCAGCATAACATGGCTTCCGACGGCCTGCTGCCCTCTCCACCTCTTTCTGGGCCTCCTCCTCCTTCCTGCTTTTGTTTTCTATTACCCTTCTGTCTGTTCCACAAATTTGCTTTGATGTCCCCTCCCTTAAGGACTTCACCAGGGCTGCACTTTCTGCTTGAAATAGTCTTACTGTCTGGTTAATGCAAATATATTCTCCATTGCTATCTCAAACTGGCCTTCTAAAGGAAGGCTTTCTACACACACATACACACACACACACACACACACACACGCATGCACCCTGCCCAGGCTGGCTTAGGCCTTCTCTCATTTTATGCTTGTTTTCACTGAGCCCAGGTCCCTGTGCTACCCAGCTGGACTGTCACACTTCCTTTGCCCATTTATCTTTCCATTCTCCTAAACAGGCACTTCTTACCTTCTGACTCTTCAAACTGTGCATGCCTTCTTTGCGATTATCACCCTTATCTGACAGCTTTGTTCCTTATGAATGTGTCTATGTTCTCAGAAAATGGCCACAAATTCATGTCACAATATCTACTCACCTGTGACTGTAGGTACTGCTTTTCATCTTGTTATCACAGATGGACATACGAACTAAAGTAAAGCTTTCTATATTCAGGCTTGTTTGCATCACAAACCCACTGTCCACTCAGTATCTTCATGTGATTGCTTGACAGACACTTCAGACTTTGCTTCCAAATGAAATCATGCTCCCATTTCTATTTCTAGTGCCTCTCCTAAAGCACCCTTCATTTACATAATGGGCAGTTTGGCCTGAGTTAGGCCATAAGACCGTGAGTCTCCCCAGGACTCAAAGATAATGCTCCAGCAACCCTTTCTCTGATCTCTGCTGTATTCCCATATTGTTTGTTTCTCTCTGGGTAGTACGTACCTTCTGACTGTCTATCTGCTTACCACCTATCTATCTACTTATCTATCATCTATTTACCTGTCATCTATCTATCTACACAGAGTGTGTATAGATGGTGTGAATATATGTGTGTATATATGATATGTATGCACATAATTATAATGTGTGTGTGTGATCCTATGTCGCCCGAGCCATTTCTATGCTTGGGTGAGCATGCATTCACAATAATGTCACTGTCTATAGTCCCTCTCTTTCCATTCTTTTCTTAATCTATTCCTGTTAGGTTTCACTCCTCCAATGGCCCTAGCTGGACTTGTGAGCTTCACTTCTGATCCCATGTTTTGAACTCAGGAGTCAGTTTCTAGCCCACTCCAGTTGACTTAGCATTTGACAGTGATACTCCCATGTCCTTGAAATGTCCCTTGCTTTCTGGGCCAACACCCTCTGACTTCCACCTACATCACTGGCACACTTTTTCATTCTTTCTTGTTGATTCCCTTTTATCCTTACAACAGAAACTTTGAGTGCTCCAGAGCTCAGGAGAGATCTTTTGACCTCTTCCTTTTTCTGTCTATTCTCCCTCCTGAGAACTCACATCACTTTGTGGCTCTGAATGTCCTTTTTATGGTGAGGACCATGGTTTTCTCATTTCTATATTCAGGCTTGTTTGCATCACCCACTGTCCATTCAGTATCTTCATGTGATTGCTTGACAGACACTTCAGACTTTGCTTCCAAATGAAATCATGCTCCTAGTTCTATTTCTAGTGCCTCTCCTAAAGCACCCTTCATTTACATAATGGGCAGTTTGGCCTGAGTTAGGCCAAATGTTCAAAAACCATCCTTAATCAAAAATCTCCCCCAACCCCGTGTGTGTGTGTGTGTGTGTGTGTGTGTGTGTGTGTGTGTGAGAGAGAGAGAGAGAGAGAGAGAGAGAGAGAGAGAGAGAGAGAGAGAGAGACAGAATCAGTTTATTGATGTTGATAGTACCTTATATGAAGGATTTGATTACTTCATAGTCGTTGTCATGACCAGATCTCTAACCAGCATTATCTCTTCCTCTGGTCATTGGAGTTGCCTCCTGACCAATCTCACTGGTTCTGTTCTTGCCCTTCTACATGTTTTTGTTTGTGTACGTATTTATTTATTTTTATGTGTGTGTGTGTGTGTGTTCTGCCTGCATGCTCATATCACATATGATCCTGGTGCCTGAGGAGATCAGAAGACTGACTGGATCCCCTGGAACTAGGGTTACAGATGTTTGTGAGCCCCCATGTGGACACGGGGAGCCACCTGGGTCCTCTGCAAGAGCAGCCAGTGCTCTTAACCACTGAGCCATCTTTCCAGCCTCTGTGTTTTTTGATCACAGCAATCAGAGTGCTTCTCAGATGTCCTGAGTCATTGTGTACAGTCCTTCCACTTAAAAGCCCCCTCCTCCCCATCTTCCCACATCATAGGATTCGGTTGGCCTCTGCTTCCCTCTCGCCCTACTCCTGCTGCTGTTCGTCCTGCTGTTCTCCACACCTACCAGGAACAGCCCTGCCTCCAGTCTCTGTGGCTGCTGATCTGGTGTTTGGTAGACTTTAGCCGGGGAGAGCCACGTGGTTTGTTCCATCGCTGCCTTCAGGTCTTTTCCAAGTAAATATGCTTAGTGAGGATTTCCCAAGTGTCCCCGAGTGGTTCATGCCCTTTTGGTGCCTCACTGTAGCACGTGTCACAATTTGATGTATTGTGTGTCTGACTTCTTTCTTTCTTTCTTTCTTTCTTTCTTTCTTTCTTTCTTTCTTTCTTTCTTTCTTTCTTTCTTTTTGGCAAGGTCTAATATAACTCTGGTTGACCTTAAACTCCTAATGTTCTTGTTTCTTGCTTCTATCTCCCAAGTACTGGGATTACAGATAGGAGCCACCGGACCCTGTTTATTTTTGGTTTGTTGACAATGTGTCTTCCCAAGTAGCCCCAGACGGTCCAGTGTTCAAGGTCCTCCTGCTGGGCTCCCCAAGTTCTGTGATTAAAATCAGGTACCAGGTATCACCATGCCTGAATATTTCATTTATTTTGATCCTGTCATCTTTTCTTGCTACTCTTTTTATTTTTTTAATTAAAAAAGTTACATGTGGGGGGGCAGTGGTGTCTCATGCCTTTAATCCCAGCGCTTGGGAAGCAAAGGCAGGAAGATCTCTATGAGTTTGAGACCAGCCTGGTCTATAGAGTGAGTTTCAGAATTACCAAGGCTACACAGAGAAACTCTCTCTTGAAAAGCCAAAACAAAAAAATTACATTTGTGTATTGAAGAGAATGCATTTGTCATGGCATAGATGTGGAGGTCAAAGGAATATTTTGTGGGAGTCAGTTCTCTCCTTCCACCACATAGGACTAAAGGATGAAAATCAGATAGTCAGGGCTGGTGGTAAGTACCTTGATCCACTGAGATAGCCCCATTTCCCTTTGTTTAAAGCAGGGGGTTATGTAGCCAAGGATGACCCTGAACTTCTGATCTGGCTGCCTGTACCTCAAAATTATTTATTTGGTGGAATCAAACCCAGTTTTTTATGTACTCTGCCAACTAAGCTACAAACCCAGCCTCTTCCCTTTTAAATTTTTATTTATTTTAAACATTACTTTTATTATTTTAAATTATGTGTAGGTGTGTGTGTCTGCATAAAGGCTATGCACATGAGTGCAGATGCCCTCAGAGGCATCAGATCCCCTTGGGTTGCGGTTCAGACCATTGTAAGATGCTAGATGCTGGGAACTGAACTTGGGTCCTCTGGAAGAACAGTGGGTGCTCTTAGTCATCGAGCTGTTTCTCCCGTCCTCTCTGTTTTACTTAGTCAGGGTCTTGCTGTGTAGCTTAAGCTGGTCTCCAACTGTTGAGCATCCTGGCTCTGCCTCCCTAATGCTGAGATCACAGGCATGTGCTACCGCCGCTACACCCAGCCCTTGGCACTGGTCTGTAAACTCCATAAGGGATGGGTCCTCATCTGTCTTGTTCGCTGATGTATTCCAGACACCTGGCATACACACCCACAGTGAGGATGTGTGAGTGCAATCTACTTCTGCTTTCTATCCTATTAATCATGGTTCTGATGAAGTGGTTGCTTTTGTGATGCTGTGAGTGTTTCTGTGTAGAATGAAGCTTTCAGGAGGCCGCAGTTTTGTTTTGCCTCCTGTTGTATCCCTAGCATTTAGCAAGTCCCCAGTACACATGTTCAGTGTGCAAGGAAAGTGTTCTGAAATGCTTCCCTGATTGTCTTCAGGCCAGATTCTACTTTTACCTTTGGGCTGGGAGTATATCTCTTGCAACATGCTTGCTTGCCTCCTGAGTGATCACACTCTATCAAGTCTGACTCTTTGCAACCAGTAGTCCTTGTTCTGGGTCTTGACATTTTTCTTTCAATTTCTAGGCCAGTGTTCTCGACCTTCCTAATGCTGTGACCCCTTTATACAGTTCCTCATGTTGTGGTGACCCCAACCATAAAATTATTTTTGTTGCTAGTTCATAACTGTACTTTTTGCTACTGTTATGAATCATAGTTGTAAATGCCTGAGGTTTTCAATGGTCTTTAGGGGTGGCGACCTACAGGTTAAGAACTGATGTTGTAGACTCTAGCCTTATTTGATTATGTCATGCCCTCTGCCTGCTGGGTACTCACATTCCCTATTCTCTGCTCAGAAAGGGCTCAGCTGACTATCCTGTGCTTGTCCTCTTGGGCTTGGCTGAGGTCACGTCTTCTGAGTTTGTGAGGGTGGGGTGCATAGCTCCTTCCTTGCTTGGTCTTGCCCAGGCTTTTGCTGACAGATGGTTGTTGTGTGTTGTGCAGATAGGTTGAAGATTATCTCAGAGAGAATGTTGATGTTGTAGAATGTAGAGTAATGAGAGTGGCCATGGGTGACATTGAGGTTAGGGCAACTAAAAGCCAAAGAATGGACTTTGGGCTATCAAGACATGAGGCCTTATGGTCTCTGGACCCTCTCAGCCAGAGTCATGAGCCCTTTCTTGGTCCCTCTGACTTGGATTTCTCCTCCTTGCTCTCCCTCAGGGGGGGATGTTACCATCACTGATTTACCACTGGTCCTAGAGCAGATCCAGGATAACGTCCACGCTAACCTGCCGCCTGGAGGCCGGGCTCAGGTGTGTGCCTTGTCCTGGGGAGTTGACCAGCATGTCTTTCCTGGAAACTATGACTTGGTGCTGGGTGCAGATATCGTGTACCTGGAATCCACCTTCCCACTGCTGTTGGGAACACTCCGACACCTGTGCGGGCCCCATGGCATCATCTATCTGGCCTCCAAGATGAGAGAGGAGCACCGGACAGAGACCTTCTTTCAACACTTCCTGCCCCAGCACTTCCAGCTGGAGCTGGCCCAGCGGGACGAGGAGGCGAATGTCAACATCTATAGGGCCAGGCACAGGGGAGCGGGACCTGAAGGACATCACCCCTTCTGTTGACCTCAACTCTTGTCCCGGTGGAGGAATGGCATCTCTCCAGAGCCGTAAACATCAGGACACAAGGATGCAGTTCCTGTCTTCTAATCCCCCCCCCCTTTCCCTTTGGTTTCCCTATATATTCTTAGGTGACTACTTCTTGAGGATGGCAGAGCCCTAGGAGCATTGAGTTTAAGGCACAAAGAAGGCCCAGCACTTGTCTTCCCAGGAGGGGAAGGTAGCCAGGATATTTAGGAGTAAGGGAGGAAAGCAGGGTACCAACAGTGGCTTCAGGGAGATCGCTGGTGATCACTTCCAGTTCTTTAAACAGAAAAGACATTTTTTAAAAATTCTTTTTTTTTTTGAAACAGGACATCTCTGTGTAGCATTGGCTGTCCTGAACTCACTCTGTAGACCAGGCTGGCCTCGAACTCACAGAGATCCTCCTGCCTCTGCCTCCTAGAGTGCTGGGATTACAGGCATGTGCTACCATGCCTAGTTCTTTGACATTTTTTAAAGGAAAAAAAATGAGCATTAATTATTAATTAATTAATTATCTCTTCTGCATCCCTAAACATGTAGCTATTGCCAGAGAGCTGGGTACCAAGATGCCTCAGAATTCCTGTTCCTTGCCTCCTGAAATAAGACTGTTGCTAGGACGAATCTTCCCAGCCCTGAGCCTGGTAACACGCAGCAGAGCTGTCCCTTTGGGCTATAGCTTCTTTGTCCTCTGCAAAGACCTGATCACAGACATCATGTTGTAACAAATTCTGGATTGAGTTCTAGGTTCTTCTGATCTCCAGTTTTTCCTCCTTCGCTTGTTTTGTCTCCCCGACTCGACTCTTTTCCTCAGGAGAAGTCTGGTGGGGGCTCTTCTTCCTTACTGTTTAGGAATACAACTATCTTTGGTGTGTCTACCCCCGCCCTCTTCACCTGCACGCTACTCTTCAAACTCTTGCTGTCTTCCAAAACCTACTCTAATTCGCTTCTTACTGCAAGAACAAATGTCTTTTCTTGGTACTGAGGCATGTCCCCAAAGTACTTCGTGTTTCATTTCCTACTCCTTTTGCACTTTTAGCCAAGTTGCAGTTTGCTGTTCTTTGTTCCCTAACTCTATGTCAGCATTCTCTGACTTCTCCTTGTCAAGACTCAATCTTTGCTTCTGGGAAAAAAAGAAATCTTCCTTTTCTTGAGCCTTCTGTTTGGATGTGATTTTCTTGTCAGGAGATCTTTTAACTGTTTAGGGACCTTCTATTTTCTTACATGATTTTTTTTTTTTTCAAGACAGGGTTTCTCTGTGTAGCCTTGGCTATCCTGGACTCGACCTGTAGACTAGGCTGGCCTCAAACTCACAGAGATCCGCCTGCCTCTGCCTCCCAGAGTGCTGGGATCACAGGTGTGCACCATCGCGCCTGCCCATTACCCGAGTCTTATTTCCTCACCAATAGATACATTGGAGGGCAAAGCTGTGGTTAATTCATTAGTAATTCCCTGAAGCTGGAACAGCTCTGGGCACACAAGTGTTCAGCAGACATTTTGCTAATTCAGTAATTATGTATTCGGTTTGCTGAGGGAACTCCACCTGTCGAGGTGAACCGGGTCGTAGTTCCCCGAGTCATAAATGGATAACGAATATGAAAGTACATTGGAAATAAACATAAAGTATCACCTACACGTCTTGTTATTTTGTGACAACTTCCATTGAGCACTTTCACCCGCTAAGTCTTCTGTGAGACGTTTTGAGAAGACAGGCAAAGGAGGCGATTCCATTCCTCCGGCCTGCAGGCGGCAGCACCCCGCGCCACGTGTTCCGGGGGGCGTTTTGGCCCTCGCGCCGCGCCGTAGGCCGCCGTCTCACCTGCGCGCCGCTGGACCTCCGCAGTGCCCCGCTGCCCCGGCAATGTCGATGCAGCGGTCGCTACGCCTCTTCCCTCTCGCGTGCGCCGGCCGCTCGGTGAGGGCTCCCGGGCGCCGTGAGCTCGCGTTGGCCTCCTCGACCCAGGCTCGCCCCGACCTGGGTCTCCCCGGGACGCGCTCGCCGCCCTCTCCCGCCACCTCCCAGCGCTCAGCCCTTTCTCCTTTCTCCCTGCAGGCGAGGTCTGTCCTGCTGCAGCCGTCGCAGCCATGGCACGCGTGTCACGCGGGCCTCTCCGTGTCGCCTTCTGCCTCCAGCAAGGAGCTGCTCATGAAGCTGCGGCAGAAGACAGGCTACTCCTTTGTCAACTGCAAGAAGGCCCTGGAGACGTGTGGCGGCGACCTCAGACAGGTGGGGGAGGCGCTGTCCGAGCTGGCGCGACGGCTCGGCCGCAGGCAGCCTGCCGCGCTCACTCCGAGGCGCGTGGACTTGACCCGGGTCCTTCCGACGGGACCCAACGAGAAGAATTTGGCTTTAACGGATAGCTTTACCCTTCTTCGTCGTCCTCATTGGAAGCAGTTAGCGTAGAAACAGAGTTAATAGCTAGCTGTAATCCACGTCAGGGGGCTGTGGGAATTGCTGCCTGGAGATCAGTGTTGGTGTAAATTTTGAAGTTCGACTGAAACTTCACACAAACTGTGACTTTGGACATTGCATTTAACCCTTTGGTGTCGTGTCCGTGTTGTGTGTCTAATGGAACCACTTATAGTGGGTTGTGAAGACGAGAGAGATGCAAGCACCAGCTACCACAGTGCGTGTAGTGGTAGGTGAGTTCCTGCTACAGAACGTGGCCGTGCAGGGAATCATTTGGTTCGGACACGTTTCAAGGCAGCATCCGTTTCTGATTTCTGTGACTGACCTTTTCGTCTGTTTGTAGGCAGAGGCCTGGCTGCACCAGCAGGCCCAGAAGGAAGGCTGGAGCAAAGCAGCCAAGCTCCATGGGAGGAAGACTAAAGAAGGCTTGATTGGACTGCTTCAGGACGGGAATGCCTCCGTCTTGGTAGAGGTGCGTGGTGGGGGATCCCACACACTAGAAGCAGAGCTATGCCTTGGAGTGTAAGGCTTTTGGTAGACCCCTTGCACATTTAAGGAATCTGCTTGGAACCATGGGTGGTGGTTGGAGTTAAGTTCCCAAGGGTTTAAGACGAGAAGTGCATGGGTGTCTCGATGGGAAATGACCTAGCAACCTAGATCATTTTTCCTAAGTGTGAGCCCGGTGCAGCCTCGTTACCTGCGGCAGGCAGACTTCAGAACTAGGAGCAGGGTGCTGTGATAGCTCTCACCAGGATTCTCAACTCTTGGGAGGCCGAGGAAGGAGGGTTGCTGTGGGTTTGAGGCAGTTAGGCTACAAGGTGAGATCCTCTCCCCTTCACCACTAAAAAAAAACAGTAATAAAGTAATTACAGTAGTGTATTACTCTGTGTATTGATGATTCATAAGTAGTGGATTTAGAGGAGGCTACGGCATCAGGACTTGAAAAAGGAAGCACAGTAGAGCTACAATGAAGGAACGAGTGGTAGTAAAAGTGAATTGGAGGGTGGACATGGTGGTGGCGTGGGTATAGCTCTAGCACTTGGGAGGTAGAGGCAGGAAGATCAGTTGAAGGCCATCCTCAGCTGCTTCCTAAGTTCAAGGCCAGCCTGAGACCCTTTCACAAAACTAAAGAGGTTTGGCGTTGGAAGAGAGTAAGGGATGAAATGATTACGGTACAGCTGCAGCCAGGCCTAGTGAGTCTTTCAGGGTGTTTTGGTGTGCAGGTTGTGGCTGAGTCCCTGCCACAGTGACAGCTCTTCCCTTGTTTCAGTCTGCCCAGAACTCCCGACCTACAGCTTTAAAGTCCGAGGCCATCTGTTTCTATTGAGTCTGCAGCTTGTTCAGTCAATATCTTGCTTGGCTCTACCTCCATCCTGAAGGCACTTTTAGAAACTATTAATAACCAGCTCATTCAGCAATATACACTTATTCCCACAGGTAAACTGTGAGACAGATTTTGTCTCCAGAAACTTGAAATTCCAACAGTTGGTCCAGCAAGTAGCCTTGGGAACCATGCTGCACTGTCAGAGTCTGAAGGATCAGCTCTCCACATACAGTAAAGTGAGTTTGAACGCTGTCTCAAGCTCACCAAAGTGGCCTCCTCACCTTAGGGCCTGTTTGTCTTTAGCTTTTTGGGGTGTGTTTGAGGATTGTACCCAGGAACTTGTGCACACTGCTCTACACTCTTCTTTTTTTGGGGAGAAGGAGGCTTGAGACAGGTTTCTCTGTGTAGCCCTGGCTATCCTGGGACTCACTCTGTAGAACAGGCTGTCCTCAAACTCAAAGATCCCCCTGCCTGTGCCTCCTGAGTGCTGGGATTAAAGGTGTGTGCCACCACCTTTAATGCATGTGATTTTTTTTTTTTTTTTGTATCACTCTTTTCAGTTTCCTCTTTTCTTTAGATTTATTTACTTAGTGAATTTGAGTGATTGTCTGCATGTACTTGTGTGCATGCTTGCTGCTCCTGGAGGTCAGAAGAGAGTGTTGGATCTCCTGGAACTGGAGTTCCAGGTGGACGGATGGTTTTGTGCCACCATGTGGGTGCTGGGAATTGAACCCTGGTCTTCTGCAAGATTAGCAAGTGCTCTTAACCACTGAGCTAACTCTTCTGCTTGTCTTCTCAGTTCACATTGCTGCTTTAATCTCTTTTGTTATATGTTACATTACTCTGCTTTATTAACTTTGTGTGTGTGCACATACATGTGGAAGCTAGAGTTGACACTAGGTATCTCCCTCAAGTTCACTTTCCATTCTTTTTTTTTTGTTGAGACAGGGTCTCACGTAGCCCTGGCTGGTCTGGGACTCAGGATGGAGGCATAGTCTCAGAGATCCTTCTGCCACTGCCTCTTGAACTCTGGAATTAAAGGGACATGCCGCTACACCTGGCTTCCGCCATAATGTTTAGAACAGGGCTCAGTGAACCTGAAGCTCACCAGTTCAGCCAGGCTGCTAGTCAGTGAACTTGAGTGATACTCCTGCCAGCCTAGTGTGAGACTGCAGCCCTTTTTCTGTGGTGCTGGGGATCCAGCTCATGGCGCCTTACCTGCTGACCCTGAGGGAACACTTCCCAGAAGATGTCATCTCCATGAAGCTGCTCTCTTTATTAATCACAGCTGATTTTTTCATTGATTGTCCTAGCTTTCACATTCATAGTACTGGTCTTTTGCTAATCACAAGCTGATTCATCAGTCCCAACTGATCAGAAACCACAAATTCTTTTTGCTTTTTTGAGACAGGGTTTGTCTGTGTAGCCTTGGCTGTCCTGGCCTTGATCTCAGAAATCCACCTGCCTCTGCCTCCCAGACTGTTGTTATTACAGGCATGAGCCACTGTGCACCTAGAAACCACAAATCCTTAATTCAAAATATCACATGAATGATTCTAATAGAATCAGTGTTCAGTGCCCTCAGAGGCCAGGAAGGGCATTGGATCCCCTGGAACTGAAGTTACCACCTTGTTGGTGCTAGGAATTGAACCAGGGCCTCTGGAAGAGCAGCTGGTGCTTTTAACCAGTAAGCCATCTCTCCAGCTCCCCAAAATCCCATTGTTATCTATTTCTGTAGCTTAGCAGGCTCACTGGATTATAGTTTTACTATAAGTGTATGGTGACGTGTAGACTTGCTTTTTCACTCACCATGGAAACAGTCCATAGCAATTCATAAAAGATCTTCCTTTGTTGAGACAGTGTCTCATGCAGAACTGGCCAGCCTTGACCACACCGTGTAGCATTCATTGGTGAGCTCTGTTTGAGTGTCTCATCTTTCTGTCTCCAGCTCTCAAGGGCTGGGATTAAGGCATGTTCTGACATGTTCTCCATCCTTTGTCTTTTCCCCAGCTGTATAGTATTCTGTTTATGGATGTGCCATGGATTATTCAGCCAATCTCCTGTGTTTGGGCCAAAGTTTGTTACCAAAGTTTAATGATTAGTACTTGCACAGTAGATAATCTTGTGTATATGTGCTTTAAAAAAATTCGTACTTTTTTTGAAAGTTCATTGTCAAGCTGGTTGTGTTGATGGATATCTGTAATCCCAGCACTTAGGAGGCAGAGGCAGGAGGATTTTTAGAAGTTTGAGGTCAGCCTGGGCTACACTGTGAGTTCCAAGCCTTTCATGATTATAGAATGTGATCCTGTTTCCCCAAAAAACACTAGTAGAAAAGAAACGGTGGGGCTGGAGAGATGGCTCAGAGGTTAAGAGCGCTGTCTGCTCCTCCAGAGGTCCTGAGTTCAATTTCCAGCAACCACATGGTGGCTCACAACCATTTATAGTGAGATCTGCCCTCTTCCGGCATTCAGGCAGAACACTGTATACGTAATAAATAAATATATCCTTAAAAGAAAGAAAGAAAAGAATCTCCAGCAGTAGAGCTGAGAGCCAAAAATGTGCAGAGCGGCGCTGCTCGATTCCTTCCATCGCATGTGCATCATCACGCGCCCCTGGCGACACTCCACAGGTCCACTCGTGTTGATGTTTTATGATTGTGAAAAAATTTCACTCCTGCTTTCTAGGAAATCCTAAGAAGGTAGCTGGAGGAGTCGGAGGGAGTAGTAGTGCAGGAGAAGAGTAAGATATTTATAAGCGTAACGATGTTATCGATTTTTAACATCCTTGGCTTAGTGGAAGTTTTGTCTATTTATAGATGGTTGTCTTAACCGTTTTCCCGGATCTAGGCTCTTGTGCATGTTCTTTGAGTGATTTCAGCAGAACGGAGCAAGCTCACGCTTTTCTCCTGAACTTAGGGTTTCCTGAACTCCTCTGAGCTCTCAGAACTTGCAGCTGGGCCCGACAGGCAAGGCTCACTTAAGGACCACTTGACCTTAGCGATCGGTGAGTATCTGAGGGTTCTGGAAGGTGGGGTAGAGATCTGCTTCTCCTGGTATCTTTGGTGTGTCTCTAGACTCGTTAATATTTGGTCATCACTGTGCTGACTGAATAAAGCAGAGATGCAGAGCTGAGGTGGCTCTTCAGCCCCTGGGTGAGCACTTCTGTGTTCGCCGTGGGGAAAAGTACACTAAAGGTGAAAATGAAATGTAAGGCTTGGAGATGGCTCAGCATTTGAGAGCCTGGGCTGCACCTCCAGAGGACCCTGGCTTGATTCCCAGCAGTGGCTTGGAGCCCTTTTTTTTTTTTTAACTTAAGATCATCTATTTTAGGGATTTGGTAGTGAATATTATGAAGGTGCATATCTTTAGAAGTTACTGTGGAGAATCATGCCCCATCACCATGGGGGCTACAGTGGGGATCTTGCTCTCTTTCTGAGTGACCTAATGGAGGGAGGGAAGCAAGCTGGATTGGAGTCAAGGCGTAGTTCTGTTTTTACATGATAATCTCTAGTTCTGTGTAGTGAGTCATGGGTGAGCAGCCAGGATAAAGCTGTATTAAATTCTGGAAGAAATGGGGGTTTTGTCCTCTCAGCTTCTGGCAAGTAACTGTCTGGTAGAGTTCTGAGCAGTTTTCCTATTTACTTGATTTCTGGATCTTCCTGTGTATGGCCTGTAGCTGTAGCTGGGGCCAACCCAGTGTCGTCATGAGACCCTGCGGTTTAGCCTCCCGTCCCTTCCCAGGCTTTTGGTTTATTTAGGCTTCTCAGAAGGAGATGCTGGGGAAACAGGAGAAAACTAGAATCTGTTTTTGGCCCTCATGAGGTTTTGAGAATGTTAGGTTTGTACTTGTAATGAGCAGAAGTTCGAGCTGTCAGGTGGCTGGAGTTTGGAGTTCCTGGGGCTTTAGGTTGCAGACCTTTCCCAGACACTGCTGCTAATGTGAGTTGTGTGTGTGTGTCAGTTGTGTTTGCAAGAGAATGATTTGGTGGGGGGAATTCGGTTGGCTCCTTTGAGTTGTGATTCCAGCGCAGTCACTTATTGCTGTGTAGTCGCTTGAGTTCTCCCCACATGAATTTGGTCTGAGTTTAGCCAAGTTCTGAATGCCGGCTGTTCGTGAGACATCACAACACATGCTTCTTGCATATGTCACCTTCTTTATTTCTCCCAGTGACCCTGGTAGTATCATTTCCTTTGTGTAGATGAGGGAACTAAGGCTTGACAGTTGATAAATGCCCAAGGTCACAGAATCAGGAAAGGCAGACCTCAAGTGAGCCTGTGACAGCCATGCTCTCTTGAGAACTCTTTGGGGGGTGGGGGGCGGGAGTCCGCCCTCTTTCCTTACAAGCTGAGGCTGGTGTCTCCCTGTCTCAATGCAGATCTACTGCCCGTGCTCACTCTGGCTCCTCTGTGCTATGTAGAAGGCACCACAGCCATCCCAACCCAGTACTGTTGTTTCCTGTTTCTGCTCTTTCATAGGGAGACTGGGAGAAAACATGACACTCAAGAGAGCTGCATGGGTGAAGGTGCCGTCTGGGTTCTACGTCGGCTCTTATGTGCACGGCGTCATGCAGAGCCCTTCGTTGCACAACCTGCTGTTGGGGAAGTATGGGGCCCTGGTGGTCTGTGAGACTCCAGAGCACATCAGAAACCTGGAGGAGGTCGGCCGCCGCCTGGGGCAGCACGTGGTGGGCATGGCCCCCCTGTCTGTGGGCTCCCTGGATGATGAGCCTAGAGGGGAGAGCGAGACCAGGATGCTGCCCCAGCCGTACCTGCTGGACCCTTCCATCACCCTGGGACAGTATGTGCAGCCTCAGGGTGTGACTGTGGTTGACTTTGTGCGCTTCGAGTGTGGAGAAGGCGAAGAGCTCACGGAGGCTGAGTAGGTTTTTGGCCTACATGGAAATACTTATTTTTAGATCTGGATCTCTTTATAAAAGTTATTTTCAAACCTCTTCAACCCTCAAATTTATTTTTTCTTTTTGGTTTATAATATTACATATTCATGGGTAAAGATATTAAATAACTATGTAATAAAGTAGAGTTTTTCTCATTTGCATAATACTGGATTTAACTTGCTTTGAAATTTCGAAAACCTGTGTGTGTGCACAGATGAGGACACATGTGCCAGGCTTGTGTGGTAAGTACTTTTTCCCAATAAGCCGTCTCCCCAGTCCCCAGCGTCAACTTACTATGTTGTTCCTGTGATAAAAACCTCTCTCATTCTGCTTTGATTCTGTGACATTTTGGACATGTGTCTTCCCTGGTGTTCCTGTAATTTGGATTTCATATTTGCTGACCTGTGCTAGCATTGTCTGGGACGTATGGGCTCACTTGTTGGCAGCCCCAGCTTTCTGTAGTGGTTCATACACGCACTAGTATGTAGCCCTGAAATGGGTGTGGATGGCTGGGTCTGGGGATTTCCTGGATAGCTCTAAGGCAGATTTTGACGTTCTTGAGCCAGAGATGGGAATGACCATGGTCCTGCTAACTACAGCTCTCTCATTGCTGCCGTTTATTTGTTTGCCTTCATGCTGGGGATTGAACCCAGGACCTCGGGCACACTGCCGAGGAAATTGTGCTCTTTTTTTATGTTCTGTTTTATTTTATTATTTTGAGACAGGGTTTCTTTCTTTCTTCTTTCTTTTTTTTAATTACAATTTATTCACTTCATATCCCAGCTGTAGCCCGCTTCCTTGTCCCCTCCCAATCCTACCCTCCCTCCCTCTTCTCCCTTGCCCCTTCCCCAGTCTACTGATAGGGGAGGTCCTCCTCTCCTTCTCTCTGACCCTAGCCTATAAGGTTTCATCAGGACTGACTGCATTGTCTTCCTCTGTGGCCTGGTAAGGCTGTTCTCCCCTCAGGAGTTCATGTCAGAGACAGCCCCTGTTCCCATTACTAGGGAACCCACTTGGACACTGAGTCAATGGGCTACATCTGAGCAGGGGTTCTAGGTTATCTCTATGCATGGTCTTTGGTTGGAGTATCAGTCTCAGAAAAGACCCCTGTGCTCAGAGTTTTTTTGGTTCTGTTGTTCTCCTTGTGGAGCTCCTGTCCCCTCCAGGTCTTTCATCTCCCCCCTTCTTTCATAAGATTCCCTGCACTCTGCCCAAAGTTTGGCTATGACAGACAGGGTTTCTTTATGTAGCCCTGGCTGTCCTAGAACTAGCTCTGTGGCCAGGCAGTCCTCAAACTCAGAGATCCACCTGCCTCTGCCATCTGAGTGTTGAGATTAAAGGTGTGCACCAGTCACTACCTGACTTTTTTTTATTAAAAAAATTATGTATTTATTTATTTGGTTTTTTAAGATAGGGTTTTTCCGTGTAGCCTTGTCTGTCCTAGAACTCACTTTGTAGGCCATACTGGCTTCAAACTCACAGCGATCCGCCTGCCTCTGCTTCCTGAGTGCTGGGATTAAAATCATGCATCACCACTACCCGGCCACTTTTCTTTCTTTCTTTCTTTCTTTTTTTCCAAGACAGGGTTTCTCTGTTTAGCCTTGGCTGTCCTGGACTCACTTTGTAGAGCAAGCTAGCCTTCAACTCACAGAGATCTGCCTGCCTCACTTTTCTTTTTTAAAAGATTTTTTAAAAACATATATGAGTGTTTTTCCTGCACATATTCATGTGCACGCCTGGTGTAGAAAAGGACATTAGATCTCCTGGAACTGGATTTAGAGATTTTTGTGAGCCACTGTAGGGGTTGGGAATTGAACCTGGGGCCTCTCAAGGGCTAATGTGCTATTAGCCCTTGAGCCATCTTTCCTGCCCCATATTGCACTTAAAAAAGAAAAAGAAAAGAAAACCAAGACAGGATCTTCTAAGTTCCTCAGCTTGGCCTTGAACTCACTGTTCCTACCCCAGCTGAGCTGGTCTCCGGCTTGTGAACCAGGCCTAGCTCCAACAGTGCCTTTTTCTCAGCACTGAGACGACTTCCCCACAGCAACTACAGCCACCGTAAGAAGCAGCCCTGAAGACTGCAAGGA
The DNA here is from genome assembly GCA_028658305.1 of Pachyuromys duprasi. NCBI lineage: Eukaryota > Metazoa > Chordata > Mammalia > Rodentia > Muridae > Pachyuromys > Pachyuromys duprasi. Next base: position 38,406,152 of record CM053753.1, on the reverse strand, counting down.
GAGTGTGCTCACGCGGCCTCTTTATTTGAAAGGTTGAACACGGGTTTGAAAGTGGCACATGGTAGGCCTTCAGTGAGTGTGCAAATAAGTCTAGTGCTCTGGGGGCTAACGGGTGCGGTTTAAGCAGATGTCGGTTCTGACGCATTAATGCTTTAAGCTTAGCTGCTTTCTGGTTCTCCACCTTTCTACGTTTGTGCTTTCTGCTAAGGCTTTAGCTAAAGGGCCACAAAAGCTAAAAAGCAGGCAGGCAGCGTCAAATGTAGAACAGTCAAGAAAAGCAAGGATGAATGAGAAAGAAGGAAGGGCATGCTGTGATTGTCAGATCCGTTGTGTCTAAGGTGGCCGAATGTTGGGTTCAGACGGCAGGGGTCTTCTTTGCTGATGTTGGCACTGCGCTTTGCTGTCCTGCCGTCTGACAGAGTCCTTGCTTTAAAAGAAGCCCTTTTCTTTCTTCAGCTGGAGCTGTTTCCAGCCAGGCAGAGCAGTAAATTGCCCTCTGGTGATGCCAAACACAGATACGAAGTCTTGTTCTGAGAGGTACTTCTAAGAGAAAACAGAATTTGTGGTAAGGAAGGAAGGCAGACAGGTCCTTAATGCAGACAGGTGAGGTGAGCAGGCAGGAGGGAGGAATGACGTGGCTGTGTGCTTGTGTAGTGAGCAAGGGGTTCTAGAACCACAGACAGTGAGCAATAGGTAGGCCCTGGAAGAGGGATGTCGAGTGAGTTTTCAGGAAGACTGTAAGAGACTTAACCTGTTGATTGCCATAGAGTCCCATTTGGGCCAGTGGATGAAACTGACTGGGGTTTTCCACTCGGTCCTGGTTCCTTGCCTGATAGGCAGTGAATGGTTTATATATTGTGGATGAATTATTTGATTTTGGAAGGGCAGAGAATTGAATGGAGTGTTTTTCCTTGTCTCATGCCCTTAACTACCATTCTTATTGAGTGCTTATTTTTGGTGCTAGGGAGTGAACCCAGGTCTACTGTTTGAGGAACCTGAGAATGTGCTGTACCATTACACTGTGTACCCCCACGCTCCAGGGTTCTTAAAATGCAAGATTGAGTAGGTTATACCAGCTCAGTGCCCATGCTGAGATCATTACACTACAGCTTTTACTTATTATTCTTTTCTGAAATAGCATCTCACCATAGCCGAGGCTGGCTTGGAACCTGTGGTAACCCTCCTGCCTTGGTCCCTGTTGGGATTACAGTCATGAGCCACCAAGCCCAACTAACCTGTGGCCTCTGCTTTCAAGAACATGCCTGACACTTGGTTAGAGAAGATGTTACGGAAAATTCAGAGTCCTTTAACCAACTCCCTCAAGGGGAAAATCCTTTCATTCATCTATCCATTCAACATGATTAACTCATTTAACTGAAACCTAAGAAGTGACAGTGAATGATTCCAAGCGGAATGTGTGTTGGGGGGTGGAGGTGGAGAGAGGTCGGGGGGTAGAGTTAGGAAACGGGTAGTCAGAGAAACCAGCTAGACCTGAACTCTAAATGGCAAGGAGATCGGTGTGGAGTACTCACTCACACAGGAATGAGTAAGCACAGTCTCAGTGGCTGAGGTGAGCATGTCCAAGGGAAAGAAAACCAAGTATTGGCTGAAGGACAATAAGGATGGTATGTAAGGTTCCCAAAGGTCAGGGCCAGACTGAGGAGGTCTTTGGAGTCTTTTATTAGGTACAGTAGGACGCCGTTTGCGGTGCTTTAAAGTCTTCTGCTGCACTTATGTAGTGTGTGCATGTGTGGAGGCATGCATATGGAGGTTAGAGGACAATTGCTGGGAATCAGCTATCTCCTCGCACTGTGTGGGTCCTGGGTGCCGAACTTAGGTTATTACATTTGATGGCGAATGCCTTCAGTCTCTGAGCCACCTCGCCAGTCCACATGATGTTTTAAATAGAGCGGTCTCATCCCTGGATATTAATTACAATCATGCTAGGGAAGGATTTGGGCAACAGTGGGCGAAACAGGTTAGTTCACAGTAGTGCGTGGTGGCTGGACTAGACTAGCAGCAGAGAGGCACAGGGTAAACAGGCTGCCAGATGCATTCCTTTGGGAGCAGGAAGAGCCTTGGTAGCTGAGATGCCCCTTGAGGTCCTGCTGTGTACACCTGAGCTTGGCGCTTTAACCTATGGGGGCTCCATCCCCAACACTCAGCACCCCGCCACCACACACCTCCTTTTTGGCAGGGTCCACGTCCTCGGGCAGCTCCCGGTTCTGGCTCTTCAGTAGAACTTCTATGGGGTAATACTTTGGCTCACTTTCATTAGAATTCAGGGAGAGAGTGGCATTCTTCATGTCCTAAAGAAGAGAAGGGTACAGACGCAGGTGAAGGCTGATGGTGCTTCAGGTGGCCGCAGAGCCCTGTGTACACAAGGGTTACATTTTGGCTTAGACTGCTTCGCTCTCCGTAGTCATCTTTCAGAATGGCAGTCCCCAAACATGGATGCATGTCAGGATGGCTTTGGAAGGCTGATTCAGCAGGCTAATGCGAGTCTTTAGAGCCAGGCCGCATACACACTGCACTTAGGTCTTTCTATATTTATTTATGTAGTGCTAGGAATTGAAGCCAAAGCCTCATGTATGCTAGGCAGGTATTCTGACACTGAACAGTATACCTCCAGCCAAAAGTCTTTTCTAAATACTATGATTACATCCCTTCTCTCGGCATATTTATTTAGGCCCTGTGTTTCCAGTTGTTAAATGCCTTTTGGCTGAAGCTACACTTAAGTACTCTTTAGAGACACTAAGTTCATCCTGTTAGCTTTGGGAGCTGACTTTCCAAGCACAAAGGACAACATGCAAATGTTGGAACACCCTGTGGATCCTATCCTGACCTCCAGGGCTGCTGGCTGTTGGCTGCAAGCTACGCTTCTTTTAGCTGTTAAAATAGGGGCCAGTGGCCTAAACTGCTGTGGATTTCACTGTCAGAAACTAATAAAGTATCATTTGGGTTAGAAGCTTGTCTCCAGGAAGTACTACCAATAATCCCAATCTTTCCAGAAAAGGCAGAAAAGGTTGAGTAATAAACTTAGGCTTTGTTCTTACTGTTCTCTCTTTCTTATTTGTTGAGGCCTGGTCTCATGTATCCCAGGCTAGCCTTCCACCCAATATTGTAGCCATGGATGACCTTAAACTCTACAATTTATTTTGTAAATTATGTATATGGGGATATGCGTGCACACGGACACAGGTGCTCTTGGGGTCCAGAGGAGCACACAGTTCTGGAGCTGTACTTACAGCTTCTTGGGAGCCATCCAGACAGGTGCTTGGACTCTGGAAGCAATTCACGCATGCGCTGTTACCTGCAGAGCCAGCTCTCTAGCCCCGGGTACCCCCCATGTTCTGGTGTGCAGTAAATGAGGAGCTTGGCTCTGAGATCTGTTTTCTCCCCATCTCCTTCACCCCAACTTGTTTTTAATTTGGGGGGTTTTTATCTTGTTTTGTGTTTGTTTGTTTTTTGTTTTTGTTTTTGAGATGGAGGTCTTGCTGTGTAGACTAAGCTGGCCTAGAACTCATGATTCCCCTGAATTTGCTTCTTAAGTGCTTGAGACCTGCATTTCTATTGATTTTAAATAACCTCCAAGAGTGACTGTAATTCAGTGGTAAAGCACTCTACTAGTTTGCACCTGAAACAAAACAAAACAGCCCTTTGCATCCACGTAGACTAGAGAAGTGCTTGGGACAAGGGAAGGGTTTGCCTCTGTGGCGGCGGCTCTCTATCCCCCTTGGGGTCTGTAAGTGTAAGCCCAACTCACAGCCGTGATTTGCACAATGGCGGCAGCATCTCCCAGCTCGCTCTTTAACTGCTCGTATGATTTTCCTGCCTGGGAAGAGACAAGGAAAATGGATGAGGTGGTGATTCATAACAGGGAAGAGGTGTTGTAGGCCTGGTGTGTATTTTCAGGAAAAGCAAGATGTGGTAGAATCCTAAAGCACTTCGGTATAACTGAGGTCCCCATAGGGTCTGCACACGTGGGTGTCAGAAGCCTCGTTTCTTCCAACAGTGAGTTTGCATTGGTTGTCAGGGTTGGGAACGTATACACAGTAGACAGGTATTTGCATAGTTGCCCCTGCCTCCTGCCAGTGTAGCTGTTCGGAACTGTCTAGTGAGACTTCCTGCTGAGGGACAAAGCGAGGAGGAGGAGGAGGAGGAGGAAAGCAAGGCAAGGGTACAGTGGGAGGGGGCTGAGAGCCTGGATCTACTTGGCTCTTGAATCAGCACCCCACCTCCCTGGCAGTCAGAACAGCACCCCCAGTTTATTTTTTCTTACACTCCAGATATGAGGGTCCCATGCCAGGAACCAGCCTGTGAAGGTGGGAGGCTCGAAGCCCTGTTTGATGATCAGGATTGGTGTGTCAGGATCTCGGCCACTGGGGTGTGTTGCCAGGTACTCTTGGGCAGTGGAGAGCGCTCCCTCCTTTTCTGTGGCGTTGGCCTCAGCACCTACCCACAGGAACACCTGTCACACCAATTTCATTCTGTTAGTGCATCCACGCTGAAGACTAAACCCTGCAGTAGATCCTGCTCAGCCCCTCGGCCACGCAGAGCCTCAGAAAATGCTCTCAGCCTTGTGTACGTTCCGAAGAGGAAGGGTCCAAAAGCGGCTTGGGGTTGTGGTCTTAATTGCCATGTGTACCTTCTAAGTTTTTACCTCTGAACCTTGACTTCCTGAAATTACAGCCCTTAAAACACTCCTCAGGCTGTCTCAGCACATCAGACCTCAGTGTAGCTAAATGTAGCTGTTCTTACCTAAGTGCTTATCGGAATGGCCATCTAGTCCCCAAGGACAGAACTGAAAGTCAGGTCCATAGCCCCGTATTGAGCCACTGGACTCACCAGCTTGACAAAGGCAGTCGCCCAAGCTGTCACCATCCCTCTCTTCCTGTTTCACGGCTGCTCTTGGCTCGTTCTCGGTTCCTATCCTGTTTTCCCATGCGATAGCTCAGGCCCACATAGCCCACAACTACTTTTCAGCTGTATCTCTTGGGTATATCTTAGCACTGTCTTACATTTTTGTTTGTTTGGTTTTGAGACAGAATCTCACTGTGTGACCCAGGCTGGACTCATTGGAATTTTCCTGCCTCGGCCTCCCAAGTGCAGGCACAAGCCACTATGCCTGGCTTATTTTATTCTCTGATAGAATTTCCTGTCTGGCTTTCCAGGTGCCCTTTCCTTTGCCCAGAGCCCTGCTAGTCCTTTGCCATCCAGCCATCTCCTCTAGGAGGGCTTCCGAGAGGTTCCCAACTGTATTGATTGCCCAGTGTATCTCATCATAGCGCGCTGATGTTCTCTTGCCTGGCTCCCCCCACCAGCCCATACACATGGTGGCAATCCTTAGCCTGAAGGAAGCCTGCTCCACTGATCTGAAGAAAACAGCACATACAGGCCATCTCACTCATATGTTGCCAGTAGACCTTGGCTTAGGAATCTGTTCTCATCACTCCTCAAATAAAGGCAGGACATAGGTTACACCTTATTTTTCTGAGGTGAGAAAATTCCCAGGGAGGTGAGAATTGGAATGTTTTGTTTTTGTCTGGCTTTTTCTATTGTATTTACTTAGTTAACACAGGCGGGGAAATGTGTGTGACACAGTGCAGGTGGGAGGGACTTGTAGGAATCCGTTCTCTGCTCACACTCTTGGGGACTGAACTCTGGTTGTCAGCTTTGGTGGCAAACCTCTACTCACCGGGCCATCTTGCTGGCCCATTTTTTAGCTTTTTGAGACAGGGGCCCTGGCTGGTCTTAAACTTTGCTTCTTCCTGCCTCTGCCTGCCAGCTGCTTAGATTCCAGGCATGTCCTAGTGTGCTGGCTGAAAGCTGGTGAATGTTAGGCCTCATTCTAATCTGTGGCATAAGATGCTTGCCCTAGAGAGCTGGTCCAGCACCAGCCTACTTTCATCCTGGATGCGGATGCCACACAGAAGCCAGCCCAAACTGTGGCGATCTTTGCCAGCTGTCCTAATTGTGTGGTTGTGTCGTACCTGGTCCCAGGTGTCCAGGAGCATCACATCACCTGGGCTCAGGTCGTCCTGGGTGAAGTCCGTGACCTCAGTCACAAGAAACCGGCCAGTCTTATTGGAACATTCAAAGAGTCGGACTTGGACGTCCAGGATTTCTTGCTGCAGCCTGCAGTACAGTCAGGTAGAAAGACAGCTGCGTAGGAATCATGGGTATTGCATGGGTGCCATGTGTATGTTTGCGCATGCATGTACATATGAGGACAGAGAGTCCACCTTAGTTTTTGAGATGGTCTCTCACAGAGAGACAGAGTGTCAATTTGACTAGAGTAGCTGGCCAGCAAGTCTGAAGGGTCCTGTTTTCTCTATCTCCCAGTGCAGGGAGTACAGGCCTGCGTTGCTGCAGCTGGCTCTTTTGTCTGTTTTGTTATGTGCATCGTCAGGATGGAGCTCAGGTCCTTGTGCTCATACAAGGACTTTGCTGACTGAATGTGTCCCCAGCCTGGAAATCATGTCTAAAAGTGTGAGGGATCTTAGGTTATGTACAGACCACAAGCCTAGAGGCCAGGGGAGCCAAGAAGATGGGGCTGATGTGTTCACGTACCTTTTGTTATTAGCATAGGGCGTTTTTCCTCCCAGAAGTTCCCAGAACTCAGGCGGCTCCTGGCCCTCAGCCACAGTGTCAGCATTGCCGTCATAGAGAAGCTCTACCAGCTCCTTAGCCATTGCCCGCTCGTCCCCACTAGATCCCTGAGAACACAGGGGTGAAAACACAGGTGTTAGAAACATGGGGGCAGTCACAGCGGGCAACAGCTCTGAATGGCCACGCCTGAGAACTGGGAGAGGTTTGCGGCAGTGCTGTGGCCAGGGACGGAGAGGGCATGCAGGTGACCCACAGCGTTCACAGGCAGAAGACACCTGTGTTTTAGCACACAGTTCCCCCGTCAGTGTACATGCTGGGTATCCAGCCTGGGTCTTGTATTTGCACATGCATAGCAAATACTGTGCCTCTAGCAAGCACTTTGTCTTCCAGTCCTAGCATATAGTTTTCTTTCTTTTTGTTGTTCTGTTAGACAGGGTTTCTCTGTGTAGCCTTGGCTGTCCTGGACTTGATTTGTAGACCAGGCTGGCCTCAAACTCACAGAGATCTGCTGGGGTTAAAGGTGTGTGCCACCACACCCAGATTCATTCTTTTTTTTTTTTTTTTTAATTGACTCTGGTTGGGCACCACAAGGCTTAATCCCAGAACTCTGTCCCCTCGGTGTAGTTACTACCCCTCTGGAGTCAAGCCCTGAGTCCTGAACTCTTGACCACTGCTTAGCTGATCTCCACTAGAATAATCTTGCCATTTCCAGACTGTCTTAAGGGGAAGCATGTAACATTCAGCCTCCGAGACTGGCTTCTCTCATGTAGCATGAACTGGAGACTCTTCCATGTTGGCGCTTTCAGTTTTATTGCTGAGCAGTATTCTATCAAATGAATACCTCCGTGTTTATCTATTTTCCAGATTTCTTCTAATTTGAGAGAATTGTGAGTAAGTGTGCTTTACACATGTGTGTACAATTCTTCCTGTAAGGAGGTTGTTTGTTGATTTGTTCTTTTTTAAGATTTATCTTACCCGTATGAGTAAAATAGAAGAAGTAAAATACTTGAATTATTTTTTACTTGTATTTTTATTTACTTGTTTTGTTCCTGTGTGTGTGCGTGTGAGTGTGTGTGTGAGTGTGTGTGCCATGCCTGTGGAGGTCAAAGAGGATCCCCTGGAACAGGAGTTACAGATGGTTGTGAGCTACAGTGTGGGAACCGAACCCAGGTCTTCTGCAAGAGACCTCTCCTGAGCCATCCCTCCAGCCCCTAAAGAGGTGTTTGATTGTTTGCACGTATATATGTATGTTTTTGTACATACGTGTGTATATGTGTGCGTACACATATGAGTGTGTATGTGTGTACACGTGTGTATATGTGTGCGCACACATATGAGTGTGTGTGTGTGTGTGCCAGTGCTGGGGTTACAGACAGGCGCTCCCCCCAAGTTGTTGTGTAGCTGGGACTGGACCTTGGGTGCAGCAGTCTACTCCTTGGTACCATTGGCCTTGCTGAGGGGACTGAGGGTGGTGCCGGGGCCAGCGTGAGTTCCAAGGGGCTCTGGGGACCCAGCAGTCGCCTTACCTTCCCGAACCACAGGTAACGCTCCGCTTGCGTCCCCAACAGAAAGACGTCATTGGAGTTGAGTGAGGAGGCGAAGGCTGAGACTTCCAGTGCTTTGGTATTGGATTTGTCGTTCCCTTGGATCTGGAAGAGTCTCACTGGAGGGTCAGGCTCCACGTTTCCCTTCCTGGAAGTCCCGCCCTAGAGAGAAGAAAAGTGGAGTCCAGACCTACAGAGCGCATGCGGCCTGGCTGTAGCGGACCTGGGATGCACTGGGCACCATCTTTACCCCTCAGGGTCCCTTAAGCTAACTGCAAAGGGCCAGCGTGAGGACCCCTGTGTCACCGGGGTCCCTCAGCACTCACTGACCTCAGGGTAATTCTGTGAAGCAGATGGTATCCCACTGCGCACCCTGAGGTGGGGAAACTGGCTTACTCGTGGCAAGAGAAGGACTGGACATCAATGATACCTGATGCCACATTGCCTGCCCCGTCCTCCGCCAGGACTCCATAGAGGTGGGCCTAGGCACAGCTGGGCAGTGAGTAAGTGGGCCGGCGCAGTGCTGGAAGGGAGCAGGCTGCGTAGCTGCCCCCTACACACAGCTCAGATTGCCACAGACCTGGGCACTAGCCAGCCAGCCAGCCGCAGGAAGCTAAGCTCCTCCTTTGTCTCTTCCACCTCAACAACCCCCCCACCCCCCCACATCCCCGGCCCCACCTGAGTGGTAGCTCTTTCCTGACTCCACAACCCTGAACAACCCTGCGCAGGGTGGAGTTTTCACAGCAGGCCCTCACCTCGTAGATGACTAGCTTCCCTTTGAAGATGGCCATGAAGTGGCGTGGCTCCTTCCCCATGCTCACCCGGACCTGCACGGGAGCCCCGTCAAACTGCTGATCCACCTCCACGGCCAGGTAGGCCGAGGCTGCCAGCTCATCCTGGGAAGCGTGGCGGCCCTGCAGTGGGGGGGAGGAGTGAGGGGCCTCGGCCCAGTGGCCAGGGAGGCATCAGGATCCAACACCGAGAGCCGGTGCCTGGCCTACCTGCCAGATGTACAAGATGTAATGGGGCTTCCCGTTCACATGGTAGGTGTAGAGAAGCAGATAGCAGTCTCCTCCGTAGAAGAAGCCATACCACTGACGCTCCACAGGGACCAGCTCTAGGTTCTCGATCCTCCAGACCTGGCCACAGAGGAGACACGGTTCACCAGAGGGGCACCGTGTGCTAGCCACCATCTCAAGTACCCCTTCCCCTCTGGGTCCTCTCTGCCTTGAAGGGCCATCACATTTGCATGATCTGAATCTTGAGAGGTCACAGGTCACCATCGGTCACACTGGTCCAGTGTCTCCTAGGCCTTCACAAGATGACTTGAATAGAACTTCCAGGGGATAGCCCGCTGGGGGAATTGGTGTCTCTCATTTTCCCAAAGCATTGTAGGGGAACAGCCAATTCCAAGCCTCTCAAAGAACACAGAATGTGGGGTGGGGAAAGAGAAGCGTCCAGAATGGGCTGGCCTCTGCAGCAGGAGCATCCCAGAGGCCCAGCGTTGCTCTCACTGGGCTCACCTCAACTTTCCCATTGCCGTCATCCACCATCCTTTCCTGAGCAGCCACTTCTGGCTGGGTGTGTAGCAGAGTCACGTCAAACTTGTCCTGGGAGATTTTAGCTGCAGAGAAAGGGGATGGGAAAAGCCACGTGAGCAAGACACTCATGCCTCTTTCTGGGGTCTCAGTGGAAGAACACACACTTGGGGAAACCTCACCAATTTTACCAGTGCTGAACGGTTTCCCTAGGCCTGCGGTCTGATCCTTCACCGACCATTTCTGGAACAACTGTTTGAACATGGCTGACTCAGTGCCATCGTTGACTGTCTCCACGTTGGTGCTGCTGGGATAACCCTTCATCTTGATGAAATCCTGCAGTCCCCACCCCCACACAAAAGCATGTCAGCCAGGGCATGTACTAAGGGCTTGCTCATCTGGGAATTCACCAGCTGAGGTCAGGTGGTGGGATTCCCCCTCCCCCTTCGTGCCCCTGGGAATCATAGTCAGTTTCTACCTCACTTCTGGGGTTCTAAAAGGTTCAAACACTTTGTTGTCTCTTCATTAGGCCACCATGCTTATGGCCATTATGGACCAATTTCACAAGATTTACCATGTAACTCGACTGTGTCATAGTTATTTGCTCATGTATTGCTTTTAAGCACATCACACTTCAGTCATGTGCTGGGTCTGCAGAGTTTAGTAAATTCCCCCTGAGGACGGTTTAACAGTAGCCTCTTCCAAGTTTGGTTCTGAGTACTTCACGGGTGGGTCTTGGGAGACAGGGATGGCCCTTGCTAGATATTGGAAAAATGAGGCTCAGAGATGCTCGTTTTCTTGTTGGAAAAGTTGAAACCTACGTGTGTATCCCAGTTGGAACACACTCTGAAGTTCATGTATGTTGCTCTTCTGGGCTCGGGTGCCTGGTGTGTTTGGGCATATGGCTATAGTGGTACTGGCAGAGTATTCAGGTGGTGGTGCACCGCTGTGGCTCCTACCAGGGCTTTGGACATGGCCGCCTGTTTCTCAACCTTCGTGGCTCCTTTGCCTTTCCACACGTAGATCTTGGCCCCACTGTGGTCCAGGATGTAACAGTCCTGAGTCAGCGGGGATAAGTGTGGTTACTGATACTCGAGGCAGGGGGAGGACCTGGCCCAGGCTCTGCCTTTGAAGTTACTTCTTGCCTCCTCAAGCGAAGCCCCCTCCAGTTCAACTTACGTCGTGGTTCAGTAGGTCCTGGACCAGAGGCCTTGTTGCCACCTCTGTGACTGACAGCTGCCCAGCTGCATCGGAGACCCTGGAGGAGGGGAGAGGTTGGCCTGTGCCTGCTCTCTGCAAAGCACTCTAAAGCTAAAGTTAACACTTTGGTGCAGCGCTTCTGGGCAGAGTTTGACTTCTTCAGATAGACACAGCTTGACTACAGAGAGGGAGAAACAGTCCACTCTCTGGAGGGGACTGCGTCTCTCTCTCAAATTATCCCATCCATATCCCCAGGCATGGATACACCAGAGGACAAGAGAGGTCCCACACACAGGCCGGGAGACTTTCTAACAGGAACAGAGGATAGTCGTCTCCTCCAGAGAACTGTCCTGAGCTCCTTATAGGAGATACATTTAAAAAGGATGGACCAAGAGCAAAGACAAGTACCTGGCTTTCTAGAGGACCCCGCACCCAGCTTCCAGCCCACAGGCAGTTTAAACACTCACTGATACAACATGATATTTGATTTCTGCTGCTGATCCATGACCTCATCAGGAACCGCAGGCTTGATAATGGGGCGTCGGCCGAGGGTGTTCTGGAGGATTGTCATCAGCTCTGGGCTGGCTGCCTCTTTGTCTCCCTCAATCACCCCGATTTTGGCACGGCCCCCTCGCTCCCTGTCCCGGATGTCCTTTGCGAGAAGCATAGCCTGCCAGAGGAGCCAAAGGAGGCATCCAGCTCAGCCCGCACCCTTAGATTACCCTGGTGCTGAGGACTGAGGCCTGCCTTGCAGGCCTACTCTAAGGCAGGAGTCCCCCTGGGCTCCTGGGGGTCAGCCAGCATAGAAAGGAGAGGGAGAAGGCACCCAAGGGAGCCCAGCTTGACACCAGGCCTGGAGGAGAGGAGAGGGAGCCAGACCTTGAGGCATTCTCTGCTGTTGCTCTCTGGGCCATTCCACTGGATAATGACCATCCCAAGGTCCAGCAAGAAGACGTCACCTCGGTTAAAACTGTCCCAGCTGATTTCCACCTGAATGTGAGGAGCCAGTGCCATTTAGAGGGGTGGTTAGGTGCCAGGGCAGGAGTGCAGGAACAGTCACGGTGTGGGACTTACCTCAGTGGCCCTGATGTTTCTCTTCCCCTTTACATGCAGCAGCCGCTTCACATCGTAGGAGTTGGTCTCCACGTGCTTCATGCCAGAGGCCACACCCCCCTTTTTATAACTGAGGGAACATTGCTCGTTATTTGTTGTGTGCCTGCTTTGTGCTAGGTTCTGGGGAAACTACTGGGAGTTAAATACAGACATCCGTCTCTACCCATGTGGGTTATAATAACCCAAATGAGCAAAGAAAATGCAGCTACTGCACCTGCTGCCCCCAGGGTAGAGGCGAGGGGACCACTGAGCTGCAATATTGTAATAAAAACTCCCAGTGAGGAGTGCTGCTGGCAGAGAGAGCCTTGCCTGCTGGGATTGCAGGTCTGTGCCTCACCCGTCCTGTTAAGCGTTTATGCTTCCCTGCACCGGGGCGACCTCCCAAGCCTCTCCCCACAGCGTCCATTCTGGCAGTCCAATGTCCCCTCTTCAGTCCAGTAAAACGTGTCCTATTGCCCGTGAGCATGACTTTCGTACACAGGAGTTGTGTCTGTGGTGTATGTCTGTGCCTGTGTCCCCGTGCCCTAGGTACACGTTTAATCTGCAGTTGCCTCGGATATACCTGCTGTCTTTCTGGGACAGACACCTGCCCACATTGATCACAGCCTCCCCTCACCACCAATGCACCATCATAAACACTCTGGATCATGGGTCGTTGTGGCCCTGGGGCTTTGAGTTCCAGTTATGCTCCAGAATGTGGTGAGGATCCTCACTCCCTCCAGCACGTGGGAGGATCTATTGGCTCCTCACGGCCCCGCCCAGCTCTCCGCCCCACCCACTCCGATTTGCATTACTCTGATGGGTACAAGTGACAGCTTTGTTTTGCTTGGCATCTATCCCTCGGGTTACTTCTTCTTTGAAGGCATCCTGCCTGCTTAGTTCCCTCTCCTGGAAACTGCTGTATCTGTCTCTGCTCTGAGCACAGCTACTCACATGATGCCCTGCTTGAAGTAGCCTCGGAAGGTGTCGGACTCGTGGTACTGGACTTCGCGGTGCTGCACCGGGCTTCCTCCCAGGTAGTCGTCCAGCTGTGTGGTATAGATGGCCGCACAGCTCTGCTCATCCTGGGAGGAGTCCTTCCCGATCCAAAAGTGGATGTTCTGGGAGAGACGACTGCCCGCTCGCCGGGTCTAGGATGTGGCCAGAGAGGCCAGGTCAGGCCCCAGCTCACCCGTGCTGTTCTGCTGGCTCCTTTGGTGTGGAAGGGTCCCAGGATGCCTGGCCCTACCATCACACAACAGCCCTTCTTTATCTGTGCGTGGGTACGGAGAGCCAACATAACCTATGTACAGGCCCGCCGAAGCTTTGACAGCCCTAGTTCCTTCCACACTGGGGTGTTTGATAGCTTGTTTCTGAAGTGGGGAATCTTCCCCAGCTGGATGTCAGGCTTCGTCTGTAGGTCCCCCACACTCTCAGAGCTGTACAGCTAACAGCTAATGCTGTCCATGTGATGTTAATTCCTCCAGTAGAATGAGCACTTTCTGAAGTTTTTTTTTTTTTTAAATAGGTTATCATTTAGCCCAAGCTAGCTCTAACTTTCTGAGGTTGGTTCTCAACTCCTGATCTTTCTAGTTTCACCTCCCAAATGCTGGGATTATAGGTGAGTGCCACTGTGCTCCACTCTTGGTTTTTGGAGACAGAATGTTTGCCTGTAGCCCAGGCTAGTCAAGAACTCACCGTGTAGCCCAGGCTGAGCACTTTAGTGTGTAGTTTGGACCCTAGGAGGGGGAGGAGCTGTGTGTGTGTGTGTGTGTGTGTGTGTGTGTGTGTGTGTGTGTAGAGGTTCAGGCTGAGGGCCCCATGTCTGCATCTGACGCACAATCATAACCCAGGGCCTGATGGTGGCCATTCTCAGTCAGCTTGAGGCCAGCCCTGCTTGTTGTGAGGAAGAATCTAGACAGATACTGGGAGCCCCACTTCTCTCGCCATAGAGCCTTCAGTAGCCTGGGAACTGCCTGCTGGGGAGGGGATGTTGGCTGTGGAGGGCATTGCTCACCGAAAGGATGATGTAGCAGTCTCCCTCATAGAAGTTGCCATGAGCACTCAGGGGCACCAGCGCCAGCTCCATTTTCTAGAAGGATTAGCAGAGTATGCAGCAGTGGGCTTCCCTCCTGCCCTCCTCACAGCCTCCCTCCTGCCCTCCCCACAGCCTCTCTCTCCCCTGTTGCAAGCACGGTAGTAGGAGGAGCTATCTGCCTGTCCTCACAGGGAAGGTGGGAATGCAGGATGGCACCACCGCTCTGGCTCCTGGGAGCTCTGCCAGTCACTCTGGGTCTGAGTGTTCTGGTGTCCTTCCCTTTGGCCTCCCCATGTCCTACTTGGTTTGATCACCAGTACTCTGGGAAGGCTTATGAGCCCCTGGGGCCCATGGCAGGGGCAAGAGGTGGATATAACTGTCAGGTAAAAACCTTCCCCTGAGTTCTGTGGACACTGTCCAGTGTCCTGACAATGCATCCAACCCTCTTGCTCCCCACTGACCACCTTAAAGCCACCAGGCTGCTCCAAAGGAAGTCTGGGAAACAGCAGGGACAACTGAGAGAATGCCAGCATCAGGTGGCACTCCAGGCTGAGGATCCCACATTCAGAGTCTGGGCTGGGAGACCTGACTTGCTTACCCCAGAAGGACCAATTCACATAGCCCCAGATGGAAACGACTTTTTGTTTCCAAGTGAGGCAAACCTGGAGCCATATTTGTGTGTGTTCTAATGTAAAGGATTAGAACATTTTATGACTTCAGGTTAGTGCCCATTCCTTACGTGTTTTGCATTTATTTATTGTATGCCACACAGTACATGTGAAGCTCAGAGAAACTTGAGGGAGTCAGTTGGTTCTCTTCCTCCACCTTGTGGGTTCCCGGCATGCACTTAGGCCACCAGGCATGGCTGTACATAGCTATATCCACTGAGCATCTGGCCAGACCTTCCTAGTCATTTTGAAGTAAGCGGGGAGCCTTCAGTGGACCGGGATTCTCACAAGCCCGGAGGTTTGACAGAGAGCTGTGACTCATGGTTTGAAATCGAGGGGGTGAAATGTAACTTGCAGGGTTCAGGCTGCAGCAACTGACTGGGTAGAAGTGGGTGTATGCTGCCATCTGGTAGGTGCACCCAAATCAGAGCTCAGAGCCAGCTGGAGACCAAGTCCAGAGGGTTGCCTGTTTCTCCCGACCAGTAAGGGACCCGTCTTTCTGAGCTGTTTACTGGAAGCGTAGCCTCACCAAGGACGAGCATGGCTCTGCTTGGGGACCTGCCCTGGGCCTGGGAGGCTCTAGGCTGAGAAGACCTGCTCTCAGATGCCTCAGCAGCCACAGGCTCAGACTCCAGCTGTCATGGCAGGTGTGACGCCCCCTTGGCTCACCTCAATTCTCCAGGTGATGATCCCAGGCTCATTGCCCACCGCCCTGAAGGCACTGCTCAGGGACATGGTGTCTTGTCTTTCTGAAACTGAAATATCACAAAGCTGGAGGCGACGCCCCTCACAGTGGACAGGGGACCACCGCTTCTCCTAAGACACTTCCCTGGCTCGTCAGCCATCATACTGCATGTCCTTCTGCTATCTCTCCACCACTACCACCACCATTTCACCATGGTTGCTCCAATTCACACAGTGGCCTGGCTGGGCTGTCCCTAACTCCAAAGGTTGTTTCCGACCTGCTGCTGTCTTGGTTAAGAGCTCTGGTTCATAGCGATACGTTTCCTTTAAAAAAAAATTATGCTGGGCACGGTGGCCCACACCTGTAATCCCAGCACTCAGGGAGGCAGAGCCAGTCCAATTTCTGTGAGTTTGAGGCCAGCCTGGTCCACAAAGTGAGTCCAGGACAGCCAAGTCTACACAGAGAAACCCTGTCTTGAAAACCAAAACAAAATTTCTGTGTTAAATTCCCTGAAGCTGGAGTTACAGGCAATTGTGAGTCACCTAAGTGCATGCTGGGAATGAAAGTCAGGTTCTCCGGAAGAGCAGCCTGTGTCGCCTGTCCATTGGGGGCAGGGTAACACTTGCCAAGCCTGTGTTGAGCCACTGCGTTCACGCTGTCTCTCTCAGGCGATGGCCCCGTCCTGTCACCTTGCAGTGCAGGCGAGGCTTAGAGAGGCCGTTAATAACTCACCTATGGGCACACACTGGAACGGGCTCCACATCTGAGCTTTTTTGCTTTTGTTTGGCTTTACTCATTTACTCTCTGAGACTCTGATTGTCCTGGAATTCAGAGAGATCCAACTGCCTCTGAGTGTTGGGATTAAAGGCATGCGCCACCACTGGTGGGCACATTTTATTTCATTAATTTAGGGTCTATCCACACAGCCCAGGCTAGTTACAAACTCCTCCTCAGCCTCCTGAGTGCTGAGATTACAGGCTTCTACAACCAGACCCAGCTCCATACCTTTTGTTTTCATATCTGGTCTTAAGAGCCTGTGTGTTAGCCACCTTTTCATGCTGCTCCCTTCCCCAAACTAATTTTAGTGGCTCAAAGAGAGGAAAATCCAGTCAGAAAAAGTATTTCCAAATGAAGTCCCATTCTCCCCAATTTCTTGAACTCCTCTTCCCAGATTCCTGGCAAGATCTTGTCACCCCACCTGCTTTCGGATTTTATTTTTAATTTTATAAATAGTTCTAGAACAGTGACAACCCTTCATCATGACTAATACATTAACTGGTCTTGCAGAAGAAAGGAAAGTAGAATGGCTGGGCCTGGGACAAAGGGTTTCAGAGCACCAACAGGGAAGGTGGGCGTGGCCTCCTCGCCTATACCGCACAGACTCTAGCTTCTCTGGAAGGACCACCCAGTGAACTTAAGAGGCTTCCAGCACAGCAGAGCTGAACCTGGCTGGGGAGGGAGGAATTGGTGAGAAGACCTGGGGTCTCATCCTCTCTACATCAGGACTTGGCTGGGGCCACTAGCCGGGCGGGTCACCTGGTGGTGCTGTGCTTGTGCAGCCTCATGCTCAGGAGACTGAGCTGACAGCAGGCCAAATGATCACTAGCTTGGTTTCTTCTAAGACTCAAAGCAAGGCTGCAATGGATGCATTTATGAGATAGTAACAAAAGAAATCACTTGGGGGATTTTGTGGCTGTTGCATATTTGGTGATGTCCCGGGCTTGTTAAGGGTGTTTGGTATGGGGTGGACTTCAAATGGTAGACTGCCTATCACCTCCAGCTCTGCCCCATCTGAACACACTCTCACTTGACCACTCTTTTCTTGAGCCTTAGCGGATAAGCCCTGGTCCCTTTTGTGTCTTTGCAGCGCTGGCAGCAGACTAAAGCCGAGCCCTGATGCGGAACTGCCAGTGTTTGAGTATTTAATTTGATAACTTGTGCTGCCCCGCCCTGCGCACCCCGCCCTGTGCGGCTCAGAATCAGATCCCTCAGATCCATCTTCTGACTTCTATGTCTAATGCATGACCCACTCAGGAAAGGGGACCAGAGCCAACGTATTCCTGATTAACGTGGTAAAGCCTAACCTTCCAGCATTAGCACGGTGAGTCTGAGCCCCCCTAGTGCAGTCCCATGCCCCCCACAGAACCTCAGAATCCAGGAGCTGACTAGGGAGGCAGAATTCAGGAACTGCCACACCCAGAATGCCCCATCACATCGAAGCCCCCAAAGCTGAGTCTGTCTTCCTAGGTCTGCAGCAGCAGCAGCACTTTTGGGTGCTGAGGGCTGCAAAGATGACAGGTACAGGGCATGATTTGGGGGGTTCCAGATTAAAAGCTAGTGGCTTGTAACCAACTGGGGTTTAAACTTCTCTCTGGCTCCACGGAGCAGATGAGAGGGGTTGTGTTCCACCAATGCCGGAACCTTGAGAGCGTGCCCAGCTCACTGAGTGGGCTGTACAGGCTCTTCTAGTTCAGTATTAAGTTTGCAAAACTGTTCACAAGCTCCTGGCTCAATCTTTCAAAAACTTCACCCGGAAGACAAAAAACAAAGTAAGGTCTAATTTCTGTCCCTTCACTTTCTGCCTCATCAACATTTGACTGACACGCACACACACAGTAGACCTACCTCTCTCTGCACCTCCGTTTTCTAGCAAAGCAGCAGATGAATGAAGTAAGGCTGCGTTCTCCCAAAGCAGGAGGCTTCAGGTCCTTCAGCCTCCGCACAGCAATGGCCGCAGACACCCGGTTATATTTGCCTGTGTTTGCATCATAACCACATTTTCCTAGCTCTGGCCAATCACGGCCAACCTAGCACTGGGCTTGACTTATTCAAACCAGAGAGGAGAGCTTTATCTGCTCCTATTCAAAACAGCAAAACAAGAAGAGCAGACTTTTAAAGGCTTCTTTTAACTACAGCTCCACGCCCTGGCCTATTGATTTTTTAAAAAGTGCACGGCCCATCAATAATTCACCATGAGGGAGAGAGGATGTGAATCTGCCATATTGTAGAATATATTATGCTGATGACGGGAGAGGCTGAGCAACCCACTGTGTGCCAGCATATTAGCCGGCAGGGCTCCGACGTGAGTTTGGGTGTTTTTCAGGGGACTCTGCAGTGCCAAAAAGGCTTTCTTAAGAGTTTTTACTAGTCCTACTATGTGCCAGGAAACTACGCTACATTCTGAATTTAAGGAGTTTGTCTCAAGCTGGGCCAGAGAGGAGTTAATGTAGTGTAACCTCAGTAACCTTGACCAGAAACCATGTTTGTGCTACTGGGCTTCATGACCAAAGGGGTCATAACGAGAAGGACAGTACCCACCTAGTGACAAATGGTGGCAGGAAAGGAATGCAGTGTCCGCTCCTGGTTAGGTTTCAAAAACAGCCTTTATTAGCTATTTGTAATACAAATATTCCAAAAATATAAACAGACTCTTAACAACATCCTACAGTTCAAGTTTTTGAATACAACAAATGTATCAAATCATGAAGCAAGGTGGTCAGGGATCCCACAGCCCAGTCACAGTGGGAAGCAGACCCCTTCCCTCCAAATGGCATCTTGAAGGGGAGAAATAGGCGAATCTGGGGCAGTTACAGGCAAAGAACATCACCAGCCTAAGGAAAGGGCTGTTCTGGGACCCTGCATTAAAGGAGTGGGCAGCTGGCCAGACTTGGGATCTCTTCTCCCCTCACTATGATCCTGGGTTGCCCCAGCACCTCATAAACCAGCAGAGATCACACCAGTAACCCCAGCACTCAGGAGGTGGAGGCAGGCGACCAGAAGCTCAAGATCATCCTTGGCTACACAGTGAGTTCAAGGCCCTGCCTAGGATTCATGAAACCCTGTCTGGGGCGGTGGCGAAGGAACTGAGGAGGAGCCATGGCCAAGCAGCCCAAAGGGGAAACCAGGCTTACTGTTCTTACACACTCCGCCAGGCTGAGACAGCACAGCAGGGGCTGCACTGCAGCAGGCCTCTGCACAGGCCCCGCTTCCCCGGAATGGCTGCCTGGAGGCTGCCATGCTTTAGTACAAAGCTGTTCTGAGCACTGTTAACAGAGGGCTAGACATTTACACAAAAAATCTTTGGGAGGCAGGAGGGAGTGAAACATGTCCCTGGTTAAATGAAGGCAAATTCACTCAACCTCTAACTGGGGACCGGTGGGCCTGCAGTGTCCCCCTACAATGTGCAGAGTGGAACACTTACCTGGCCCTTTATCAAACTGGTCCTGTGTCCAAAGCTCCCCCTATAAGAGGGACACGAACATCAGGCTTTTGATTTAGAAGCCCAATCAGAGAGACACACTGTGTCCCTGAAGAGGCACCTTTAAGAGCTGAACCTGGCAGGCAGGGCAGAGTCCTGGCTTGGCTTGTGTGGGTGCTGACACCCAGCCTGGTGGCATACTGATTCCTGACGACTAGTCTGCCCTGGAGAAGGCTGGTGGCAAGCCAGGAGCCAGACTTCAGAATGAGCAGGCTCTCTCTCTCTCTCAATTATGCCCTGCTCTCAGTGTGGGCCTGTGTCTTCTCGGCAGCACCTCCCAAGCACCACATGCCCCAAGACACACAAGGAGCAAGGGGACAGGACAGCAAGGAACAGCCTCTAGTTGGCTCTGGTCCACTAGGACAGGTCCTGTTAAGTTTGGAAAGAGGGGACTTGGGATGGCCTCTCTGTAGCAGACTGCAGGTGGCAAGAATTCTGGTGGCAGACAGGCCTAGAAAGCTGGGGTTGACATAGAAGCAGCAGCGGCTCCCAGGGCGCCACACTGGGTTTTGGTCATGGGTCAAACTCCAGTCCTTGCATATGCCTAATAGCAAGGCGTGAGCACAGGCTCTTCCTCCACAAGATAAAGCATGAAGACCCAAAAGAGGCCAGAAAGGGACCTAAAATCCACTCAACTCTCAAGCTTATTGCTTGGCAAGGACTAGCCCTCAGTGGCCTTCTGAGAGGGTAGCAGTGAGACCAGGACCTGGAGCCATGGCCAAGCTCCCGTGTTCCTGGCTAGCACCTGGAGCCCCCTCCCATGACCCTGACAGGACCCACAGGCACCAACAAATGATGCTGAGGGAAATGGCAGGACTTGTGGACTCTGTTCCGCTCTGTCACCAAAGTGGAAGACAAGGCCCCACAGCCTCGGCCTAAGGAAGAAGGCTGCACAATACCAGAAGGACGACAGTCAGCTAGCTTCCGCTCAGAACACTGAGCTCCACCACCAGGCTTTCTCAAAACTGGTTAGTTCCTGAGACAGGACCTAGTATGTGGAAACTAGAAAACATTCTATGACTCCTGAGTGGGTGGTGACCACACCCGAAACAATTCATAAATGCTGACACTTGCCTTGGGGAAAGCAGAGCTGGAACTCCATAACCTCAGCGAGGGAGGAGACCCTACCCAGCCCTGTGGCAGGACTCAGCTAAGGCAGCGATGCTGAGCTGGGGCTCCTCAGGGTCTGTGTGCGCCCAACGGCAGCAGCACTTCCCTTATTGTCCAACCTGGGAAAACTTTCTGTGACTCATTTGAAAGCATTCAAGACTGAGAACTTAGAGATGCAGAGCCTGTGAGAACCACACCCAGCCCTACCACCAGGAACAGGAGGCATTTGCCCATTTGGCAACCTAAGTAACAAGACCTACAAACCCCTCAGTCCTGGAAAAGTAGTTCTCCCAAGGCCTGGGGGGAAGAGAAACCGCCAGGACAGCACCCTAGGGAGACACATGGGAGGAGCACCGTCTGAGCAACGGGAGGCCATGACAGCCTAGCAGCCCTCCCCAGTCTCTGGAGCCAATGTCCTTGCGGCAGCCAGCGCAGATTCCTTGAAGAGCAAAATCTGGGATCTCTAAGCAAGGAGACACATTCTGCTTTGGATGCTTGTGTTTCCCCTGTACCCAGCACCACCCACCCACATCTCAGGCCTAGGACTGCAGCTCAGCCAGATACAACCACTCCACGTTTAGGAAGAGAATTTTAGAAGTTAAAAGAACAGGAGTCAGCTATCTGTCCTCCTCCAGGGCAGGGAGAAGACCTCCTTCCCCATGGGAGTAGGACTATGGCTCGGAGTGAGAAGGCCGCCTGCTGGTGGAGCCTGGCAGACACAGACATGCCCACGGCAGGCACGCCGTGGGAGCCAGGAGCAGCCCTAGGCCACAAGACCTGGTGGTTCTGAGCACTGTAGACACGCTCTCGCCCTCCCAGGCACGTCTGCAGCTGCTGGCTAGGTTTCTGTTTTCAGAAAGGTGTGTGCCTGCAGCATCCAGAAGCTGCCTCTGGCCTCTCCTTTCTCCTTGGCACAGGCCTTGTGACGCTGAGGAGAGGCCATGGTTTGGCAAGGGAGCCCGCAATAGTTTTCATTGCTGTGATGCTCAGTAGCTCACAGAAGAGCAGGAAGGGGGACAAGTGACCCCCTACTGAAACACTGGACACCCTGGATGGGCACATGCAAGTGCACACATACATACGCACGCACACATGCACACAGATACCCGGGAACCAAACACAGGGTGCAGACAGCTCTGGACATCGGTCTGATTTGCCTGCTCTGCACCTAACCTGCTCTAAAGCTCTCATCAACCACTTCCTGGCTGCTTCTAGACCCTTTGGCAAGGTGCTCCAGCATCTGCTCGGCTCGGTCAGTCAGGCTGATCAGAAAGGCACAGTGTAGCAAAGTCCCCTACTGGGATGGCTGTTTCTTGGAAGCAGGAAGGCTAAGGGGCCCGCAGCTGCCCAAGGCTGGTGTAGACGTCATCTGCTCCGCTCAGCTCCTCAAAGACTGGAATCAGGTTCAGCAACTCTGTATCTGCCATGTCATCAAACCAGGACTGCACAGGCACCTTGGGGCAGGAAAGGTGACGTTAACCTGACTTTTCCTTCCCCTGCCAGTGCCCTGGAGGCTGCTGGGACACACAGAGCAGTGCACACCTCTGGTGAAGCCCCCAGCCCTGGCCTGTGACCCCTCCCAGTCCCTGATGCCTTGGGGCTCATCTGGGCCACTCACTGCATTTTCTGGGTGGAAGATGTAAGACGCGGGCGAGTTGTCCAGGATGAGGGTTTTCCTCAGGTCCCTTCCCAAGCGGCTGAGGTCCTTGACGTAGCAGCCCTGGTGGAACACACAAGACTCTCGGAACAGGCGGGCCCGGAACACCCCACAGCGGTCCAGAAGGTCGGTCACAGGGTCTGCATACTGGGAGATGAAGAGAGACCTTAGCTTAGATGCCGTGCGGGGTCCCCGGCGGCTGCTCCATCATCTCCCGCGTTCTTTCCTCCCCGCCGGTACCTTGGCCAAGCTGGCAGTGAACAGAACACATTCAAAAAGCTCTCCCATCCGCCTCAGGAACTCATCAACATAAGGCCTCTTGAGCACATAGACCTGGAGAAGCAGAGTGGACTGTTGGAGGTACCTTGTGAGGCCAAAGGAGGCAGCACCGCCCCCTTCCCACCGACACAGAAATGCAACCAGGCCTAGATGCCCAAGCCAAGAACTTCTACCCCACCAGGTCACCAACAGGCACAATCCTAAACTGGCATGAAGGTAAGCACACTATGTCCCAGGAGCCATCTTCATTCTGGGCGACCATTAGCTGCCTCCAGAAACAAGTAATCAAGAATAGGCCTCACAGATGGAAATAGCCTATCCTGGATTACTTGAATCCAGCCACAGCCTCCACAGCTTTCTGATTGGATTCCAGCAGGACCACCTGTGCAGGTCCCCACCTGGCAAGGGCCCCGGTACGTCCTTGAACACATGCCCTCACAGGGTTCTGAACACCACCCCTTTTGAGGGCCTTGCATGTTCTTAAACAATTCTTCAGCTACGCCTCACCCAGTCAGCTTACACTCTGCTGCTTCCCACCTTCAGCCTGTGAGTGTGCTCCTCAGGTCCATTTCCTGAAAGCTCCTTTTGTAGTATTTTAGCGTAGCACAGGGCAAGCCTGTCACAATTCCTTTCTCACCGTAATTAGCCACCAATTCAGCAGACCCCTCCCCGTTTAGCAGGAGACACCCCCCCCCTGCAGCCACAAGCTGCTCTATCAGCCTGCTAGCCCTTCAACTTTACGAACAAGCCCCTTCCCCAACAGCTACTCATCAAGCATGGCCTCTCTTCCCCACCGTCTTCTCAGATCAACACAGCAGGCGGCCCTCCTCCACTTTAATTCATGCCTCTCTTTATTAAACTGTAGTTCCCTGCACGTATTTGCCTATGTGAAGCCATGTCCCATGGATTCATACATTTCCATGTCTTCCCATCATTCCTGCAATGGATGATGCGCCTAGCAGAGCTCCACGGCTTTGTGGCTCTGGTACAGAAAGCCTGTGAAGGGAGATGGGACTATGGCGGCAAAACCATGTGAGCCTCAGGCTGGACTTCCCCTATCAACACCTGACCAGTCCATAAATACAAGGACTGTGGCTGTTGGTGTATCTGCCCAACTGTCCCTGACCTTCAGGCCATCCAGCAAGGGTTCTGAGCATGTGGTCTCTCACCAATGCTATATGGGCCTTAAGCCCAGACAGCAAAGTATGCATGGCTACAACCTGGACTCTTAGACGCGGTAAGTCTGAAGGTGTCACAGGAGCCTGGGTTGGGGAAAAGCAATCACAGGGAAGGCCCCCAGGCACATACCATTATCAAGGAAGAAAGAAAACGGAATGTGGTATAAAAACTCTTGTCTACTTGGCAGGAATTAGTGATTAAAAAATGATGGCTATAAGGGCTGGAAGAACAGCTCAGCAGTTAAGAGCACTTGCTGCTCTTCCGGAGGACCTGGGTTCAGTTCCCAATACTCATACAGCAGCTCACAACTGCCTGAAACTCCAGTTTCAGGGGATCCAACACACTTATACAGGCAAAACACCAGGCAACACAGGCCGGCAAAAATCTGCACAAAAAGGGGCAGGTGGGTCTCTCTGAGTTCAAGGACAGCCAGGACTAAATAAAGAGATTTTAACTCAAGAAGAAGACGACGACGACAATGCAGTTCTCCCAAGCAGTGCGACTACACAGAGAAAAGGGAACACAGGCTAGAGGACAGCGGCAGCGATGGGGTCAGACCACTAACAAAACAGAAGACAAGGTCACCAAGGCCATTTCCTATTTGTGGCTGGGCATGGGCCGGCACACAGCTCACCTGGTGCGTGGTCCCCTCTATCTCCACAGGCACTATGAAGTCAGCATTGTTGATTGGCTGGAAGGCAGAAGTCGATGGGTCAGCACACAGGAAGCTCCCACTGACCGTGGAGACAGCCCCCTATGCTGTTCTTAGCTAGCCCCGTCTCTTCAGGTTTCCCTTCTCCCTCTTCCTACCCGCCAAATTCTACCTGAGGTAAGTTTTAGGGTTCTATTTTATTCTGAGACGGGGTCTTGCTACACAATCTAGGCTGGCCTCTAATTCACGTTCCCATGAGCAATGGACTTACAGGCAAGCACCACCCAATGCCTAGCTTTTTCAAGACAGGCTCTTAACTGTGCAACTTGTGTTATCCTAGAGCTTGTGATTTCCGTGCCTCAGTTTCCCAAGTGCTGGGACTGTGGAAGTGCCTCCACATCCAATTTAAGGCTTTCTTGCATTAATAAACATATCAGTCAGAAAAGCAGATGTGCTGAAGATAAAAATTTAACTATTTTCTCCATGCTAAGTGGAGACAGACACAGCATTTATGTCATTATTTGTCTGGGGGTGGGGTGCATGTGCACAGGTTCTTAACACTATTCAGTATGGCCTCTGGATGCTTGTGATTCCAGGGCCTGGCCCCTTCCCTCTATCATTTCCACTTTGTCTGCAGATTACCTCATGGCACCTGTTGCGCAGCTTACAGATAGGCCCTAATGGAGGGACTATGTGTGACTTACCTTAAAGGAACTGTGTACAAGGGTCTCATCCAGGTCAATGACCACACAGATCCTCCCTTGGTCTTGCTCTGTCGCCTCTGGGAGCAGGCAGGTCCCAGGGATCTAAAACCAGAGCCAGGCTGAGATGTGCCTACCAAGTAGCAAGCCCAATCGTTCCCCTCAGCAGAATGCTAGGAAGAGCCAGGCTGTCTGGAGACAGAGTCATCAACCCAGGAAGGCCTGCTTAAAGGTAGAGAACAGAGGCAGCAGGGTCTAAGGAAAAGTTAGAGCAGCAGCAGGATATCTGGTTTCAGTTGGGGCTGGCGTGGAATACACAGCAGAGAAGGGCTGCCCAGGGCTGTCCAGGGGCTCTTGGCAAACACTTAGCACAAAGGGTAGAGAGGTGGGCAGGACAGGAGAGTTCTGGCTGCCTGCCAGGCCAGCCAGATCGACATACCTGATAGAACTGGTACTGCAGACACTGGAGCAGGTCCGACTGTGGAGAGAAAGAGGCTCTGAGCGCCAGCACCTCAGCTGTGCCCGCCCTAAGCACACACTTCTGCCGCCCCAAGACCCAGCGCCTCAGCTGTGCCTGCCCTAAGCACACACTTCTGCCGCCCCAAGACCCAGCGCCTAGCAGCTTCCCAAATGACAAAAGCAGCCCTCCTTGGGAGCTGGGCAGGGGAGGGGAAACCTCTTCTCCACCAAATTGAGCATAGAACCTCAGGCATTCAGAGCTGAACTCCCCTGCGAGGTTCATCTCTTGTTTAGTCCTAAAACCCAGCTCCTTGCTGACAGTGTCTGTTTCCTCTGCCTCCTTGGGGCATGCACCATGTGGGTGAGCAAGGAAATAGTAAGCACACCAGCATAAAGCACTAGTGTGATTGTCTGTGAATATGAAGGGAGATGGAATACAAACAAGCTACAAAGAGAAAAGACTGAAAATGTTATAAAAAGCACTGTGTTCCTAATGTAAATCTTGGGGGGGAGGGGGATTAAATTCTAGAAGTTATAAAAAACTTAAGGCTGTCATCTGAGCATGCTTCTTTCAAGCACAGGCTAGCATTTCCCCACGGTAATATATGATCTTACAATCTGCCTTTGATTTAACAGTGCAGGTAAGTATTTCTTAATGTTACAAAGAATGTACCATTAAAAACTAACTGCTTAAGTTGGGCATGGTGACACACACTTTTAATCCCAGCATTTGGGAGGCAGAAACAGGTGGATCTCTAAAGTTTGAGGCCAGCCGGGTCTAAAAGTGAGTCTAGCACAGCCAGGGCTACAGAAAAACCCTGTCTCAAAAACCAACCAACCAACCAAACACAGCCTAGCTGCTTGTAATCCTGCCAGGTTGTGATATACATAGATATGCAGGCTGGTTTTGTGAGGACAGCTAAGGTTGTTTAGGGTGTTAAGAATTCTATCTTGTTTGTTGGGGCTGGTACAGCAGCCTTCTAATCATGCAAGAATAAAAAAACACATTTCCAAGTGGTTCACAGGGGCACAGCTGCAAATTGCTAGTAGGCTCTTTTTATCTGTTGCTGTTTTCTTTTGTAACAGGGTCTCATACTAGCTCTGGGTGGCCTGAAAATTGCTCTGTAGGTCAGGTGGCCTTGATATCAGATCAGCACAAAGATCCTCCTGGAGCTGTCTCTTCAGTACTAGAACGTTAGGAGGTTACTGAGAGTATGGCAGGATTTTTGTTTGTTTTCTTAAGACAGGGTTCCTCTGTGTTGCTCTGGAGGAGCTGTCACTCTGTAGACCAGACTGGCCTTGAACTCAGAGATCCACCTGCCTCTGCCTCCCAAGCACTGGGATTAAAGACATGTGCCACCATGTCCAGGTGGAAGACAGTTCTGAGTATGAGACAGTAATAAGCACAGATTTCAGAGGCAGACATTTCAGTTCCGAACCACCACTACCAAGGACTAACACGGGGTACACTTTCCATATTTGCGTGGCACCTTTCAGATGTCCTGGAATCTGCAGTGTCTGGACAGCCTATATCACAGATGAGGAGACTCAGAAGAGAGTAAGGGCCTTTTGGGCCAAGAATCGTCATGACACCAGACGAATAGAATAGCCCACCCCGTTCTGTTACCTTAGCAATGACGTTGGTCTCCTCCTTGTATGTGAGCTCAGTGGAAGAGCTTGACTGGCCAACATGCTGGGTGTGAAAACAGCAGAAAAGTGCCTTCAAGATGTTCCGGCCACGAGGCTTCTTAGGCGAGGACTTGGAGACTAGGCCCAGAGAAGGAGTGGCAGAAAGAGCATTAGAGGCGAGGACTTGGAGACTAGGCCCAGAGAAGGAGTGGCAGAAAGAGCATTAGGTACAAGTTCAACGGTCTGTCAGCAGTACCACCTGCCCACACCCTCAAGTCCAGGCTCTGCTGGGGCACAGTGCACAGCTGCCAAACAGCCACACACAGTGACAATAAAGTGGGCATCTTTTTGCATGCTCCCTTCAGTGAGGAAAGTCTCTGAGCTGCACAGGAGACATTCCTCAGACTATGACGGCTCACAAGATGACCCAGCAGCAGCAACACTGCCATCAAAATGCACTTGTGAGGCCCTCAGTGGCCTGGCAGTAGTTCTAGGCAGAAAGCAACCTAGTCCCCTGGAGTCAGCGGAGCTGCTTTTCAGCTCAGTGCCCTGCACTCAGGATCAGTGGCAACAGAACTTAGTGCAAGTTGCCTAAAATCTTAGAAGTTCTCCCCAAAACAGGTTAAGATGGCTGTGGGTAAAGGTGCTTGCCACTGAACCTGATGACCTGAATTCCATCACACATGGTAGAAAGAACCAACTTCTGCAAACAGTCCTCATGTGTGCACAAGGGCGGGTACACCCCTATACTCCCACCCCACTAAACTAATACACCCCAAACCTCATTTCCAAGGAAGAAG
Source organism: Pachyuromys duprasi (assembly GCA_028658305.1). Lineage (NCBI taxonomy): Eukaryota > Metazoa > Chordata > Mammalia > Rodentia > Muridae > Pachyuromys > Pachyuromys duprasi. The sequence goes on along the minus strand of CM053753.1, from coordinate 38,378,051 downwards.
GCACGTTAGTTGTCTGTGTTCATTCATAACAGTTCACTGACCATGCCACCCCACTCTGCAAAACCCCCAGGGGGAGGGTTGAAAAAGGGATGGAGTTAAGAGCCTTGGTCATTCACAGAATGCAGCTTCAGTCCTACATAGAGGCTGCTGCTTCCACACTGCAGCTGCTCTGCCCTCCCCTCATCATCTGGCCTCTGGAAACACAAAGCCATTTTAATAGTTGGCAGCTCAGCCACTGATACAGAGCAAAGGGAACCCAGCAGCAATAGCTTCAGATCACTGCAAAGGGCATTGTGGCCAGGAGGTGGCGCTGTATAACCAGTTACGGAACGGTACCCATCGACAAGTCTCTCCTGGGGTCTGAGTGTCCCAGAGCCTGAGACAAGCTTTAAAGCACAGGACAAACTACTGTGCTGGCAAGTAAGTGCCACCACAGTCAACTCCTGCTCCCTTAGCTACTGCGAGAGACCCCTTACTGGAGTAAGTGAAGCAGAACCATACCCAACTGACCGGGCTGCCTGAGATCCCGGGGAAGAGGAGAGAAAAACAACAGTGTCCAGATCAAGGTGGCAAAAAGGCCATTTTACAAGCCACAGGGGATCTCTCTGAAATTAAGTGAGCCTTTCCAGGAAATTGCATGAAAATCTGGGTATCACTTTTTAAAAGTGTGAAGTTAAAGGACAAAAACAATTTTTTAAGGTGAATTCTCTCCTATTTGTATGCGGATTCCAAGGATCAAACTTGGTGTTATCAGGATCACAGAACAGCAAGCACTTGAACCCCCTGAACCACCTCGCCAAACCCTATGGCATCACTCCCCTGAACCATCTTGCTGGGCCCTATGGCATCATTTCCAACCTCTTGGCTACATTCGAAGAACCAAGATTTCTTTGGGCATTTTGCAGTGAAGTTTTGCAGAGAAAATCTGCCAAAGCCTTCTTAAAGACCAAATTCAAACAAAGCAGGGCCCAGAACCTGTCGATGGAGGGATATGCAGACTGCTCCTTGGAAAGGGTCTCCCTCCAGACACTCCTAATCATTGCTGTAGAAACCAGAAGAAGGGGCTGGCCCTTACTTCCATCCCTCATTGGCCCACTAAATTCTCCATGCAGGGGCTCAGGACAGATGCAGGCACAAAGCCTCACAACCAAAGCCGAGCCTTTTCCTTTTTTTTTAATCATTTCTTCAAGCACAAACCACAATTGGAGGCTTAACCCCGGCAGAGTCTTTCTTAAAAGGCCACACAGTGCAGGTCTTTCCTGAAGAGAAGCCACATCAGGAGTGCTCAACATCTTAGTGCCAGGCACTGTGAGGCTAAGTGACCCTGAGAGGCAGCTGGCTGGGGCCACAGAAAGGCCTTGCCTGTGCCCACTGCAGGAGGCCCAGAGGTACAAGGAGCCCCTAGGCCTCTGCAGGAACCTTGACCTCTGCAGGGGTGAGGGGCTTCTTCAATGCAGTGTGACCAACAGCCCTGCATCTCAGCAGATCAAACACAGTGACCTTGAGGGCAGGCTCCTGCAGCCAACACCCCACACCCAGAACTGTGAGGCCACCTCCCCTGCCCTGCCCTGCCCCAGGCCCTACTTCACAGCATCCCTCATGCCAGCTGCTTTGCTTACTTTTACAGATACTCCTGAAGGTTATCAGGGCTGGATTCAGCTTCCCCAACATGGCTGCTCCCCACAGGGCCAACAATGGTCTCACATGACACACTCTACAGCCTCTAGCCTCTGTATGGTAGATGCATAATAATTTTACCAACTCACTGAGTAACTGCAGGGCCTCTTGGGCCTGCCGCTCCTCCAAAGTTAGGTCCTGCAGAAGTCTCCCTGCTTGTGTAGCCCAGACAGCTAGTAACAGAAAAGCCTCCTTGGGAGGGAAAGAAGGTGGTACTGAAGGTGCTGGGTGACTGAAGGGGGCGCCGAAGCTTTCTGGGCCACAGCCACACAATGCACAAGAACAACAAACACCAGGCCTGTTCTAGACACTTCCATCATCACCTCTAAACCCTTGGGAGGATTCACTTGTAGGTCCAGTCTCCAATTTGCAGGAGGGAAACTAAGCAGACAGGTTAATCAGCCTGCTGGGGTCATGCAGTGGTATAGTAGCTGAATGAGACTTTGAACCCAGAGCCAAGGCTCCCAGGAGTTCTCCAGCAGCAGTTTCTTGACAGTTCAGATGGTGCAGTTGTCCATGCAGCACTCCTGGCTCAGGCTTACACACTGCTGTCTTCTGGGAGATTTCTGCTCTACTCACTCGAGGATGAGCGCACAGCCCCACCGCTTCCCCTTCTGTGCTCTTGGGCAGCTCAGCAAGGTGCAGGAGACAACACAAGGAGACTCAATTCTCCCCCCTCTCCTACAAAGCCTGTCCACGGCTCCTTTTAGTCACTGCTTTGCACTATGTCCCTGCGAGCTGAGGGGAAGAGCACCGGGCTGAGTGGTTACTGCCCTGCATCTCTGGGAAGGGAGGCCCATGGAGAGCTGCTCTGCAGCCTCCCCTCCCCCTCGCCCCGCCAGTTTTCCACTCCTGCCCTTCTTGCCCCAAACCTTTCAACGTCCAAATAGGCAGCAAAGGCACAATGGGGAAGCCACACCCCACCACCACCCTCAACACAAGACTGCTAGGCTTCCTACTGAGGCCGCCCATGGCCAGAAGCAGCCAGTGAGGTCCCTCTACTTGGGACTGTCTGGCTGTAGTTCAGGCTCTGCCAGCTACTGATTCAATAATGCACTCTTAGTTTCTCATCCATAAATTGGGATAATAGCAAGACCTTACTCAGGACAAACAAAATGTATGAGTAAGGGCTTGGCTAGCCTCGAAAAGCAACTGGCAACAGCTGAGCCCCATTTGTAGGCCTCAACACGAGAACAGCATGGGTCTCATTCCAGAATACCAACAACAGGGGATCAGGGGTCCCCCACCCTCACCATGTGGTTGAAGTTCAAGGTCGGATTCATTCCCACTCTCAGCTCCCCTAAATGGTCCTGTGACTATGACAAACATCCCCTGGTGTAAACCCTGCCCTCTTCCCTATGTACTCCACAGCCTCAGTAAACAGCCTGTAGGAACTTCCACTTGTAAAAGCGTGTGCTACATGCACAGATGGAGCCTTATCAGGATGACATTTTTAACCTTCTGAAGGTCAAGTCCAGATATTACGGTTGCCAACAACACAGCTTTGTATCCCAGTAAAGAAACACCTCACAGGAAATCCATGCAGCGCTGGATGAGGGGCAGAAGGCAACTCCTTGAACTGTGGGATTTTAACAAAACCATTCACACACAAGGAGCTTTCTTGGTTCTCTCCCAGCAACATCCACCAACAGCAAAGGGCAGGGCTGGCTCTCACTATAAAATGGCCTCTGAGAGGCCTCCCTCCCCTTTGCTAATGGAGGAAGGAGAGTATTTGGAGCATTTCCGGCCCTTCTTGGCTAGCTGCCGGGGGCCCTGTAGCCAAGACACATCTGATTGGGGCTCCCTGTGGAGGAGTCCTCCCAGGTTGTCTGCAAGAGGCATCTGTGCCTTGGCTAAGGGCAGGTGCTAAAGTGCCAGGTATGGGTAGAAGAAGAGTGGGCAAGGAGACAGGAGGGTAGGAGATGACCACCCTCCAACCCCCTGGCAGACGGCGGAAGGAGGACCTCTCCATCCAGTGCCCAACCACTGATGCAGGGCAAAAGTGGATGAGTGAGTATGACTGAATGTTTTTTTTTTTTTAGCAGTTTGCATCACAGGATCCGGCTCCCACTGGCACTGCTACACTGGGCCCCAGCGGCCCCACACCAACAGCTCCTCTGTCCCCTTCCTGGGGCAGGAGGGCGCCTCTCTTCTTTCTTTAGTGTGTATGCACTTCAGGCAGCCATCTCCACGTGGCTCCATCTCCACGTGGCTCAAGCCAGCTTCAAATTTATGCTACTGTGCCCCTGCCTTAAGCCCTCTCAGAGCCTCAGAGCTCAATTTTAGGGACCTTCCCTCAAAAATCTTGGTTTTGAAAACAAGGATTCGCGGGCAACTTGGCTTCAGAAGGGGACACTAGTTGGATTATTGGCAAAAAATATAGGCAGCTTCAATACTTAAAAATAACAAATGTAAAGGTGTGCTGGGGTAGGGTCTCCAGGAACAGCAGGTTCCGGAGCCACAAGAACAAACCTGAGACACCCTTCACAAATGTTAAGGGCTGGATCCTACCTTGCTACACATGGTAACAGCTAGAGAGGGGTAGCGTTGCAGGGTACTGGATACCAGCCACATCAGTTCTCCCTCCTCCTGAGGAGGGGCTGAGCAGGCTCATAGACTCCTGGCCAGCAGGGCACAAGCAGGGTGCCATTTTGATGGCCATTCAGTGCTGGTCTGGATCTCTGCCCCAACCTCTGAAATGCTTATGCTTCATGGAAAGCCAAGAAGAATCCAGGTCCCACAAAGAGGCACAGGAATGAGCCACAGGATGGAGCAGGAAAGTGATGACCCAGGGTGCCACCCGCTCCGAGGACCAGGTGAAGCTCAATGAGTAAGGCTTTGGGTTGGAGCTCCACTAGCAAAATAAAAAAAAAAAATAAATAAATAAAGTAAGTAAGCAGCCCTGGCTTTGGCACAAGAACTAATTGCAGCAGGAACTTCAGTTTTTTAATCTGTAAAATGGATGGAGAGTGAGTATTTTAAGGGCTTTAGAGTGTCCTGGCCTAATGAAAGCTCCATCAGCTGCTGGGCATTAGGAACAGGAAACTGTCACACTTGTGCCTCAGTATCAATCTCAGAATGTTCACACCACTGAGATTTCTTATTTCTAGAAGTCACATAGCAGAACCAGTGGGTCAGGCCAGGCCTGGGATATAGCCTTTTCTGGGAATGCACAAAACCAATGATCAGTTTGTGTCTGCCACCCTGATTCTTCCTCAGGTTCTGGCCTCTGCAGTCCTGCTCTGCCCACTTTTAGGACTCCTGCTCCCCCTACTCGGCCCTGCTTCCCCTACTAAACCCAGCCAACAAGAATACACTCCTGTGGCCCTAAGCAGCCCTGGTTCTTGCACAGGCCAAGGGGGAAGGTCTCCCTGCAGAGTGCTGAGTGGCTTCTGAGCCCCTGGCCATGAGCACAGAGTGCAGGGCCTGGTCGGGCCTGGCCTCCACAGCCCAGGTCCACCGTGGGCTTCACACTCAGCAGACTCCTCCTCATGTGGCAAGTGGGAACAGTTTCTCTTTCCTATGGCTGCTGAGACATAAAACTCCAGTCCCAGCACCCTGCAATGGTGAGTGTTCTGTAAATACTGTCTGTAACTACTACTGAGTAAGCAGGGACAATTACTCTATCCATTAACTCAGAAAACTCTAGGCTCCTGTAGAACCACAGGCTTTCCTAAGGAAAGTGAGTCTGGACCCTGAGGGGAAGCTTCTGCTCAGGCCTGAATAGGCAGTTGGCATCTTCGTCATGCTTCCTGGCTCTCCTCCCAGGACACCTGTCAGAATCACGGGGAGCATTTGGAACACACATGCCTGGCCCACCTGCCATGCTCTGCGTCTGTGGGTCCCAGGTGTGTAGGTGGGGGGAAGGGGGCTTTATTTTTAGTAAGTGTCACAGAAGAGTCTGATGTGTCCTTGGCTGAGAACCAGAGAATTCTAACCAACCCATTCCAGGACTGTGATTTAGCCAAAGCCCTAGAAGCCCCCTCTTCCCCAGATTTTCTAATGGGTTCAGACCCTAACCCAGGGGAGCAGTTGGGCTCAGGGTCTGGTTTGCCTCTCTATGGCCACTTGTTTTACTCCGAAACCAAAACCAAAACAAAACAGAATCGCAAGCCAGGAGTTCTGAGCTTGCTGTCTCTCACCTCAGTTAGTTACTTGAAGAGGCCTCCTCCCTCTGCTGTGGAAACTTCCCATAGATCTGTGTTATACACAACCTGCTTCTCACTGGAGCTGGAGCCATGCTTGCTCCCTGGGAACAGTGCAGGAAGGTGGAGCAAAGGCAACGGGATGCTAGAGTCTGTTAAGATCCTGAGAGGCTGGACAAGGCGGCCCTCCAGTGATCCCTGCACTGAGCAGGAGGCAGGAGGCAAGGCTCAGAGCTCCACCACCAAGGGTGACAGGGAACAGGAGTGTTTACGTTCATCACAAGGAACGAAAGGAAATGTCCACCCCACTCAGACCAGTCTCAAGGCTATCGGTGGAAAAGCTAACCAGTAAGAAGAGAGTGCACACACTCCTGCCCTGAGGGAGGCTGCAGTGTCTGCAAGAGCCAGGCTGCAAGAGGTCTTGAAGGCTCCCTCTGAGCTGACAGGCTGGACGCTGTACTCACACACAGAACTTGCTCCACTTGGGCTCTGATCTCAAGTCTTCCATTTCAGAAAAGTCTGCTTTCCTCTTTGGATTCCTAAGGCTTCTTCATACGATCTGCATGTAACGTGTTCATCTACATCCCAGCTGGGCACTAGACTTCAGTTCTGAACATGGCCGAGAACCATAATGAGAGTCTCATCCAAACCCTTCCTCTTTGACAGTTGTGTCCAGCTTGCGATATGATGGAAAACAGCTCCATGTTCTCAATGTATTCCACACACAGACCAAAGACATAAAGACAGTTAAGAATACCTACTTCTCTACAAAACCTCCCTTCTCCTGGTTAAGAATTCCTAAGAGAGCCACTGGGCACCCTGGCACATGCCTGTAATCCTAGTACTTGGGAAGGCAGAGGCATGCTGTGAGTTTGAGGCCAGCCTGGTCTACAGAGTGAGTCAGGATAGCCAACACTACACAGAGAAACCCTGTCTGAAAACAAAAATAAAAAAATAAAACAAAATAAGAGTTCCTAAAAGAAAGTGGAATCTCTTTGAGCTCAGTGACCCTGGGAGCAAATTAAGACAGTGGCAGTCACTGCCTTGTCCACAACTGCTGCTCCATCTCTAACATACCAAACTGCTTCCAGGTTCAAGCTGGACTTGAGAGGCTCTCACACGAGGCTCAGGACTTCAGGGCCTCCAGCCCACGACACACAAGCAACAGTCTACAGGAAGGCTCAGATGCTGATCTTTGCCAGAGACCCAAGCACCTTCTATATCAACGGCCCCTGACAGTGGGGCACCTGTCTTAGCAGTAAAACCCATGTGACTGGGTACTGTTTATACAGAGTGTCCTTGGGGGAATGGAGGACCAGAACAGCAGCATTTAGGAATGACATCAGCATTCATCAATCATGCACTAAGTCTGCATTACAGGTACAGACAGCATGATTGCCATTTCACAGGTGAACTGCTCAAATCGCAGATAACAGGGATTTGAATCTGAGTCTAAAGCAACTGATTTTGCTCCTAGAACAACAATGGGCACTGTAACTTCTCTATATAACTGTTGGTCCCAAGTCTTCACCAATCCAAGAACCAAATACCCCAAGGTGGATAAAAGACAACTCCCCAAACTTCCACAAGGCTAGGTGGAAGAAAGCTGAGGGGGACGCTGCGTCAGACTATACATGTGCGCAAATACATGTCCAGTCACACACGACCCTATGTTCACACGCCATCTCTTTCCATACTTAAACACGGTTCTTAGTTCTCTGCAGAAAGGCTGGGGCATCAAATCCTGTTGCTGGAAGTGTCTTTCTCTAGCATCCCCATCCTCTTCATAATAATGTTCACTGAAGGACTGCCTGGGACAGCTTCAGAGGGGCCATCTTGTTTAACTTTTCCACCTTCTCAGCTGAGAGGGAAGGCAGGGGCCCATCCACACCTCTGCCACCTCCAGGGCCTTTTCAGCTCACTCTGAAGCCCCGCTTTGTTTGGTGAGCTCCAGATCAGGTTCTAAGTCAGGCTCTGCACATTTATGTTGTGGTGGACGGAGCCCTACCCCTGGGCTCTTACAGCGCAACACACACTGGCTTAAATGGCCTCATTGGCACACTCAACCTAATCCCAGGATGGGGGATAAATAAAAAAACTGAGGACGCAAGAACAAGACTGAGGCTGGCTGAAGATAACCCTACCACAGAGGCACCAACAGAACTTCTTTCAAAGCTTTTCCTATTAAAGGCTTAGCTGCAGCTACAGAGAGAGATGTTTGCTTGGACTCCCAAAGGAAAACGGCAGAACTTCACTCTTCTCCGGAGAGCAAGAAAACTTGTCATGGATGGGCTGGAGCGATAGATGGCTCAGAGGTTTAGAGTACTGGCTGCTCTTCCACAGGACCTGGGTTCAATTCCCAGCACCCACTTGGTGACTCAGAACCATCTAATTCCAGTCCCAAGGGCTCAGATGCCTTCTTCTGACCTTTGCAGGCACCCACGTGGTGCAGGACATAGAAGAAATTCGACAAAATTAGAGATAGCAGTCTTCAAGAAGAATCCTTAGTACAACTTAGTACAATCAGACCCTGCCCAGTTCCAGTTGTGAGGCGAGCAATTTAAAGCACAGTCATTCTTCCAAGAGTGGGCACTGGGTTTCTCCTATAAAAATGATTTCTGACTCCCCCCAAAGTCCCGATAAACGAGCTGCAGAAGGCCCCACCCCACCCACCTCACCTCCGCCTTTCACAGGGAAGAGCCTCATTTCCTTTGCTTTCTCCCATCTAAGCCCAAACCTGAGTACAACCTCCCAGGAACTGGGGTGACACTCTCACACTAGGCTGCATAAGTGCCCATTCTTGCCAATCTCGTACTTTTGATGTTTGAAGCAACCCCTTCTTGCTACAGCAGGGAGCCATCTCTCCCATCTGCCTGGAAAGATGATCCAATTTTGGTGCTTTATCATCAATGATTTCAGCAACTTTTTTCTACCTCCCCTCCTGTAATTACTTTTGAATCATCAACATACTAGGCAGCCCTAGAACTCAGAGACCAGGATGACGAAAAAATAAAATTAGAAAGTCAAAATAAATCTGCACTGGTAAACAACTTCACTAAGAAACCACTGGAGCTAGAGGCAGCAACTTGCCTCTTTCCAGAAATAAACTGTTTTACACTCCTCTTCACTCTTCCAAAGGTGGCCAAGGGGTGGGGGTGGGAGATTGTGAGTGAAGGACAACAATGCTCCCCCTCCCTGTATTCTAAGATGCAGGTTCTGTTTGTAAATGATGTGCATATGCAGCTAGGTAGTCGGCTTGGTTGCTGGGTGCCCAAGCAGCTCAGAAGAGAGCACGCCTTCTCCTGGAATGCAATCAAATTACAAGGGGAGGGGGAGATAAAGACCAAGAAGCTGCTTGCTGGCTTGAGAATTCAGATTCCTCCAGGGAGAAGTTTGAAGGACAAACCACATGCAAAAAAAGAAAACAAAAATGTAACTCCAAGAAAATGCAACCGACACCAGCAACCTGACACTGTCAGGGAGCCAGCTGCTTTGCTCTCTGCTGCCTGTCACTCATCCTGCTGGATGAAACTTCAGCTCCGATTTGCTCTGGGCAGCCGTGGCACAGTCCAGATTCTTTTATCCCGCTGTGGGCCCCACCATCCTCAGGACACCCCAGGGAGACCCTCCATGAGCCGCACTGAGGTTCTGGTTTCTTACCACCAACCCCTCCTCTCCTCGTCTTCACCTCTGCCTGAAGCCAGGGTTCTTTTCCTGGGGTGAGGCTGCAAAGGGAGCTGGAAGGCTGGCAATCAATTACAAACACAGGCGAGCTTCCCTCTGCTCAGCACAGCTGAGAGGCCAGCAGAGGCGGTAAAGTTGCTGCTTGGATCACGCAGCTGGGTCAGTGATGCAGTAAGAACACGGACCCTGGCGAGGAGGAGGGGCAGGCAGGGCTTCATCGCGCCTCGTCGCAGGCTGCATCCGAGGGCCAAGAACCGAGCCCTGCTCCCCTTCCCCCACCCCACTCAGGAATTCCAGAGAGCCGGGGACACCACCCCAGCTGCTCTGCCCCCAGGCTAAACAAGTTGGGCAGACTCCTTGGGAAGTGAACCCCCCAAAAAAGTGAGCTGCTGGTTAATATTCATCCATAGAGGGATGGGGACATACACGCAGGCCCCACAGCTGGCCGCCTTCCAGGCTCTAGGCCTCAGTCTACTCAATTGTGGCACCGGCCTTTCATGCCCCGTTGAAGAAGAGAGAGAGGGGTGCAACGGTTGGGATCTGATCCCAAAAGCGTGCTCTCCACTCAGCCTCAGTGCCAAGTGGCCACAGTCCTGGGAGTTCTCCAGAAAAAAATAATAATAAAAAAGGGGGTGGGGGAGCCACGGCGGAAATTTCTACCAGCTATTTTGGACGCATTGCTCAAGCCCAGGTGAACACAGGGAAGAGGAAAGAGTTTCGGGGGGCACCCCACTAACTGTGACCAAACCGGGCGATTCCTTCTTCCCGACCCCATCCTCCTTGCCGCCCCCGCGGCAGGCCGAGGCCTCAGCTCCGGCCCCCAACAACACCCCACAGAGGGCCCGCGACAGCCTTGTTTTCTCCAATCCGAACCCCCCCCACACACACAATTAGGCGGCGGGGGAGGGGAGTCCGCGATCCTTTCCCCACAGACAACTGGCACTTTTTCCTTCTCGCTGCGCGATTCAGAAACACGCCAGGTCTGATGCCATCCGGCGAATTATGTAACCAGGGACACCGCTCCCGGGCTAAACAAACGCGGCTGTGTGTGTGTGTGTGTGTGTGTGTGCAGCGGCGGCCCCGGGGGAGCGCACCGGGCAGGGAGGGGCTCGGGCCGGGCCTCGGGGGTCGGGCTCGTGGGCTGCGCGGAATCGCGAGAGTCCCCGCGCCCGGCCGGCCGCCGCGGGGCTCCCCCTCCCCCACCCCGGGCCCGTGAACTTCGTCCCGCGGCACCCCGGGCTCGCGGCCCCGCGTGAGAACTCCGGTCCCGGCGGCGTTCCAGCTCGGGACCCCTCGCGCCCTCCCCGCGGCGCCCGCGAGCAGGCGCGCAGCTGCGGTGTGTGTGGCGCGGGGAAAGGGGGGGCGAGGCGACCCCTCCATCCCCGCGGCTCGGCTCGCGGCACAGGCCCGAGGGGTCGGCGCGCGCCCCGGAGTCGCTGCCCCGCGGGGGGGAGGGGCGGCCCGCCGGTGACAGCTGCGCGGATGACACCCTCCCGCTGGGCGCGGGCGGCCCGGGCCTCGCTCGGCCCCCGCGGGGGTCGGAGCGCCGACCGGGTGCGCCGGGACCGACAGACAGACAACGGGTCGCGCCGGGCCCCTCCCCGCCCGGGGGGCGACGCAAAGTTTTGGGAAGTTGCGCCCCTACCTTGCTTGGTGAGCACCAGGGCGTCTTCCCTCCGCGCCTGGGTGATGATGGAGCCGTGTTCCATCTAACAATCCCGCGGGCCCGGGCCGGCTGGGCGGGAGGACGCGCGGGCGGGCGGCTGGGCTGGGGGGCCTGGGCGGGGGCCCGTCGGGCTCCGGCTCCCGAGACTCCGGCTCCCGCAGCTGTTCACATCCCCCCTCGCGTTTCCTCCCTGGGCCGGGAAGGGAGGCGGCCTGCACGGAGGGCGGGCGGCCGAGGCAGCGGCTCCCCGAGTGGCCCCAGCCCCGATCCTTCGGCGGCAGCTCCGGGCTCCTCAGTTTGGGTCCAACATGGAGAATCCGGAGCGAAAACAAGAGGAGGAAATGGGACACGGGGCGGTTTCCAGGCTCCCCCCTCCCCTCGTACTCCAGATAAACAACCCGCGGCCGCAGCGCCCACCCCCGCGCTCCTCCCCGCTCTCGAGCCGGCCTCTCCGCCGCCTCCCGGCGCGCCCCGCTCGGGGCTAGCGTCCTAGGCCGCGGGGTCGGTCCACCGGCAAGCGGCAGGGGCTGCGGACCCTGCAGAGGTTTGCGATTTTCTTACGGAAAAAGCGACTCCCCGAGGGGGGTGGGGAGGCGGGCGGGCGGGTTGGCGGGGGAGACTTGAAACCGCTCCGGCACTCCGATTGGCCCTCCCGCAGAAAGGGGGCGTGGTCCCTCCTTACTATGCGGTGCGAGGACCCAACAACATTCCAGGCGCTGCGGCCACGCCCCCAGGCCACTCCCCGCTCGCTGGGCTGCGGCCTCCCCGTCCTCTCGGCCACACCCCCTTCCCAACTACTTAAAAGGCCACTCCAAAGCTCCGCTCTGCGTGCTTGGGGCTGGCGTGTTTGTGTTTCCGTCCCTTGCCCGGAGAAGGCTCAATGGTTCCGCCCTAGGAAACCTGGGGAAAATGGAGAAGCCAGTCCCGGGTTCGAGTCGGTTACGGGATTTCTTATTTAGAACCCAGGGCCTTACATAAGAAGGCCGCTGATGAATCTGGACAGAAGTGTGTAGGGGGCGGAACCAGGAGTGTAGAGAAATGGAATTGACCTCAGGACTGGGTGACCTCCATACTTGTGGTACCTTAGCTGCCAGCCACTCCCACTCAGGGCATCGCATCCTGTTAGTCCGGCTCGCCACCATCATCCCATAGTTCCATCCTCAGTTTGAGGAGGACAGACGTGCTGTCCCTCACTCTTTAGGCCCCAGGCCCGGGTTTCACGGGAAGGGTTTCCAGTTGTCTGCTGGGAGTTGCAGCTCCAGAGGAGCGCTTTCGACTCTGCATGGGGCCGTTTTAAAAATTGTTTGTGCGTCCCACTGCACTGGAGGAGTTCTGGGGACCAAACTCAGGTCATTGAGGCCTATGGGGAGCAGTTCTACCGGCTGAGTAGGAGCCACCTCCTCTTGCCCATTTCCAGTGCTTTTTTTTGTGATTTGTACTCCAGTGCAGTGCCTCTCGAGAAAGGACTCTGTCCAGGTCAGGACTGATAACGCATCCCCATTGCAGGGATGACTTCAAGTAACTTAGTTCAAGGGAACTGGCCTGCTTAGGAAGCCTAAGACGTTGGTTCCTGGGGAGTGGGGGCCCTGGTGGCCTTCCCACTCTAGTTCTCATAGCCTTACATTTTCCTCTCTTAATCTTGCTTAAGTAGATCAAAACCTACAAGCTACTATCATCATGATAGGCATACACCCTGTGTTCCTTCAAAGTGCGCTTGCTTGCCGCTTCCTACACACAACACACACAAATACTTTTTTACATAACACCGTTTTAATGAAAATGCTCTTTTTCTAAAATGGAAGTGACTGTTACAGAGGATCTGAATGATGCTTATGTAACTTTAAACACTGAGTTTGGGTAAGATTCTAATTCATTAACGGAAAGGAAGTGGAGGAGTTCTGACATCCTCGCCTCCTACCATTAAACAATAGGAGTGGAGAGGTGAGTCTTAGTGAGTTGCTAAGGGACCTTGTTAGACTTTGACCCGTCCTCTTGCAAGGCAGTTGGGTGGCGGTGGGAACAACTGTGGCAGGACTTGGTCCTGAGGGAGACGTGCTCTCTTGTCATGTTGGATGAAGCTTGTCTCACATGCAGCCCCTCATCCATAGACACAGTCTCTCTTCTAATATTTACAAAGTACTTCCATATATATTTTCTGACTCATTTGATTTTTCATTTCAGGTTAGCAGAATAGATATGTTTATCTTAGAGGGGAAGAGACATGGTTTCAAAAGGTTAATTGATCCCTGTGAGGTCTTAGCTTGTGAAGAGGCAGCAGTAGTTGGGGTGAGGGGTGGCATACACCAGTATTGCCAGCACTGGGGAAACTGAGGCAGACGTGTCATGAGTTCAAGTCCTCCTACACTCCTTATCTTGGAACTGCCTGTCATTTAAAAGGCTCCTTGAGACTGGTAACTGTCCTGTTCGTTATTGGATCTCCTGCGTCTTGGTATTACCTGGCAGAACAAGCAGCCCTTGTATGCTTGTGCCACGTGTGTTGAGTGTTCTTTTGTCCAGGGGTACAGTGGCTCCAAGGCAGAAATGCATTCTATGTGGTGAGACAGCAGCAATAAACCATGAGACGCCCATACTTGGCATGTGCATACAGTCTGATATGTTCCATTGCATGCGTCGCCGCCGCCTCCTTTAACTTTTGTGTTTTAATGTAGGGTGTTGCCACATAGCCCATATTGTCCATGAACCCACAGTGATACTCCTGCCTCATTGTCCTGAGTCCTGGAGTCACAGGTATGTCTCCATAGCTTCCATTTCCTTTTTTTTCAGGCGCTCTCTGAACAATGTCCTGATCTATCACATATCACATGTATTCTATGAGTAGAGCTCTAGACATCTCTGAAAGCTGCCGAGGAAGAAGCTCTCAACACTGCTTGTTCTGAAGTCAAGGAGAGTGTGTGTGTAACTAGTGGTGGTGGGGGAGACAGAGACAGGGTGTGAACACAACGGGAATGGGTAAGGAATGGAGAGAGAGGGAGGAGGAGGTGGACAAGGGAAGGTCTGCCCAGCAGGCCTCCTCTGCCCATAGAGTCTGGACAGGTACTGGCAGCCTCCCTGGAAACTCGGAGCCTAGACAGAGGAAGTTTGGGCTCCTCTGTTCGGGTGTCTCCACTCCAGAAAGCTCTCCAGGCTTTCAATAATGGGCCTCTCTTTTAGGGTAGGGTCCTGAGGGAGGTGAGAGGCAAGGCCTTTCTGACTTTTGTCTAACAGACTTATAATCCTCTCCCTAAACTCTAGACCAGATGCCCAGGGCATAGCTTTAATTTACAGGCGTGACAGGTGGGGGCTGGAGCGATGCCTCAGCAGCTAAGAGCATTTGTTCTTGCAGAGGACCAGGGTTTGATTCCCAACACACATATGTGGGCTTATGACTATCCATAACTCTGGTTCTAGGGTCCAGTGGGCTCCTCTGATCTCCAGGGCACTGCTGCATGTGCACAAGGGTACATGCAGGCAGAACACCCATGTATCCACACCCAAAAGTGACAAGTGAAGCCGACTCTCCAGGCCCAAATGCCCTCTCAAGAAGGAACCTGTTGACTCTCCAGGTTTCCTGCCTGTGCCACTCTTTCCATGCCACTGTAGCTGCCATGTTGAGAGGCAGCTTGGAAAATGAGCGGCACTTCCCCCAGCGCTGGAGCAGAGGGGCAGGGAGCACTTCCATGGAGCGGCTGCCCTGTCTTCATGGGAACTGAGGTCCTGTGGGTGCTCCTGGGCCAAGACTGAGCCACAGAAAGCAGGGCTGGGAGGGACTGGATGAGCTGCTTCTGTCCCTCCATGCTTACCACGCCCTTCTATGAAAGCAAGCACAGGGAAGGCCAAGAGAGACATTCGAGGTCCTCTCTGATGTCACCAAAATGGCTTTTATTAATTTATTGTAAAGATTTCCTTATGTATACGTACAAGTGCTTTGTCTGCATGCCTGAACACTATCAGAGAGCCCTGGCTCGTGAGCCGCCATGTACTTGCTGGGAACTGAACTCAGGACCTCTGGAAGAGCAGCCAAGTGCTCCTAACCATCAAGCCTTCTCTCCAGCCCAGAAATGAAATGTATTTTTAAAAGATTTTTTTTTGAGGCAGGGTCTCATGTATCCCAGGTTGTCCAGAAACTCACAAGGGTAGCCCAAGATGACTTTGAACTTCATGTATATGTGTGTGTATCTTTTAGTGTGTGCACATTGTATGTTGAGCATGTGGTGGCCAGAAGGTCTTTCTCGATCCCTCAGTTACCTTGTTTTCTGAGACAGGATCTTATATTGAACCGGGATCAAATCAGTTCGGCTAGGGTGGTGGCCAGCGAGCTCGAGATGAGGGTCTCTGCTTCCCCTCTCCTCAGCACACCACTTCATTTAACTTTTATCTGAGCACTGGAGACAAGCCAGCACCCTCGCCATGGATGACCCTGATCCTTCTGCCTCCATCTCCCAAGTTCTGGGAGACACAGCCCGTTTCTGTGGGGCTAGGGAAAACACCCATATACACGTACACACGCTACCAGCTGGCCTATATCTTAGCTCCATTTTTGTTATGTATTATTTTATTTATTGATTGGTTGGCTGGTTTAAGTGTTTGTTTGTTTTTGGTTTTTGAGACAAGGTCCCCCTAGGTAGCCCTGGCTGACCTCAAACTTACAAAGATCCACTTGCTTCTCCTGTGTCACCAGGGCTGGACATTGTCCACAGTCTGGAGTTTCTTGTTGTTGTTGTTGATTTGTTGTCTTCTGGTCGGTCCTAAATCTCCATTCTGAACTGTTGGTGAGTTCACAACACCAGGTTTGCCCAGCGAGGTGTGGCGTCCTGTCGGAAACAAGGTTTGTGCCAATGTGGCAAGGGGAGGAGGGCAGCGGCTGTGACTGAGGCCCGGAGCAGACCCTGGCAGGAGGGAGGAGCTGGTATAGGGAGCACAGTGTCTCCGGAGGGCTGACTGGAAGCTGCCAGGGCCTTCTGATTGCGGGTGATGCGTTCTGCAAGGTGCTGGAGACCCAGGCCTCAGCCCCACCAGTTACTTGCCTCCTGACTCTTTCCTCACATCCCAGGAAAGGTAACCCCTCCCTCATGGCTGGTTGTCAATCTTCAATAAGGAAACTGGTGAAGTTGGGAGTGGAGGTGGTCTGAAACACCATTAATAAAATCACAAAGCAGCCCAGGCCTCCCGCAGCAGAGACCTGAAGTCACAGTTGACAGCGAGTCCTCCTATGGCTGACAGTGAGTCCTGAACAGTTCTCCCTTTCCTTTCCATTCACACTGCTGTTCTGTCACCAGGCTGGCAGCATGGGCTTTGGAATGCTGCAGCAGCTCACCCAAGGCCTTGGATGAAGCTCAAAGGCCTGACTGGGTATACAAGATCCTCACATCTTTCCCCCTCTCCCACCCCGCCATTCCCTGCTTTTACCACTGTGAGGAAGGTCCTTGGATCTAGGATTGCACCCCCTGACACCCCTGTGCCTCCACACTTTAGCTCGGGGGGTTCTGTCTGGTTGCCCTTCTCTTCATGGTGCTGCCTCACTTTAGATAAGGTTCAAATGCCAACCCTTCCTGCAACCCTCCAGGCCGTGTGACTTCGGTGGCCAGCCCACAGCCACCTACACTCAGGGCTGTCTTTTCTGCGCTCCCTCTCATCTGCTTTCCCTGAGCACTGAATCAGGGCGCCCACTTTCCCACCCAGGACAAGAAAACGCTAGAGCCCTGCAGCTGAGCATGCCATCACCCTGCCTGCAACCTGGGCAGGTGCCAGCAGCCCCAGAATCAGATCTACGTCGAATTTTGCTGTCTAGACTCAAGCCAACTGACAGCTTTGCCCAAGCATTCAGAAAGGACACGTTGGCTGGGGAAAGCCTGGGCAGGGCAGGCATGGTATTCTAACACAGCCAGAGGGAATAGTGTGCGCTAAATGGCGGACTATTTTTTTTGGGGGGGGGGTGTCGCTGAACGCGACTCTCCTCCGCTGACCTGCACCCCTCAGGAGCAAAGGCTCCTCCTCCCTCTCCTAGGTTCCGGGAGGCCACGTGAGCTGGGCCCCTTGCAAGGGGGCCCTAGCCTGATCCTAAATAAGGAAGCCACTGGGGCAGATCAAGTTTCCCAGAGTCCAGTGTTTACAGGTTCCCTGGACCAAATCAAACCTCTCTCTCCCCAGTTGCTCTTGGCTTGGGAGTCGGGAAAGGGATAGCAGGGGCCCCTTCTGCGCCCCACTCCACCCCCTCCCAACCAGGCGCGCCTCCCCAGCCCTCCCTGCGGCTCGCTGGCCTCTCTGGGAACACTGCTCAGGTCGCTGCATTCCAAAGCCCGGGCGGCTCTTTGAGGTCACGTGGTGCAATGGGGGTGGGAAGGCTGGACGCCCCTGACCTAGCAGGCGGCCTTGGCGCCCCACGGTGATGCAGATTCTGGCCCCTCCTCTCCCGACCTCCCAAGGGCTAGCTTTGGCTTAGCCTCTGGTGCGCCGAGGGAGGCAAATTGATTTCTTTACCCTCCTTGAGGGCGCTAAACACCTGTAAACTCTGCACCCCAGCAGCGGTCTGCTCGCCTACGGAGGGTCTGAAATCCAGGCCCTTGGCCTGCAAAATGGGTAGGGAAGTGAGACGTGTTTAAAGCCAGATGCTCAGCGAAGTTGGCCAAGATCTAGCCTTGTCAAGCGAAGTCTAAATCTCTGTTAAGCCTGGATGGAGGCCTCCGAAAGCAGAGGACCAGGAAACTGATAGGGTCGATCGGTTTCCTTCCAAAGGGGCAGACGGATACGCCCAAGCAACTATCGTGTAAAGGCAGAACACAACAACAACAACAAAGCAAGACAAGAAAAGCCCTGCCCTAGAGTTGACCCTGGTCACAGGAAGGAGCCCTGGTTTCCGTACAGGGTTGAGGCTAGACAGGAATGGCTTGGGAGTTGAATTTAGCCTATCGCCAACTTGCCTCAGAGATACGTTGATCCCCGGAAGGAAGGGGGTCTACGGTGCAATGCAGAGAGGCTACCAGAACTCTCGAAATCATTGATGGGGGAGGTAATTTCTTCCAGAATCATTAATTCACTCACTCGAATGTAAAATGACAACACGCGTTCATCCAGGACTTCACCTTGCACCAGGCCTCTAAGAGATCTTGCCCTTTGACACCTGGAGTTCAGCGGCAGATGTAAATTGAGGGTAATTACTAACCTGCATGCTAAGGGCTACAGCTGCAGGCGGGAGAGGAAGAAGAGGCTAGAGAAAAAGCGATGGTTGGGAAGGAAATACTACTTGAGGCAAGAAAGAGGAACCAGAGTCCATCCAGCTGGGGCTTGGGGGTGCGGGCAATGAGAATGGGGAAGATAGAGACGCGGTGCTTAAGAAGCTCAGAGGCGTGGGAGCTCAAATTCAGCAGCCAGCCGATTGCGGCAGCTGAACAGGAGGATAAATGGCGAAACTGCACTGGAGAAAGAGGGATGAGCTGAAGAACGGCGTCCACCCTGGAGGATCATGGGGACATCCCTGCCCTCCCAACTCTGCCGAGTTCTGCAGGCGTGTGGCAGGGAGGCTGTGACGTCAGTACTGGAACTGCCTTACAAAGTTAATGTTTATCTTATCAAAATAGCATGCTCACAGCTTAAAAGTCAAATAGTGCCAAAAGGCTTCCGACAGGATCAGAGATCCTCCTGGCTTTCCTCCCAAGCCTGATTCCAGTCGCTGGGGACCACCCCTTTCATTTCTTAGCTGTTTCTTCTGCTGTTTCCTTTCCTGTTTCTGAATAATATATGTACTGTCGTTCTGGATTCATCTCTTTAGTCTGCTCCCTTCTTGTTTTGGTAGAGGGGGCTTTGGATCTCTGCTGGCTTCTTCCTGTCTCCCCTGTGTGACTTCATCATAGCTGCATTGCAAGTGTTCTGGGTACATTTCCTTTCTGATGAGCGTTTTTGTTGTTTGCTCTGTTTACGTCTCGTTTCTATTACAGCTGTTTTAATTTTAATTTTTTGGTCCAATATCTCATTTTGCATTTGCTTGGCTTCTTTGACTATCTGGCTCTGTCTCCCCACATCCTTCAACAGCTCTGCAAAACACCCTCAGTACAACCTCATACATAGCCAAAGCTGTCAGAATTATGTCATGTTTCCCCCCTCACAGACATTGTCCTGGGATACTCCATCTGGATGTGCTTAGTAGGTCTGAGGTGCGTCTGCCTTTGTCTCATTGCCAGTAATGAAGGATTCCATGTTCTCCATCCCTCCTGCTGTGGATGGAAGGAGAAGCCTCACATGTTAGGCAAAGCCTCTCTGTACTGAGCTACCTCCTCTCTCCTGGACTCAGTATTTTTTTTTCTTGCTTGTTTTATTCTCTTGTTTTAACCAAGCCGGTCCTCCTGTAGCTCCCAAAAGAAAGACTGCCTAAGAGGTAACATTTTTATATAAGATTTTTGCATATTTTAAATATTAAAATATTATTTTTGCATATTTAAAATTTCAGTCTTGTACTTGATTGATAGTTTTGGCTGGGTAAGGAATTTTAAGTTGAAAATTACTTTCCTTCAGAATTTTGAAGACATTGTTCCTTTATTTTTCAGCTTCTAGCAGTTGAGAAGTTCTTGATATTACCTTATTTTTGAGACTTTGAATCCATCAATTCAATTCCTTTTAGTCCCCCTTTTTCTTCCTTCCTTCCTTCCTTCCTTTCGTTCTTCCTTCTTTTCTCTCTTTCTTCCTTCCTTTCTTTCTTTCTTTCTTTCTTTCTTTCTTTCTTTCTTTCTTTCTTTCTTTCTTTCTTTCTTTCTTTCTTTTTTTGAGACAGGGTTTCTCTCTGTATATTCCTGGTTGTCCTGGAACTTGCTCTGTAGACCAGGCTGGCCTCGAACTCACAGTTCTTTCTGCCTCTGGGATTAGAGGCCTGGGTCACTGTGCTGGGCTTAGTCCCTTTTCTTTTAATTTTTTTTTTTTTGTAGTTGTTGTTGTTGTTTTACCCTGTGAGCTATTTTATTGGTCCTCTGTTTCTTCTTTTGTTTTTTCAAAACAGGGTCTCAGGTTGGAGGATTTAGCAAACACCTTTAATCCCAGCACTCTGGAGGCAGAGGGAGTCAGATCTTTGCAAACTTCAGGACAGCCTGGGCTACATGCAGAGACCCTGTCTGAAAAAAAAAAAGACAGAAAGGGCACCTTGTGAGCTCTCTAGTCAGAGGTGACACCAAACTCCGCCTCCTCCAGCCTTCACTCTTCAGTGCTGGAAGTATAGGAATAGTCCACCATACCCTGCTCTGTAACAGGTCATTTGGATCCTGGATTCTTTAGGTGGATCCTCTAATTTTCTTTCTCTCTTTTGCTTACCGTGTCTTTGTTCTCTTTCCTGGGACACAGTTTCTGTGTAATACCCTAATCTATTGACTCAGTATATTGTTATAACCTTTCTTCTTTTCTTTTAAATTTTATTGAATGTTTTCATACTCTCTGGCTATATTTTTCTTTCTCTTTAAAAACGGTTTCATGTTCTTTGAATACATACTTTTTTTTTTTCTCTCTCAGGCTATGACTTTGAATTCTTTTCCTTTGGTCATTGTCCCTGTTTCCTTTGATTTCACGGTTTCTGTTTCCCATTTCTAGCATGGAGAAGACTCTCCTCAGCAGTCTGGCATTTCCCTGCTATCCATTAATCTCTGAGGGGGTGACCTAGAGCCAGGTGGAAGCTATCCATGCAGGTTCATGGCCCAGCAGCTCAGTGCTGTTAGCAGTGGCAGGAGACATTTTTCTCTGGCTCTGTTTGCTTTTCTCAGAAGACCTGTTAGCATCCTCCCTTGCTTGCACATTATAAGCTGTCTACCTGCTCAGGGATCCGTGGTAGAGCACTACCCAACATGCTCAAGGTCCTGGGTTTCATCCGGAGACACAAAGCATGCACTCACACATATGTGCACTCACACATACATGCATATATACACACACATGCATATGTGTTCATTTGCTTGCACCCCCACCCCCAACTACACACAGACACTTGCCCAGAGTCCTAGGGCTGGGATGTGAGCAACAGGCTTGTGTGTGTATTGGTATGTATTGGTACGTATTGGGGACTGGTGATCTGGTTCAGGATGCTAGCCTTCAGTGTTAGGCCCCACACCCTTTTCTCTGGTTTTACAGCTCCTGTATGAATATTGCCTGGGATTAGGAACACAGGAAGTCCCCTGGTTATGCAGGGTCTGACTGGATTTCCTGACAGTCCAACTAGGCTTTAAACATCTTCAGGATGTTTAAACATCTTCACGTTTGAGCCTCACTGCATCTGGAAGAGAACAGTCTGAAAATGCTAGAGTGAAGGGGACTAACCCAGGGGGAAGATGTGTTACTCAGTAAGCAAATGCTGCTATACAGACACACTGAAAAAGGCTAGGATACAGTGACGCTTAGTGATGAAATAGGCTACTATACCATGATACAGAACACTGAGAAACATTCAATGGTAAGCATGAACATGAAATAAACAGGGTAATATAATGGAAGGTAAATTTAGAAGGTAGTCTATTTACTAATTCCTTTATTAATTCCTTTCCTTCTTTTTTCATTCTATTTCATTTCAGACAGGATTTTGCTATGTAGCTCGGGCTAGCCTTGAACACATGATCTTCCTGATACGATTTCCCAAGTTAATTTGCCAGCTTGGTTTTGAAGCAGGGTCTCACGTAGCCTAGGATGGCTCCAAACTTGCTATGTGGTTGGGTATGATTTAGCCCCTGTCTCTGCCTCCTGGGCGCTGGAATTACAGAGACAGGATACCACATCCGGTTTTATTCCACACTTGGGATCAAACCCAGGGCTTTGCGAATGCTAAGCGCTCCAACAACTGAGCCAGAGCCCCAGCCCTGGGTGATTAATTTTGATAGGTGGTTGTCAGAAAGTCCCTCTAAGGAGACACAGAGGATGGAAGTAGCTAGCCCATGAAGAACCACACAAAGACTACAGAAGACATTTCAGGAAGCAGCTGGCTCTCTCCTGCCTAGGGCAGCTCGAGTCCAGTAGTCCTTCAAGGAAGGGGAAGAGATGCAGAGGTTCTGCCACGGAGGCTTGAGGCAGGCCAAGAGTGACAGCAACAGGAGAGACCGGGCCACAGACCTTGCGAAAAGTCACCTCCCTGCAGTAGGTAGATCAACCTGGGATCCTAGGTATCAGGAACTTACTAGAGGCTGCAAAGCCTGAAGTTTGAGTGAAGGAGGAAGAGCCTGTGTGATGAAGGGAAGGTACTTGGGGTTAACAGGGACCTGCCTCTGGGCCCCAAGCTTCAGCTGCCACTCTCTGGGCCTCCTCACCTTCCCACCATCAGCTGCACAGCACTTCTGGGGTTTTCCTGTGCTGGTGTTTGGGTGGTGCAGGCATGGTGACAGAAAGGCAGGAGCTGGCTTCCAGAAGTTTCTCAGGCTGGTGAGCCGGCTCAGCTCAGGGCAACGGGGAGCTCTGCCAAGCCAGAGAGATGGAGTTCCAGCTCCAAAACCCACACGGCAGGAAGGGCTGACCCCTGCAAGTCGTCCCATGACTCCAACACGCTATCACACGCACACTACACACAGAGAGACACACCCATGCATATGCACCACACATAGACCCATATATACATACATATATCACACACACACACCACACATACATCACACACAGCACACAGATACACCACACATACACACACCACACACACACACAATGAGTCTTCTAGTCAAGATCCCATGACACCACATCAGGAACAGATGATCCTTTGTCACTCGTGTGTGGAGGAAGCCACCTGTATCCCCAGCGCTTACAAGGTAGAGGCAGGAGGATCAGCAGTTCAGCATTATCCTGGGCTACACATGTCCCAGGGTACAGGTGTGTGAGCTGTGGACCGTGGTGGCCCCACGTGCCGCCTGTGTGCTGCTCTGTACTGTGTCCGTACACCTGCCTGCCAGCCACTAGCACCCCTTCCCTCCCCACCCACAACTCCCTTCTCTGACAGGTCCCTCTGGTGGCATGGCAAAGCCTGCATGTGGTTCCTGCTCGTCCTGAGTGTCTTTCCTCCATTCTCCTAGGGATGTGGGGGACCAGTCAGCTTCCCAGCTAGGCAGGACCCCTGTCCTCAGAGGAGTGTCACAGTTGGCTTCACCAGTGTCAGACAGTTTGGATCTTCCCAGTACAAGGCCCAGATTCCAGGTGTTCCTGTTCAGGAACACATTGACTTTCTTGTGTCCTGTCCACTGAGGGTGTAGACCACCAACACTTGTATTATCTCATTCAATTCGAATAACACTTTTCTGTGGTGGGATCCCGCCTCCACCCCAGACAGAGTTTGTCTGTGTACCTCTAGCTGCCCCAGAACTCACTGTGGAGACCAGGCTGGCCTCCAACTCATGAAGACCTGTTGGGGGTTACCTGGTGCTATGTATTCTGATGTTAAGTATTAGCCCCCAAGATCTGGTTGCTGCCCAAATGAGCAGACATTCACACACCTCAAAATGGAATTTGTAACCTTGCCTAAGAAACTATTCCCGATTGACTGATTAAAAGGCCAAAACCTGGGTAAGCAGAATAGGCTAAGTGTGGGCAAGGTTGGAGGGCTTTGAGAACAGGAGGGTCTCAGGAGAGAGAAACAGGAAGAGGAAGAGGAACACAGGAGAGAGCCACCACGGGTTAGATGGAGAGGAGCACATGACCGATAGCAGTGGATGGAGGACCTGTTCCAGATGAAGAATAAGCAAGGATTTATGGAATTATGCATGGGAGGTTACGGGGGCTGTGCTGGGAGGTAAAGGTAGTTTATATGGCTAATATCTGTCTTGCCCCAGGTAAGATGAGGCTATTCTAAAATCTGTCAGGTGGCTGTGTCTTCCATTGATTGTGATAGCAGGTTAAATATACCACCATAATAATTGTAGGGCTAGGGCTGGAGAGATGGCTCAGCAGTTAAGAACACTATCTGCTCTTTCAGAGGTCCTAAGTTCAATTCCCAGCAATCACATGGTGGCTCATGACCATCTATAATGACATCTGGTGCCTCTTCTGGCATGCAGGTGTACATGCAGATGGAACATGCATACACTAGATAAAGAAATATTTTTAAAAAATTATAGGGCTAATGATAAACGTTATTAGTCCGATATCTTTTATTTTCTGCAACAGAGATCTTCCTGCCTCTGCCTCCTGAATGCTGAGGTTAAAGGTGCATGCCACCACACCTGGCCCTGTGATGGGATTTTTTTAATTGTTCCAGTTTACAGTTGAGGTGGCTAGGGACTGTGGTGGTCGGCGAAGAATAGAGCCTATAGGTTCATATATTTGAATGTTTGGTTCCCAATTGGTAGACTATGTTTAGGAAGGACTAGTAGGCGTGGCTTGTTGAGAAGCAGCAGCTCTGGGCTTTGAGGTTTCAAAAGCTCACAGCAGACCCAGTCATGTTCTCTCTACCCGCTGTCAGGATGTAAGCTCCTAGCCGCTGCTCCAGCGCCATGCCTGCCTGTCCCCATGCTCTCTCTCATGACAGTCACAGACCAACCCTGTGTGACTGTAAACAAGCCAAACAGCTGTAAGCACCCTTCTGTGCCTCCGCATTGGCTCTTGCTTCCAGGTTTCCACCCTGACTTTTTTCAGTGATGAAGTGGTGTGGAATTGTAAGCAAAATAGACCCTTTCCTTCCCAACATGCTTTAGGTCGTGCTGTTTCTCAGCAATAGCAACCCTAAGTAAGACAGGCACACAGAGGTAAAAATCTCTCCTCCCACTCAAACAACCCGTAAGCAACAGAGCTGGGATCCAATGGAACCAGAGCAGACTGCCTGCTGCATCTTTCATCCACCCGCCGCACACACTGCCAAATTGCTTATTCTAGGAATTTCCCTTCTCGGTGCTACAACACATTAATAACTGAGCTAGGGGCCATTTTGAGCAAGGACCAACCCCTGCTCCCCGCCATGAGAGGGAGGAATTCCAGGAGACCTACTTGCACTCTGGCTGCTTTTCTTGACTGCTCCCCAGACAGAGAACTCTCGCCTCTAGTTTGCCAACTGTCTGTTGAGGCAGTGAACACCAGAGTCAGCGTTTGCCAGAATCCTGCTTGCTCAGAACCCTCTGACAGAGGACACGGCGTGGAGCTCCCTGGGATGATGAAGGTCCCTGGGCCTCATCCATAAAAAGCTCCAGTATGACGACCCACCCTTTTTCTGGTGAACACTGGGAGGCAGAGTTGCAGGAAGAGGAAGAACCGAGCTAAAACAGATCATCCTTGCCTCTCTGCATTTTCTTCCAAAACGCTGTCAGCCAGTTGGAAAATAGTCTTCTCCCTCCCTTTGTCTTCTTTCTTATTAAAAAAAAATCCATCTGGTGTCAAATTCACTCCTGGCACATCATAAAGGGTAGCACTAAAAATGTCCCTGAAAAACTAAAAGCAAAACCACAGCCTTACAACATGGATTTAACTGCAGCGTTCCATAATTTCAGAGTTCTTAGGAGCCCAGAGATCAAACCCTTCCCACACACAGGAAGAAACTGAGGCCTGGGAGGGCCATTAGGTCACTCGAAGTGGTTTATTTTGCACCTACTATGTTCAAAACACTCTAGATGCAAGAGATAAATGTTTAGCTGGGATCCAAAGCAATCCTGCTGCCTTGGAGGTTCCTGCCTGCGTCCTGGTGCAGTCCTGATGCAGGGGCAGCCTCAAGCTGTGCACTCAGCACCCCGGCCGCCTCTGGTCCTTCTCCTCCAGTTGCTGCCATTTACTGAGGAGGGCTGTCGTCCCCTGCCAGATCCCTCGGAGGCTGGGTTGTCATGTCCCAAGCTTCCTCTGGCCTCAGCTTTGACTCTGCCGTTCCTCGCTGTTGAGCAACTTTTCCTCCCAAGGCTAAGGCCAGGCTAGGCCTGTGCTGGGCTCCTCTCAGGGTACTGCTTTGGTTTTTGGTGCCAGGGTGTCAGTGCGGTCTGAAAAGTGCAGCCACCAAGCTCTCCTGAGCCACAGCCTGCTTGCATGCAGGGACACAGAGTCTGTGTGTGTTTGGGGAGTGTGGGTAGGACGATGAGGTTCTCCCTTTTCCGTGGCTTTGGCAGGATGGCTGCCCAGACAAGTTGGTGTGTGGGTCTGACCCTGACCTTGACCTTGGGATTGTTCTAAATTGACTGTCAGACCAAAGCTGGCCCTTGCTGGGGTGCTAGGTGAGCCCCGAATGTTTGTTTGTCTCAATTTTCTTCTCCAGTTCTCTTTGACAGCCAACAGAAGATGGTTCACAGTCATGCCAGAAGGGGGCTGCCAGCCCAGGTTTGGTTCTGATTCCAGTCACATGACTGCAACCCTGTCACCCTTTGAGCATGCCCTCATGACCATGGGAACTTCGGCCTATCTCTTGAAGAACATTGGTTTCTAGTTGCTTGGCTTTCTTTATAAATGAGCCTCTCTGACACACAGACCCCTGGAAACTCAGAAACTATTCAAGCTCTGGAGCCGCCTCCTACCTTCGGTTCCAGGAGCTGGGCTGTGGTATCTGCGAGGTGGGGTGGGTTAGATAAACTGCTAAAGTCAAGCCCCACCACGCCTAAGCTCCAGAAAGCAGGGATTTGGCTGGGGCAGTGCTGCTTCGGAGGCTCTGAGAACAGCGCTTAGTACCTAATGGGGGCTCAGCACTGCTGAATGGACAAACATGTACTGACCTTTAGACTCCCAGGAACTCCATCTACTGGAGAGATTGCTCTGAGTGTCACAGTACTTGCTGCTCTTACAGAGGACCTGGGTTTGGTTCTCAGTGCCCACATGGTGAGTCACAACCATTGGTAACTCCAGTCCCTGGGATCTGACATCCTCTCTGGACCTCAGCACCAGGCATGCATGTGGCACATGTACATACACACAGACAAACACACATGCATATACAATAACTTTTTTTTTTGCCTCCCAGAGTGCTGGGATTACAAATGTGCACTGCTGTGCCCGCCTTTTAAAAAATAAATATTTTAAAAAGAAAAGAAGTAGATCATACTCTCCTTCTTGCTTTTGATCTATTTATTTATTTAGGTTTCTCAAGACAGGTCTATATCCCTGGCTGTCCTTGAACCCCCTCTGTAGACCAGGCTGGCCTCAAACTCCAGTCTGTGCTGGGATGACGGGCCTGCATCACCACACTGGGTTTTCTGTGGTGCTGGGAACAATCACAGGGCTCTACACTCACTAAGCAAGCTCTCTACCATCAGAACTATATCTAAACCTTTCATTTTGACAAGTGAAGTTTAGATTTTGTAGCAAAAGTAGTGTACAGAGTTTATGCAAGCTCTTAAGCTACTTTCCCCAGAGGTAACATCCCACCCGGAACACGGTCCGTTTGTCAGAACACAGAAACTGGCATTGCTACAACACTCCTAACCAAAATGCAGAAGTCCTATTTGCCTCCATGTCCGTGTGTTTCAGGATCCACTCGGAGATACAATCGTGCTTTAGGGCTTTAAGCCGTTTGCTGTGTAAGTCACGCTCCTTGTGTGGGGCATTGTCGTTGGGGATGAGGCAGGAAGCAGCAGTCCTCGGCACTAGCTGAGCTCCCTGTCCCGAGGCCCAGGAAGCACCTTGAGGGTGCTATCAAGGGATGGTAGCTGTGAAAGCACCTGGTGCAAATCCAGCTTCCCAAGGCCTGCGCTGAGTCCCACCTCCCTGCCCCCTCCCTCCAAATACACACACTTCTGAAAGAGACTGGAGGTACCGTTCCAGCTGATCAGCATTTCTGCTGAACTTGGCTCCTTATGGGACCCCATTCCTTGATCTTCAGGAGGAGTGAACCCCTATCCACCCCCCCTCAACTTCATTCCTCCTTTTCTAGACCCTAGAATCATCTTTTGACCCCCAAGTCCTCTGGGGGACAGTTTCTGTGTGATCACGGCTCCCAAGGGAGTTAGCCTTGAAACTGGAAAGGAATGAAAGGCAATTCAGCTCACAGCAAAGATGTGCAATTGGGGTCCCTGCTCTCTGGAGTGTGCGTTCTGCATTCTAGAGAGAGTGACAGGTAAAGTGTGTGCCTTGTGGGATGTACCCTATTGGAGCAGACAGGACGTGTGTAGTATGTGCACTTGTGTGGCAGGCAGCTCAGAGACAGAGCCTGCTTTGGGATACTGAGGGGCCGCCGGGAAAGCATCCCAAATGAAATCATGCCGGAGACAGGACTTGAAGGATGCATATTGGAGAGATAGCAGAGAAAGGCTCTCCTTGCAGAATCAATAGCAGGTACGAGGTGCAAGGGCCTTTTGCAAGCAGCAGGCGGGAGTAGGGCCATAGTGAGGAGGAGAAGAGGGTCAGCGGCAACCAGAAGCCAATGTAATTCTTAGCCTGGCCCTTTGGGCAGCCCTGTGGGTGTGGACTGGAGACTGGTGGCAGTTGGCGGGCATTTGGATAAGAATCTAGGTAAGGATCCATGGGGCCTGGACCAGAGCAGTAGGGCTAGGTATGGGGCAGACTTCAGGGAATGTAGGGGAAGGCTGAAAGGAGTTTAGGGATTTCAAAGTTTCGTTTGCCTGGAGAAGAAGAGAGACCGAAGGAGAAGTGGAAATGGTGGCGTTGTCTTCCTCTACCACCCAGAAGAGCATCTTGCGCGGGTATGGGAATGAATGGAGCCGCTGGGCTGTGCGTGCTGCCTTTACCTCCAAAGGGGGTTGGTCCTGGGGTAGTGAGGTAGAAGCAGAGCCTGGAAACTGCTGGCTTTGTGATTCCTTTGGTCCTGGTCGGGGTGGGAAGTGGCATGGGCGGAAGAGACATCTGGGAATGACTGGGGCTGAAGCTAGAGGAGGAGGCGCAGGCCTGTCATAGGGAATCAAGAGAAGGCGCTGGATCAGTGCAGGTGTGGAAGCCAGAGCAGAAGCCAGTATCCTTCTCTAACCTGCCCCGAGACAGGGAAAGCCATGGGATTCTGCTGGGAACCTTGGGAGTTTAGGAGACAAGCAGGCTCATGATGCCATCCGAAGGCATTTCAAGCCCTGCTAGAGCTCTGGATGCAGAAACAGTTATACCTGGAGGCCCTGTCCTCTGTCTGATATGGGAGGGGTTCAAGTGCCACAGACAC
Source organism: Pachyuromys duprasi (assembly GCA_028658305.1). Taxonomy (NCBI): domain Eukaryota; kingdom Metazoa; phylum Chordata; class Mammalia; order Rodentia; family Muridae; genus Pachyuromys; species Pachyuromys duprasi. Next base: position 38,348,881 of record CM053753.1, on the reverse strand, counting down.
CTGAGCAGCTCGACAGCTAGGAAGAACGAAAAGCCCAAGGAGCCCATGCAGAAAGCCCAACTCTTTGCTTAAAACCAGTAGAGGCTCCTGGGAGAGATGAAGGACTCAGCTGCAGTGACAGAGCAGGGGCGAGCATCAGCTCCAAGTCCCATGTGATGTGTCCCATGTGGGCACAGGATGGATTACACTTCAGGAGGGGAACCCCAAGAAGGGGAACCTCAAACTTTTGCCATGGGCAGGTGCTCATTTCACAGCAGGACATTGTGTTCTGTCAGGAAAATGATCATCTGGAACAATAGACACTTGGAGGGTGTGGGACAATGGAAGAGAACCATGGGAAACTGCCTTCTCTCCCCCTTCTCTCTGGCTCTGGCTCTCTTTGTCTCAACAGAATTTCTCTGTGTAGCCCTGGCTGTCCTGGAACTCACTTTGTAGACCAGGCTGGCCTAGAATTCAGAGCTTCACCTGCCTCTGCCTCTGCCTCTGCTGGGATTACAGGCGGGCACCACCACAGACCTGCTTAAGCTGCCATCTCTTAAGCTTTGGGGGACTCTCAATGGCTGTCAGCATCTTGAACACATTTGTTCCATCTCCTTTGTTTTGTTGATGTCTGGAGGGTGGATATGATGTCGGAGTTTGAGCAGCCATGTTGGGCCAAGAGGGATATTCCAGGGGCTAAGGTTTCTGATGGTGGCAGAAGTCACAAAGTACTAGCTGTGTACTGGTAACCTTTGGGTTTCTTCAGAAAAAGAAACTTCCGGCTTGTCTTAATGTTTAAAATTTATGTGCACCAGAACTTAATCCTAGCTGATTGCAGAGCTAGAGCCGAGACAGGGAGGACTGAGGATGGGTTAAAGCCACCAGCAGAGAGAAGGAGCTGCATGGCTTCCCCCAAACCTCCCCCAGCCCTACCTTAGCTCCAGCTTGACAGAGGAGGGGGAGAGTTACCCCTGACTTGCTCACCACCCACCGGCGGCGATAAGCATTCACCAGGGAGCCTGGCTGGCCACACAGACCACTAACATCCATTTGAAAGTGGCAAGCAACAAGCTGGCCCCATTCACAAACCCTGTCCTCCTTTGAAAACCAATCAGCACACGAAGCGTGACTGGGTGGTGGCCAGCATTGGTCCATCTGTCACGCCCTTTCACAGAGCCTGGCGGCAGCGGCAAGCCTGCCAAGAGCCAGCCCCTTTTCCTTTGTCCCGCAGGGAGATCACAGTACCTACTGAATTATTCAGAACTGCCCCGCGTCAGTTTTATTATAAACATGCAGATTGCTTCAGGTTCTAAACTTTCCAAACCTGGAGCAGGCATCTCACTCCAAGACTCTGCCCTGGGCCTGAGATTTCCAGGGCCCCGTAGCCTAATTTGCCTTTGATTGAATCCTACTTGGTGCTAGGCACCAGGCCTTGGGCCTCATTCGTCAAGTACCGGTTGTCCCCCTCCCAGCAGCGCTGTCTGTCTTCAGCCTCCTCTAAGGTTAACAACGACGCCCTCTGGCTTCCGTGGCCTCAGCCTAAACCGCCCGTCCGCTCACTAGGCCTCCTCTGCTAGGCTCTGCTCAACCCTCTGCCCTTCTCCACAAGCCACAGCTCCTGACTGCTTCCCCGGGTGGGTCTAGAGAGCTCCCCCCGCCCCCAGCTGGTAATGAAGGCATGACGGTAATGCACAGTTAAGAGTAATGGAACGCGGTGATATTTCGGGCCTGACGGACCTATTTCTGGCAGCCTTAGAATTAAAGTGCGAAGCTTTGTGCTGCAGCTGCTACTAGGAGCCTTCAGAATTCTTCTGAAGCTATGAATAAAGCTCGCAGGCCTTCAGCTCGGATCACTGTGGCTATTTATCCTGCTGCTGCTTTCATTGTATCTTTTTTATTTGAAATTCTAGAGCTTTTGGATGAAGGAAATGCAGCAACCAGCATAGAGCACAGAAGATACCCCAGTGGGGGAGAATGTCCCCGTTTTTTTCTCTCTCTCCAATTGTCTCTGCAGCTCCAGGGCGGAGCCCTTGCTCATGGGGAGTGCTGCCTTTGTCCCTCCTTTGAGCAGGCTCCTGGGTCCTTGTTACAGAAGCTACGCGACAAGGGGCCCATGAGAGAATGCGCCACCCCTCACGACTGCTCTCTGTGTGCATTCCTGCGTGGGTGTGCGTGTGCTCGTGTGTGCGCATGTGTGCGCATGTGTGTGATACGAGTTGAGCTTGGTTGGGCCGTATGGCAGAAAAGGGTAGGCCACCCTGGGCCTGTTGAAAGCTCCCTCCTGTACTCTAGCGAGGAGATCGGGCTTACTGGTTCTCCTTACACTGCTCCATGTATGGGTGCTGGCAGGCTGGTGCCATTCGTGAGGAAAGGCTGTGCAGCGCAGTGGGGTGAAGCATGGGGTCTACTGTCAGCGTCCCCTGGGTGTGAGGCCAGTTCTCACGAGCTGCAGGGCCCAGGACAAACTCTGCTTCTCCTTTCTGGACCTTGTTGTTGTCTTCTGAAAGTGGAAGCGACAGCACCTCCATTGTTTGGGTCATTGTGAGGTGGGGGGGGGGGCAGCTGGCAGGCATAAAATCACGATGTCTATTATTAAAACTGAAGTTATCTGGGACTCAGGAGGTCTAGGCTTCCTTTCTGTGGTGCTTGTCCTGGGCGGGAGTTTAGAACCTGAAACCCAGACTAGGTTCCAACCCCAGCGCTGTCATGTCTTGGTTTTGTGAGACTGGCGGGTTTCGTCACACCACCAAGACTCAGTCTCTTCATTTGCAATAAATACTCCCTTTGAAGGCTCGTGGGGAGGATCGAATTAATGTTTATAAACAACCCACACACAGGGCTTCAAGGGAGCGCTCCCAGGGGAAAGGATGAAGATCTGTGTCCAGCTCTGCAGCACCTATGGAAAAGCTGGGTGCCCTGGTGTGTACTTGTACTCCTGCTGCTGGGAGGCAGACACCAGGGGACCCCTGGAACTGGTCAGCGGATTCAGCCATATCAGCGAGTTGTAGGGTCAGTGGAGAGACACGCTGTCTTACATTATAAAATTGAGGACTGGATCGTCGGCTCGGCAGTTAAGAGCACTGGATGCTCTTCCAGAAGACCCGGGTTTGGTTCCTGCCACCCACGTAGTGGCTCACAGCCATCTATAGCTCCAGTACTATGGGATCCTATGCCCAATTCTGGCCTCTGGGGGCACCAGACATGCACACCTATGCCCTCTCCTGGCCTCTGGAAACACCAGGCATGCAGAGGATGCGTGATACATAGACATGTACATGCAGGCAAAACATCCACACATATAAAAATTCAAAAGGGGTAGAAGGGTGGAACCAAATCCATACCCTGGCCTCTCCACACGCAGTGAGGGACTCCTGCCTTCCCCATATCATGCACACATATACACAGGAATAATAAATGAGATTTTTTAAAAGAAATGAAGATTTATAAAAAATTGTTGCTGAGGGGCTAGAGAGATGGAAAGCTTGAGATCATGAGTTCAATTTCTCTCTCTCTCTCTCTCTCTCTCTCTCTCTCTCTCTCTGTGCACTTATCCCAGAGGTGGGAAGGCAGACACCAGTGGGTCCATGGGAAGCACTGGCCGGCCAGCCCAGGCTGCTTTCCAAGTTCCAGGCCTGTGAGAGACTCGGATTCAAAGAAGAAAGTGAATGCCCCTTGGGGAACAACAACTGAGCGTGCTTTCTACCTTCCACACACACACACACACAATAAAAGAAATGTAGAAAAAAATTAAAGAAGGAACTTTTAGGTCCAGTCACCAGTTTACAAGATATATAGAAAGAAGGTGAACATGCTAATATGTAAAATGTAGAACCTTTATTTGCATGGTAATACAACAACCCGACTGTGACCATCATAAAGACCACAGGGAATTTTTTAATCCCTGAGGGCTGCCTTTGTCTCCTGAGCTCTGTGACCAGAGGCATGTGTCCAGCTTAGTGTTAGTTTTTATGTGACATAATAGTAGAGAGTTTATGTTTTAGGACACATACTAAAGAAATTATAGTTTGAGGTAACTGAGATTTTCTTTGGGAGGGTTTGGCGTGGATGTGTAGATGAGTTGATGTTAGCCATACTTGTGCGACTCGATATTAGTGTTTGCTAAACCATCTCTCTGCTCTTGTTTGTGTTTTAATACACAACAGTGTATTAACACAACAGTGAAAATGTGCGCAAGGAAGAAGAGTCCTTTTCAGGTGGGAAGGCCCCTCTGTCTGTCTCCCCTGAGGCACTTTCTCGGCCTCCTCTTCCTCACTGCCATCTCACCTCACCTCCCGGCCCCGGCTCTCTCTCCTTTCAGCCTTTCCATTGTGCTGCCAAAATTATCTCCCTAAAATACAAATCAGATTATATTATTTTTCTGTTTCTTAAAGCTCCTCTGGTGACTTCCTGTTCCCAAGAATCCATTAGAGTATAAAATGTTTTCTATATACTTCAAAGTCCTTCCCAGTCTAAGCTCAGCTCTCCTAGTTGTCCTCTCTGAACTCCAGACCAGCCCCCAGCTCCTGGTGGAGCAACTTTAGTCAGCTTTGCCAGGTTCCATGATGTGCTGGTGACTTCGCTCCCATGGTCCTACTTGCTAGGTCCTCCCTTGGCCTTAACCTTACCTATTGAAGACTGAAGTATTTGTCTTCTGAGACCTCCTTGATGGTCTCAGAAGGCTTTGTACTGTTAACCAAATATCGCCACTTCCTTGCTTTCTGACATATGGTAAGATCTGTCTTTCTGGCCCTCAATTGTTGGCTGGAGCCATCTGGCCGGTTTTAACCAGTGGGTTGTGAGTGGAAGGCATACATTTCACTTCTGGGCCAAGAATCCAATTGCTAATTCAAAAATGCTTCCGAATTCTCTTTTCCTCTGACTCAGCGATGGGCAATGTGCAGATACAGGCTGCTCTGCCAGGCTGGGTTCTGGAGTGAGTGTGATGCCAGCAGGAGCTCCTGGCATCTGTGCAGGCTGGGTTGCATGGGGGGAAACCAATCCTGGAACTTGTTTGTTTCTCCATCATTATCTAGTCTATGTTCACTAAGTCATCCTTGGAGTTGGAACAGGGCAGGCTCAGCTCTTTCAGGTGAGTATGAACTGTGTCTGGATGAAGGTCCTTCAAGTTACAGTGGCTGCATTGTGCCCTTTCTTTCTGAGCCCAGGCTCTAGCTCTTATTTTGGTACCAGGTAGAATAGAAGTACAAACTGTGTGTGCCCATAGCTGTGGTTGGTGCTTAAATGTGCAGGGGTTGAAATGTGTAGTTTTTTTGTTTTAATGATTTTTAATTGTGTGTAGGTGTGTTTGTATGTGGCTATGTACATGTGAGTGCGGGACCTGCAGAGGCCAGAGAAGGAGTCAAATCCTCTGGAGCTGGAGTTACAGATGGTTGTGAGCTACCATGTGGGTCCTCTGCAAGAGCAAAAGTGATTTTACTGCTGAGACATCTCCACAGTCCAAAACACATGCCGTTCTTGTGAGCAGCTCCCACACTCATTGGTCCTGGTGATGGCAGGTCCAGCCCCAGCCCCAGGGGAGAAGCCTGATTCTAAGCCACTCGTAATCCCTTTCCTTATGACTACAATCAAATTAGACCTGGGCATACCAGCCAGTTCTGGACAATGGGGTGTAAGGACAAGCTTTTCTTCCAAAAATGCCCCTCCTCCTCCCTACCCCTAGTATAAAAGAGTAACAGAAGAGAAACAGTTAGCCTTTTTTTGTTGTTGTCTTTTAATTTTTTAAAAAAGCTTTATTTATTATTTATACAGAATTCTACCTGCCTGTGTGCCAGCAGGCCAGCAGAGGACACCAGCTTCTCAGGAGCCATCATGTGGTTGCTGGGAATTGAACTCAGGACCTTTGAGAGCAGCCAGTGCTCTCAACCTCGGAGCCATCTCTCCAGCCCTTTCTTTTAAATTTAACTTTCTTCCCCATACAATATATTTTGATCATGTTTCAACTTCCTGGCAGATGAGTCTGAGAAAGGAGTCCTGCTCACCTTTTGTATGGGATGGAAGCCAGAAAGCCGGGAAGACAGAGGAAGAGAAACAGATAAGAAGAAAGAAGGAGGAAAGAGGAAAACCAAGACTGAGTGAACTTTGGATCTTATTTCCTTTTGGGGTCATCTCAATTGTCCCTTCCAGTGGCAGAAGGTGGCACATTCATCCCATGGCGTTCACTGGTTGCTTGCCACACTTCAGCTTGCTGGGACTGGATCTTCAGTGATGAGTTCTTAGTGACAGGGGCCCACTGGGTGTTTCTCTGTCCCGTTCTGTCCTTGCTGGGCCCATGCATGGCACCCTGTTTTCCACACTCTCATCTCTCCTGGTTTCTCTGCCTCTTCCCCCTTCCCTGCTTGTCCTGCTTGCTGGCTACTCCTTCCAGGTTTTCTTCTGCGTCTTCTTCTTCCCTCTACTTTAGATGGTGACCTCTTGGGTTCTATTCTAGTCTTCCTCCCCTCTACCCACTCTGCCTGTGCAGAGCATTCCACAAGATTGTTCCTGTTACTCAATTCACAACCACAGCTCTCTCCTGAGCCCTAAATGCTATTGTCTACCTATCTGTCTGTCTATCTAGCTACCATCTATCCATCAATCTATTTACCTACCTATTTATCTACCAACCTACCTATTGATTTATCTCTCCATCCAACATATCTGGATTGAGGAATACCAGGATTGGGGACACAGAAGACAGGAGTTTTCCTTCTGTAGTGCTAGACAACTTGGAGCTAGTGGACAAGATCCAAAGAAACAAATCAGATATTTGTATCGAGTGATGTGTATGAAGCCAAAAAGCAGGTCAGTGTGGTAGGCTGTGTGTACATATGTATGAGTTATTGGAATTACTGCTTGAGGGTGGTATCTGATCAGAATTCAAGTAGTGGCACGTGTCAGCTAATTACTATGGAAGAACAGAAGTCACAGAGGCTTTTTGCTTTTTTTTTTTTTTTTGCTTCGCTTTGTTTTTTGTTTTGTTTTGGGTTTTGTTTTTGTTTTTCGAGACAGTTTTTTCTGTGTAGCCTTGGCTGTCCTGGGACTCACTTTGTAGACCAGCCTGGCCTTGAACTCACGGAGATCCGCCTGCCTCTGCCTCCCGAGTGCTGGGAGTATGCACCAGTTGCATAAGAGCTTTCTAACAAGTTTGGTTAAAGAAGGAAAAGAAGACTGGTGTCGCTGGGACACTGTGAGACGGAAGGAGTGTGGTTGGAGAGAAAATCAGAGAAATAGCAGGGACCCAGTCAAGCAGGGCAGGGGAGTGTCCGTTTAGTTCATTTTCCAGGCTATGCTTATACAAACCTCTGCACATTTGAGAGCCACTAGGTAGATGGAGAAGAGAACAGCAACTCTACGCAAAAAGCTATTCTTAAAAAACTATTTTGGAAAGTCTAAAACACACAGACCGGTGGAGCAGAGCTCTAGCCTCCTGAGCACCCACCATCACCCAGCTTCAGCACCACCCACTGGATTTTACAAAGGAAACTGAAAATAGCAGCCAGGATGTGGGAGGAAACCCAGGGGGTATTGTGGCAACAAGGCCTTCTAAGGGAGAAGGATTAACAGGGGCAAATAAACCCCAGAGGTTCTGTGGCTTGAGGAAGGGCTGCACCTCAGCCTGCCAGTTACTGCAGGGAAGGTGGGCACTCCCCCTCAGCCTGCTTCTGTGTTTTCCTTTGCCAGAATGTCTTCTGTGTTTCTTGTGGGGGGATGAAAGCCGAGCTTGAGACTTGAGTTCGGACCGTTCATTTGGGAGGGGGGTCTCGAGAAGCGGGAAAGAGGGTGCAAGAAGAGAGAACAGGCGTGGAGGGACAGCTCCAGGGGTGGGGTGTTGCGGGTGTGCTGGGCTGTTGGGGCTCAGTGGGCTGAACTGTGAGGAGGGGCTAGGTGGAAGTGTCTCAGACAGTTCTGAAGAGCAGGAATCCAGCCCACGGCGACGGTGCTGGACACAATGTGGTTAGGCTGTCTTGCGTGCAGGCTGAGCGAGCTTCTCCAGCTCCACGCAAGGTTGTCATCAGCGGAGTGGTGTCCGCTAAAGACGGCTGCTGACAGCGTGGTGGCAGTGCTGGGGACTGTCCATGGCTGTATGTGACTCTAAGGTGGGTGAAGATATGGGATGCAGGACTCTTAGAATGCTTTGTTTTGAGGCCGAGACTCTCCCTATGGAGTCGCTGGACTAGAACTCACTATGTAGGCCAGGCTAGCTTCAAACTTGCAATAGTTGCCCTTCCTCTGTCTTTCAAGTGCTGGGATTACAGATATGCTCAACCATGGCCAACAAGGCTTGTTGTATGTGTACTAGAATCTAAGCTCCTGACTGTGTGATCCTGGAAGTCCATATATTGGCCAGGAACATGTCAGGCATCCTGTGCTTCTCCTCGTCTGTCTCTGCGTAGGTGAGCCTACCTGGAAGACACTTGCGATGGCCTCCTTGTCTAGTGCTCTGTTTGTTCTTTGAAATTGGGTTTCTCTGTGTAGCACAGCTGTCCTGGAACTCACTCTGTGCATCAGGCTGGCCTCAAGTTCAGAGATCTACCCGCCTCTGCCTCCCGAATGCTGGGATTAAATGTGTGTACCACTGTTGCCCAGCTTTCCCTATCTAGTGATAAACACTGAAAGCTTTGACCCATGATATGTCACCAAGCCATGTTCACGGTGCTGAAGAGTCCAAAAGGGGTCCCCTAATTCTATATCAAGGTTTGGGGAAAGCATTTAGGAAGAAGTGACGTGCACACAGGTCTATGAGGACACAGTGGCTAGCCAGGCAGAGGGGTGCAAAGACAGAGAGGTTCAGTCAGAGGGGAAGCATTCGAGAAAGCAGGGAAGAAGGGCATGGCAAGGGTGGGGTGTGGTATCACATGCCTGTAGTCCCAGCAGTCAGGGAGGCAGAGGCAGGCAGATCTCTGTGAGTTTGAGGCCAGCCTGGTCTACAAAGCCAGGATAGACAAGGCTACACAGAGAAATCCTATGTCAAAAAAAGAAAGAAAGAAAGAAAGAAAGAAAGAAAGAAAGAAAGAAAGAAAGAAAGAAAAGAAAAGAGCATGGCAATTTTTAGGTACCACAGAAGGCCAGGCTCTCTGAAGCGTGAGGGAGGAAGACACGGAAGACAGAGGTAAGCAGCACTGCCCTCGTGTGAGGCTTGTTAGCAAATACTGTCTTCATTCTGATGGGAACGGGAATGACAAGGGTCGAAATCAAGGCAGTGATGGCATAGGACCCGAGCTGTGGTAAGATCAGTTTGGATAAGACATGAGAAAAAAACTTAGTGCAGCTCACCGACTTTTGTATGTTAGGCTGTACCTACCCAGCGTCTGTTCCCTCAGTACATGGTTTTCTTCACAGCCCCAGCTTACTGTTTAGGTTGGATGGAACCTTTTCCCACCTATGCCTCAGCTAATCAGGGCAGTTACGGGGTCAGGGATATATGCTTGACCTTGATTCAAGTCATTGAGGGGACCGTGACTCAAAGGGTTGTTTGGCAGCTACTCATTTGAGGTTGTGGCTCACTGTGTCTGAGGGTCAGTCCTTTGTCATCACGGTGAGGAGCATGGTGGCACGCAGGCAGGCACGGTGCTGAAGACGTAGCTAAGAGCTCTATATCCAGACCTGCAGGCAGCAGGAAGAGAGAGACACTGGGCCTGACTTGAGGTTTTGAAATCACAAAGCCCACCTCCAGTGACACAGTTCCTCTAACAAGGCCACGCCTCCTCATCCCTCCCAAGCGGTGCCACTCCCTTGTGACTAAGCATTCAAGTCTGTGAGCCTCTGGGGGCTATTTTTGCTGAAATTGTCACACATAGAAACATAGGGCGGGAGGGAGGAGGAGACCCGAATCTGTGACCCTTGATAAACTCCTGGATGAAGTGTGAAGCCAGCTCTTCTTCTGTACTTCACACAGAAATGTGAGGTAATAATTGCTTAAGCCAGTTGAGTTGGAGTTTTGTTTATTCTGGCCTAAATATTCCCAGTGTATACGAGGCCCTGAAAGTGGAACTGGCTCAGCTAGAAGAGCCAGGGCTGAGGGCACCTGGAACTGAGAGACCACAGTGGAGTACAGCTGGTCTCTCAGGCTCCCAGGCTCCCCCTCCCCCCGTTGCTTCTGGGGATTCGGGTCCTCTCTGTTGGATGTAGCAATAGCAACACTGAGACCATTGGACTGGATTGGCTGCTTCTTGTTACTGTTAGCAAACTGCTATGAACAGGTAACCCTGTCATCAAGCTATCCTGCTTAAGAATGGAAGAGCGGAAATACAGCCTTGCTTTAAAAAACAAAACCGAGCAGGCCTTTCATCCCGTTACTGAGGAGGCAGAGGCAATCAGATCTCTGCGGCTTTGAGGCCAGTCCAGTGTACAGAGCTAACTCCAGGACAGACCGGGCAGTGTAGAGAGACCCTGTTTCAGAAACACAAACAAAACAACAAAACAAAATAAAATGGCCGAGATCCCGAAACCCGGCAGGCCTGTAGAAGCCCGGAAACTTGGATCCAAGAAAAGCTTAAGGCTGTATGAGCACTCGAATGAGAGCCACTGGTTGAGACCACCGAACAGCACTTTCCTCATCCCGAGCACAGCACGCCAAGAATAGCTATCAGCATGAGCACTACCCTAGCTCAGAGACCAGTTTCTTCTAGATGTTTGGTTTCACACACTCGTTCTTGGAATCAGACAAAAACAGACAAACCTGCAGTCAGAGCAGGAGGCTGCACTGCCAGAGAAACGCCAAGCTGAGACAGAGACAGTGCAACCCCAACGCATTTCTCTGGTTCCCAAACAGCACGAGTCAGTCTCGTGAGTCACTGAGACACTGGTTCTCATGCTTCCAGATCACAGGAAGTTCGTTACAATGCAGCTTCTTGCATCTGGGGAGTTAGCCCAGCCAACAAAATGCTTGCCAAGCCATGAGGAGCTGAGCTCAATCCCCAGCACATTGAGAAAAGTAGGTGTGCCAGCTGGTCACCCCAATGCCAGGGAGGCAGAGACACTGACTCCCTGAAGCTTGCTGAGAGACCCTGTATCAAAAACCAAAGTGAACGGCTCTTGAGCAACAACCTCTTGACCTCAGGTCTCCACACGCATGTGCACCCACACATAAGATGCGCGCCCCTGTACACACAAATACAGCTTCTTGGCTTTATCCCCAACAAGTTTGAGTCCTTCTACGTAGGATTTGGCTCAGGAGTCTGTGTTAATGATCCACAGTCAGGTGGCTAGGGAAACCCACCTTGAGAATGTTGCATTTAGGGCCATTACACATTCCTAAGTCATAACAGGGATAGTATTTTGTCCTTGTAGTATCTGTGCCTTATGTATGGTATAGATTAGGAGTTTAACAGAACCTTATTTATTAGTCCAAAAAAGCAGGGGTCGCCCCTAATTAAGAAAATTGCATTTCCTTTATTACAGAAAACCACAACCAATTAAAATGCAGAGTTGGTAAGCCTGGGCCTAATGGAGATAGCTACAAAGCAGCTCCCACACCTGGAGCTCAGGGAACATCTCGGAAGTTGAGGTAGATAGACTGTAAGAACCAGAGCATCAGGGTGTTTGCTGGGAGAGTGTATCTCCAAATGTTGGACGCTGCACCTCTCACCTACATGACTGCTCAGACATGACATGAACAAAGAACAATAGATGTGCCAAAGTGTCTTCGAGAAAGAGGACTACAGTCAACTAAGGAGCGCTGAGTGTCGGGGAAATAGTCTTCCCCAGGGAAGAGCACACTGAGAACATACACACAAGTGACGCTATACAAACGGAGCAGGCTGGATTTAGGAATATTTATCTGTCTGTCTGTCTGTCTGTCTGTCTATCATCTACCTACCTATGTATCATCTATCTATCTTAACTATCTAACTGTACCTGTGCATGTAACAGCAATTTATGAAAAGAGATGCATGGATTTGAAAGAGAGCCCAGATGGGTATATCAGAGCATCTGAAGGGAGGGATGATGTAATGATATTATAATCTCAAAACAAAGACAAGCTGGGTGATGGCGACACACGCCTTTAATCCCAGTGTTCAGGAAGCAGGAGGCAGAGGCAGAGGATCTCTGTGAGTTTGAGTTCAGCCTGGTCTACAAAGCCAGTTCCAGGACAGTCAGAGCTACACGGAGCAACCCTGTCTCGACAATTCAAAAAACCAAACCAAATCAACCAACCCAACCCCCAAACAAAACAACAACAACAACAAAACCCCCAAATGGAACAAAACATAGATTCCGGAGCCCGGGGAGGTGGGGAGACACACAGACTGCAATGCCAGGTCCTGATGTGCCATGAGGCTCAGGCCTTCCCTTCTTTCGTTCTAATTTATGGTAATGAGGTGATGGTTGAAGCACTGAGCAACAGGTATGTCTGGGATCTTCGCTTAGTGTCTGTGTACAAGCAGAGAGTACTAGGTGTGTGTGCGTCTGTGGGTATGTTAGGCATGCACACATGGGTGAGAATGATTTCCAGACTTTTCATGTCTATTTTCTTCCCTCCAACACACTTCACGATAGAGCGTTTTGAGAGCCTCAGGGAAGCAGTCTTACTTCCTTGGCACCTTGCATGTCTCCTGTGTCACATGCCCTGGATCAAAGGCTGTGGGATTGTCAAGGATATTTAAAGTCACATCCTTGGGCGTGCTGTGGAGACTGCCAGCTTCACACAGGGTAAGTGTGCAGAACACAGCTGTCATTTGTCATGGAATTAGAATATTTAATAGTGATTCATATAACTATTAAGGCATATGCAAAAGGAATTAATTATTATATTAATATTAATTAATGCTGGTAATTACTACGGCGGCAGTTCTTTCTTGACCCACTATTTTATAAATAAAGGACACAGACGCTTGTTAGGTTTATTATAAGCTTTAAAACTCTGGAGATAGCAGGGCATGGTGGTGCATGCCTGTGATCCCAGCACTCAGGGAGGCAGAGGCAAGCAGAACTCTGTGAGTTCGAGGCCAGCCTGGTCTACAAAGTTGAATCGAGGACAGCCAAGGCTACACAGAGAAACCTTGTCTCGAAAAAATAAAAAAATAAAGCAAAGTAAAAAACAAAAACAAAACCTCCGGAACTAGGCAGATATTAACCCTCCAAGCTGTCTCCTCTGCTCCCCAGACAAAATCCCCATAAACACTTGCACATGTTCCATGTGAGCTGCTTCTGCTGTCAGGCCAGCCCTCAGAGCAAGCTGCCCTAAGCCGTGTCTCCCGGTACCCCATGGCACCTGATCCTTCCTCTCGCCTCATGATCCTCCTGCAACCCCACAAGCCTGCAAACCTTAACTCTGACTCTCTTCTGCCCAGCCCAGGCTGTAGGTAATTTTATTAGCGAATCAGGGATAACTTGGGGGGCAAGGTTCACACAACCCTCATTTTGGATACGTGAGAATTTGCTCGTAGGACAGTGAAGATCTTGGTGGGCAAGGAGTTAACCTTTGAATTCGTAGTAGCTCCAGATCAACCCCAGCAGTCACTGTTGGTGCCGCTGTAGGGTAAAATGCACATCCCTGTAGACCAGGCTGTCCTGAAAGTCACAGAGGCCTCTGCCTCCTGCGTGCTGGGATTACAGGTGTGAGTCAAGACACCTGGCTTACCGGTGTTTCTAGCTAGCAATGTGTAAGTGACAATTTATTTCTCTTTGTTCATTCTTTTAAATATTTTGTTCAGCAGTGCTCGGTTTATTTTTATTTATTTCTGAGATAGGGTATCTCATAGTTAGGGCTGGCTTCAAACTACGCAACTGAGGATGATCTTGAACTCTGCTTCTCCGGCCACTGCCTGCTGAGTTCTGGGTGACAGGTGTGCACACCATGTCTGGGTCAGCACCTATTCTATCCCAGATACCAGGATACAAAGAAATGCAGTTGTGATGCTTCCATCCATGAATTTTATTGGAAGGAGGTGGTGGAGACGATGGTGCTTACAGGGAAACCTCCCCCAAACAGGACCCTTGTTGGACCCTTCTGTTAAGGTTGAAGCCTGGCATTACTTGGAAAGCCTCTGAGCTTGTGCTAAATGATGGACTCCCTTCCTCCGCTGGGTTCCCTCCTCTCTGCCTGGTCTTGGGAAACCCCAGATCCTGTAAGGAGTGATACATAGCCCTCAGGGACATTACAGGCCCAACCCTTTCACTGATAAGAAACCCATTCAGGATGCACCTGGGGATTCCGGGAAATACCCTCCTCATGCTAATGAGATGTCATGGTACCGTAGCTTTCAGCCAATGAGCTCTTTCCATACCTCTAATTGGTCTTGGAGCTCTTCCCATGCCCTTCACCCCTGCTGCCCCTAGTGTAATTATGTACTTTGTTCCCCTTCTTATCATAGGCCTGCGCTGCTGCGTGTAGATGAAGTATCCCTGGCCCTCCTAACCCCATCACATCAAACACATTCACCCCTGAAGCCCCTCCCACTGCGTGTAGTCTATAATGTTTCTGATTCATGAAATAAACTCTCTCACTCCACCCCTTCACCGTGGCTTTCTGAGTCTCATCATTTATTCTGGGGAAAGAAGGGCTCCATTTCTCCCCGAAGAATTCATCACTGAATTCAGCCCTGTGGGCTTGACTTCCCGTCAGTCAGCCACGTGCGGCTTGCCGCTCGCTGCAAGCTTCTGCAGCTCACCCTAGTGTGATCGTGCCGTCCTCAAGCCACTCTGCCCAGCACAGTGCCCATCCACAAGCATCCGGCTGTTCCGGAAGCAGCCGTTCTGTCCGCCTGAATCGAAGCAGGCTCCTACCACTGCCTCTCGGTTTCAGAGCTCCGAGCTCTTTTGCTGGCTATTCTCAAAGGAGCCACTGACTCGTGGGTCAGGCCTGCTCCTTGTCGCTTGAGTCTCAGAGCCCTGAGCTTCTAATTGCCAGCTGGTCTGGTGCTGGCAGCCCAGCCAGAAGAGCAGTAACCCGTACTGTGGAGAAGTCTTTTCTTCTGCACCTCCGGACGACCTGGAGATCACCCTGCACGGATCTCCGTTCCGAGTTTCGCTCTTCTCAGCCCAGACATTGGCTTTCCCGGGAGAGGGAGAACCTTTGACCTCTTGCTTCACCCTTTTCTACCTAGAAGCCAAGGGTGCTCCGACCTTCCAATGGGAGATGCTTGCACTTCCAGCCAGGTGGCATCTAGTCCTCCTGGGAGACATGGAACCACAGACCCTAAGCTAAATAGACAGATATAAGTAGATGCTTAAAAGAAAGCTCGAAAAGATCGAACTGCTTCCCAATAACTCAAATGCGACCCACAGTTTATTCAAGAGTACTTTGATGGGATCTGGAGAGTTGGCTCATCAGTTAAGAACACTCTGTGTTCTTCCAGGGGACCCTAGTTCGATTCCCAGCACCCCCACAGAGGCTCACAGCCCTCTGTTACTCCAGTCCCAGGGGAGCCAATGCCCTCTGGTCTCCACGGGCATCAAGCATACACATGATGCACAAATCTATGCAGGCAAAACACCCCTGTATATAAAAATATAAAAAGAGCAGGTGTAGTGGAAGTTTTGGTTTCTTTAAAGACATCGTTGTGTTGAGAATGTGTTTTTGTTTTGGTCTCAAGTGTGGGATGTGGAAATGCTTTATCCACTGCTGAAAACAAGACTCCTGAGAGGCATGCGATGCTTTTCAGCTGCAAACTACCTCATGTGAGGGGAATGGCTTTTGCCAGCTGGAAAATATCCTGATTCAGACTCTGAGAACATATAAATAAGAGCCCAGAGACATAGAGAGGTCGCTTTGCATTGCTTCTCTATGCTTTGCATCGCTTCTCTATGCTTTGTATTGTTTGGCATCGCTTGGCTTCGCTTTGCTCTAAGATGCTCCTAGAGAGAAAGGCTCCAGAGAATGTTTCCAGGTTGCTGCTACTGTTTGCTGGTTCCTGTATGACTAGACTTCTGGAATCTGGATGACTGAGATTGGTATTGCCCTAAAGAACTCAACACCCCTAACCAGCAGGAAGTAGCTAGAGAGGTCTGTGTCCTTTGTCCCTACTAACTTGCTTTCTCTCCTAACTAGGGGTGGGGGTGGGGGCACTGGAAGGGGCGCAGAGGCGTTTAAAGAACCCTAAATACAGTAGGTTTTTGAAAAATCGAAGCCTACAAGCAGGGCAGTGGTGGCACACACCTTTAATCCCAGCACTCAGGAAGCAGAGGCAGGTGGATCTCATGAGTTTGAAGCCAGTCTTGTCTACAAGGTGAGTTCCAGGCCAGCGAAGGCTACATAATAAGACCTCTCTCTCTCTCGTGAAGTAACTAAACCTAGTTCTAGGAACACAGAAATATTCAGGACTCCAAAAAAGTAAAATTTACAATGTCTAGTAAAAAAATTACTAGGCACATAAGTACCTTAAAAACATTGTGAACCACAATAAGAAATCAATCAATCAAAACACCCAGAAATGACATAGAAGTTAGGAAAAAGATATTAATAGACAAGGACATCAAAAGCAGTTATTATATGCTCAAGAAAGGAAAACGTTAAACATATTAAGTAATAAAAGGACCCAATCAAGCTTCTAGATATGAAAAAATAAAGGGAAAAATATTGGATGAGATGAAGAGCAGATTACGCATTGGAGAAGAATAAATAAATGGGCTTGAAGATGTAGCTATAGAATGTAATGGAAGTTTTGGTTCCTTTAAAAACTCAGTAATGGGGGCATGGGAGGAGATGGGGGAGGGAGGGTGGGATTGGGAGGGAATGAAGGAGGGGACTACAGCTGGGATACAAAGTGAATAAACTGTAATTAATATAAAAAAATAAAAAATTAAAGACCTCAGTTATGTTATGTAAATATGTTTGAATCCCAAATCTGGGGTTTTAGTTTGGGCTTTAGTTTGTCCATTTGCAGTACAGAGAGGGGCGTGGCCTAGGACTCTGAGGAAGCTAAATAGAACAACCCAGAGAGAGAAAGGGGACATGAGGGAGTTTGGAGTGACCAGAGATGCTTCTGTGGTGGCTTGGACAGAAGGAGAGAAACGTTTTAACACAGCGGCTTGAAGGAGACGGCTTGCTGCGTTTGCTGTTGCCGAAGATTGGTATAGCCCCAAGAGAACCCACCAACCCTAAACAGCTGGGAGAAGTAAAGGAGTCTGCGCCCCCTCCCCCCACTAACCTTCTCTCTTCTACCTAGGATTGAGGGTTAAAAGGGAGAGGCTTTAAGGAACCCCAAATAAAATAGAGTTTAAAAACGAGAGCAACAATAGAGTCTCTTCAAAACTCAGTGCAGCGGCTGGGGCTGTAGCTCAGTGGCAGAAGGCTTGCTCAACATGAACAGGGTCCTAGGTGTGAGTGCGGGGGAGGGGGGCGGGGGGGGGGGAAGGAGGAGCAGACAAAGGGGGAAGGCTGATAAACTGGGAGTGATAGCACAGGCCTGCAATTCCAGAACTCGGGAGGGACAGTAAGGAAATGGAAGCAGGGCGGCAGGATGATTAGAAGTTCTAGTCAAGACAATTTACAGAGAGAGAGTTTTGTCTGGGCTAGAGACCCCGATCTTAAAACTAAACTAAACTAAAATAAAATAAAATAAAAAGCAGTTGGAGGAAAAAGGACACCTTAGAATTAAAAGAAATTTATTTTGAAGATAATAAAAGCCAGAAGACAATGGAACAGTGTACTTGAAATACCAAAAGAGAAAACTGCTACCTGAGAGTTGTATATTCAACACAAACAGAAGGTGAAATAGAAGAATTTTCAGGTCTGGTAAGATGGCATGTGCCTTTAATCCCAGCATTTAGGAGGCAGAGGTAGGAGGATTACAAGTTCAAGGCAAGATACATAAGAAGACCCTGACCTTAAAAAAAGAAAAAAGAAAAGAAAAAAGAAAAATCAGAACCAAAGCAAATCTTTCACAGACACAAGGAGTGTGAAGGAATGCATTGCCAACAAACCTGCGCTGTAATCGGTGCTGCCAGAATTCTTCTGGAAGAAAAAGCACACATCAAGGAAGTCTGGGTGCTGGGAACTTGGAGGCTCAGATCAGTCATCTCAGCCACTCAGGAGGCTGAGTCAGGAGGATGGCAAGAAAGGCCCTCCTGGGTTACATGGTGAGTTCCAGGCAGCCTTAGCAAGCCCCTATGCCAAAATAAAAAGAAGTGGAAAGGGTAGGGATATAGACTAATGGTAGAATGCCTTTCTGCCTAGCATGTTTAAGCCTCTAGGTTTGATCCCTAGTACTGGGGTCGGGGGGGGGGGAACTATGTCTGTACAAAGTAACGAAGAGCACATTTATGAGAATTCCATCTAATAAATGAAGAAGAAATGATAGAACAGACTAGCATAGTAGATCTAGGGCTAACAGTGAGTAACAATGACTGATAATATGGTGCGCGGGCGAGAAAACAGGATATCACCTACCCGAGGGAGACATGTGATACTTAAAGTAATATTAAGGAAAAATATCACGTGGAGATGCCAATATAGGTCTGAATCTGGGTTGGGTAAGATGGCTCAGCAGGCAGAGCACCCGGTGCCAAGCCTGCTGACTTGGGTGCCATTCCCAGGGCCCGTGAGGTGGGAGAGAGAACTGACTCCTGCCCATGGTCCTCTGCTCTTCGCTGACACAACAGAAACAGAAAACGAAGAAATAAAATGTAAGCAAAAAGTCTGGATCTGGCCATGGACATAGCTGTAAACCTACAGGACGCAAAAGGAACCGGAAGCTTGGCTAGCGGCGCCATGCTCTTATGTAAAGAACCCTGTGAGATGAACGACTGCATTAGCTTTTCCTAAATAAAGTGAATGGAGAAATGGAGAGCGGGGAGAAGGAAAAGAGGGAGGGAAGGGGAATGGAAGTTGGAGGAGCTTTCTTGCTTCTGTTCTTTTTCTTTATTCTTGGTTTCCTTTTTTGGTTTTTGTTTGTTTTTTCCAAACAGGGTTTCTCCGTGACGCCTTGGCTGTCCTGGAATGCGCTCTGCAGACCGCGTTTGCCTACCTCTGCCTGGCAGATATTCTTTATTTTTTGGCAGGGTCTCCCTCTGTATGCCAGGCTGGTCCGAAACTCATGATAAGCCCTATTCTCCTGCCATTGGTGGTCCTCAGTGCCCGATTATAGGCAGGAGCCACCACACCGGGGAGATGGAGACGTTTTTTCTTTGTAGAGATGGCTCAGTGGTGAAGAGCACTGACTGCTCTTTCAAAGGACCTGGGTTCAATTCCCAGCACCCACATGGCAGCTCACAACCGTCTGTAACTCCGGTTCCAGGGGATCAGACACTCTCACACAGACATACATGTAGTCAAACACCAATGCACATAAAACAAAAATAAATAAATTTTAAAAAGAAAAAGAAGCTACACGATACGTCATTCCGTCAGAGTCACAACGTGTGGTTCTTGCTCAGACCCTCAGTTCAAACACAAATACTAACCCGGGTGTGGTGGCACACTGCAGTGATCCCAGCACTTGAGAGGGAGAAGCAGGAGGATTGAAAACGCAGCGTCTTTCTGAGGTCGGGAGACCCCCACCTCAAAAACTCAAAAGCTGAGAGACAGCTTGGTGGATAAGCGTGCTTCCTGCTGAACCTGTAACCCCAGCAAGTGTCTGTGTGGGAGGGGTGTGTGTTCCAGTGCCAGAGAACTGCCAGCCTAGCTCTAGGTTCAGTGAGAGACCCTGTCTCAGCTGGATGAAACAGAGAGTGAGAGAGAAGGATAGCCCATGTCGTCTCCCGGCCTCTGCTCATGGACCACACACATACATCATACTGTACAGACACACAGGGAAATATACATGTGTGTGCACACTTGAAGGCACACACATACACACACTACCCAGCTGACACCAAACATGAACACATAGCCAGGGCAGCGGCATACTAAGAATGGGGAAGCTGGGGTCTTGAGAAATGGCTCATCGGTTAAGATCACTTACTGCCTTCACAGGGCAGCACAGTTGGGTTCCCAGCGTCCACCGTGGGCGGCTCTCCCTCTTGAGGCAGCTGCTCTCCTGTGCATATAGCCACATGCAGACCTGCACACACACAAGGAATTAAAAATAATATGAGCAAAAATCGTTGAAAAAAGAAGAAAAAAATTGGGACATTTAGAAAGTGTGAGCACTGATATTTAATAACACTCAATAATTCTCGGGGGAAATAAAGCTCTCCCCACTCACAAGAGCAGAAGGCCCACTGCAGCGTACAGGAACGCTGGCGGCAGCTTCATCAGTTGGGGCTGGATGATGTGAAAACTGGCTGGCTTAGCCCCACCCCCAACTATAGACAAAGCAAGAGGGCGAAAGAGAAGCTTGCTCAGCGACCACAGGGCAAGCCAGGGGACTTGGCTTTCGGGTTATCCGTGCCCACCCAAAGCTGACCGTCTGTGCTGTGTGCCTTCATTTGGGGGGCTCTGTTGTGTCACCAGCCCGCTGAGGGTTCTCTGCCTTGCTTTGGATAGAATGGAAAACGGGTGAGGTGCACCTTTAGTCAGTAGCTCTGAGCTTGAAGGCCTGAAGCTAATCACTGGCTTTGGACCCAGAGGCTCATAGCGCCAGCACCTCCATACCCGCTAGCCACCCTTTGTGGTTGTCCAGGTCAAGCAGTGCTCTGGGGCTCTTCCAGCAGTGTGGGCAGCTCCGCAGGCTCGCCTCTTCCCAGCTCCGCATAGCGTCCTACCCAACCGTTCTTGGAACCCCTTTAGTCTTGTCTAGCTGCTGCTGGGTGTGCCTGGTGGCAGGTAGTGCTGGGAGCTGCCTTCTCTTGGGCTGTCGAGCTCAGCCAGACAAACAAGCAGGCGCTAAAAACGCCGAGGATCCTCTACTGAAGCATAGGCTTTAGCACCAGAGAGGCCAGTGCAGGAGGCCAGGGAGAGGGGCCCTGCTTACTCACCTAGGCATGTCTGTACTAGCAGAGGGGAGTGCCTTCCTGTCTAGACCGAGGAGTGCTCTGAGGAGGTCTGGGATGGCCATGGGCGAGGTCATCTGAGTGGGTGCGGGTGAGATTGCCTAAGGTGTCATTTGAGGCTGTCATGACCAAAGCAAAGTTTCCTGAAGGGAAATCTGCCCTTGGAGCATCAGTCATGACAGCTGCAGTAGGTCCAGCCCCTGGAATAGACTCCTCTTCTGGGAAGCACGCCCACTGCCGCTTAGATGTCTCCAGTCTCTGGGAATCAGCCCTGAGACGTCTAAAATAGCCTGAGCTATTTCAGGACGACCGTGAGCCAGGCAGAGGTGGTACACCTCTAATCCCAACACTCGGGAGGCAGAGGCAGGCAGATCTCTGTGAGCCTGGTCTACAAAGCGAGTCCAGGACAGCCAGGGCTACACAGAGAAGCCCTCTCTCAAACAAAGCAAACAAAGTAACAAAATATGACAGCTGGAGGAAATGGCTGCGTGAATGACAGGTCCCTCGCTCTCTGTGAGAATGGTGATGTTATTGGTGCAGCGGCCATCATCCGAAGGGATGTCTCCTGCACAGTCTTTTGGGACTTGGGACCTGAGGGTAACAGAAGCCAGCGGTCTCTCTTTCTTCCCAGCTGTGCCAGCTGCCCTTGCTGCTGACCATGGGATAGTCTGACAGCTATCAATCAAGTGTCCACACTTCTCTACCTGACAATTTTAGTCATTAAAAAAAGATAAAATAAAAAATAAAATAAAATAAAATAAAAAGACTCAGCATTTGGGAGGCAGAGGCAGGTAGGTGGATCTCTGTGAGTTCGAGGCCAGCCTGGTCTGCAGAGTGAGTTCCAGGACATAGGACAGCCAGGGCTGAAACAGAAAAAACCCTGTCTTGAAAAACCATTAAAAAAATAAAAATAAAAAAAGGAAGAAAGAAAGAAAAGAAATCAAAGAAGGGTCTTTTAACTGTTATGAAATTAGCATTCTTTAAATTTTTAATTTTTTCATTTTAAACAACATGTAGGTGTGTGTGTGCCTGCCTGCGCCTACATGGGGGCGTGAGTGCAGGTGCCCACAGAGGTCAGAAGTGGCAGATCCCCTGGGTATGTGGCTGTGGGCTGGGAACCAAACCAGGCCTTAGCAAAAGCATCCGGCGTTCTCAGAATGAGCCACCTTTCCAGCCCTCTAAGCAACTTAAGGTCACACAGCTGCCTCTGTGACCGAAGGTGCTCCTCACTGCTGTGTGGCACGGCAGTGGTGACTTGGCCAAGCCTGTTGATCTCGGCCCCAACAGAGTTTCATTATGCACTGCTCTGTGCTCCCAGCAACTGGGACCTAGGGCTGGAATGGATCGTCCTGTGACTCAGGAAGAGACCCTGAGCCACACTAGCTTAAAAAAAAAAAAAAAATCACTGTGTACATGAAAGGCTCTTCGGGTCCCAAGGCTGAGGAAGAGTCAGACAAAACCAATAGCACACTTGTCCTAGACCCATGTCCGGCTTCACTGCCCGGAGGCCCACGCTGGCCTGTGCACAGCTCTTTTTAGTTCCCCAGGCCGAGCGCTCTGCAGCGCCAGCCTTCCAACCTCAGCCTGTTCCCGGCGGCACCCTCACAGGGGTTGAGCTTGAGGACACCCATATGTGAGTCCTAGCCTGGCTTTGGGTGGGCATCTGGGTCCCCTCCCTGGCAGAACACCCTTGAACAATTTAGCCTGAAATACCACAGGAACTTCTTCCCTAATTTTTTTTTTCTAGGCGCTTGGATGAAATTATATTTTACAAATGACTCATTATTATATTTATAGCTTCTCTCCAAATGATTCAAATTGTGGTTTGTCACCTCCCTGTCTCTCGGCTCCCCCATCTCGACAGGAAGTGTTGCTGTTTACTGTATGGCCAGGTGTGGCTGCTGGGAGTGGCTCTGCCTCCCTATAATTACGCTCG
This sequence comes from Pachyuromys duprasi, assembly GCA_028658305.1. Classification (NCBI taxonomy): domain Eukaryota; kingdom Metazoa; phylum Chordata; class Mammalia; order Rodentia; family Muridae; genus Pachyuromys; species Pachyuromys duprasi. Next base: position 38,326,152 of record CM053753.1, on the reverse strand, counting down.
CCTGAGCCTTGACAAGCGCCCCAGCACATTTAGTCATGTGCAGCCTTTGTTCCAGCACTCTGTTGGGAGACAGTATCTGACATTAACTCTGCTTAGAATCTGTTCCTGTAGGAAGCACATGTGTGGGGGTGGGGTGGGGGTGGGAAGAGTCAGGGAGCCTTGTGGGGGCTGTTCTCGGGGAGGCTGTGACAGAGGGGGCCTTTGTGAGGGCAGAGACTGGAGTTGCAGTTCTTCAAAGCTTGCAGTGAGGAGGCAGGGTGGGTCTCCACCAGCTGAGGGCCCGAGGGCCTCTGAGGGGACAGCACTCCTCCTCGAGGAGCTGAGAGGGCCCCTGGTGCAAGGGCTGGCTGGGTGGAGGTGGCTGCACCCACATTCCAGGCTGCTAGTGTCTTTCTGTGGTTCCTTTGTAGCTCGTCCGGAGAAGACACTCTCAGCCCTTTCAGGAATGGGGAGCTTGGAATTGCCCCTCCCCTTCCACAGAGCTTGAAGCTCCAGGGTCTTCTAGCTCTTGTTCCGTCGTCTCCCTAGTTCCCAAGGTGTGGTAAAGTTGGTTGAGCATTGGCTTGCTCTTACACAGGCCACCTCTGAGAGAAAGGGTGAGGACGAGGCTGTGGTGAGACCCCCATGTACAATAACATTTTATTCCACCAGGTGCCCCTGGGTTCAGAGCCGCCCTGATCTGCCCTGTGTGCATGCAGAGAAATGTGAAAATCTTACAGAATGGGAAAGAAGGACATTTGGGAATCATTGTGACGTTCTCAGAGCCTTACAACAACCCTCTTCTTCCTGGGGACTTTGAATCTGGGATGTGGTGACCTGTAGATGCTCTCAGATGGCTGTGAATGGACTTGGGGACCAAGCAAGAGCAGGCCACCAGAGCAGTATGGGGCAACATGGAGAGAAGAGCTGCAAAGACTCTGTCTAGGAGGGAGAGTCCACAGGGCTAAGGATGCTATGGCCTCTGCGTAAGACAGGGGCCTGAAACTGGGCATGGTCCAAGTCCGGCCCACATGTGTCCCTAGGTCCCCTTCTGGGCCTGAGTGAGGGGGAAGAGGACTCAGAAGGAGGCAATGTGGGAACTGGGTGTGGATGAATATAATGTAATTATTGGTGAAGTCAGTTCAAAGCCTCAGCCACAGGACTTCCATGTGCACCCTGTGAGGCACAAGACAAGTCCTGGCCTGAGACCAGGAGGAGGCCCAGAACTTTTCTCTGGAGGGCTCCATGTTGAGCATTCTCTCCTGAGGAGAGGGCAGAGCTGAGAAGAGGACCCTGAGAAGGGTCATGGTGAGGCCGGGATGCCCCAGGGGGTAAGTGTGGGGAGGAATGATGTTCTGGCATTCACCTGGGTCATAATAAGTTGAACTTGTTTCTTGAATCTGAGGGAAAGAAGGACTTCTATTGAAGAGAGAAGCTGCTGCCTACATCCTGTGGACACACCAGGGCAGTAAACCCAGCTGGTGGGCAGACTGAAGGGCAGCCAACACTGCCAACAGGAGCCACCTTTGGACCACCTGTTAATGAGCTCTATGGTCTAGCCACTAGATGTGTGTGGGTATTTTTCCACTGTTCTGTTGACAGCCAGCATGTTAGCGTGCTTTGGGCATCATTAGAAAGCGCCAGTTCCGAACACATGTTCTGGGATTCAATTCCTCTTGGCCTATTGTCATACTCTAACCCCATCTTCTGCTGAGAACCCATCTCAGTGCTTAATCAGAACAGTACAATGGGCAACCTGTCAGTTGTGGGGCTGGAGAGATGGCTCAGTGGTTAAGGGCACTGGCTGCTCTTTCGGAGGATCAGGGTTCAGTTCCCAGCACCCACATGGCAGCTCACAACCACCTGTAATTAGAGATTCTGGGCATCTAATGCCCTCTTCTGGCCTCCACAGGCACCGGGCACACACATGGAACACATACTCACATACAGGCAAGTATACATCGTCATCATCAAACAACAACAACAACAACAAAACACCCAAACAAAACAGCCAATCATGGAGAAGTAGTGTCTTGGCAAGATGGGGTTTTCTGGCACAGACCAGGAGAGAGCGTCCTTCTGTCGTTGTGGAGGATGTTGGCTGAAGTTGTATTTACTGATTGTTGCAGGCTATCTGTTTTCAGGTAGCAGCCGCCTTTGCCTTCTTAGGTTTGAGATAGTTCTTGTCTGATAAAGTGAAATGAGCTGGTGATACCAGTTTACACCAGTTTTCAAAGCACTTCCACCTCCCTTACCTTGATGGGGGTGAGGAGGGGGGCTGGCTATCGTCTTCCTGGTTTTCTTTATGAGCATGTTGAGATAAATTCACCCGGATAATTTTAATGACCGATCAGCTACATATAGAACCGACAGCTGACGCTACGCCAGCTGTCCCTGCCCTGCGGCTCTAATGTTTCCCTTAGATTCACAAAAGCATTCTGCAGCAATAAGGGTAGAGTTGACAGAAAGATGGCAGGCCTTTGGCTCTGAGGGCAGGGGGATGTTCTTACTTCAGGAACCTGCACAGAGGTTTTGGGGCTGTGCTTTGACCGAAGTTATAGAAGGAAGAAGGCTGCTGTTTGTTGGATTAACTCCAAGGCCACTTGAGGCCGTGCCGCTGGCTTAGCTTTTAAACTGTAGTAAAGTATACGTAATATAAAATTTACCACTTCAAGTTCCGGTGTTAGTGACACACTTGTGACAGCCACCACCTCCCATCTTTTTCCTCACCTCACACCAAATTTCCAGAGCCCTCTCCCTTTACTCCACTTCTCCTGGAGAATATTGGTCTTTTTGAAAAGTAGGCTGTGAAGAACCTCTTGGAGAAGGGCTATTGTGAGAATTATGAGACCCTGTGGACATGCTGAAGGTGAGAGAGGCCCTTCTGCAGGAGAAGCCCAGAGGAACTTGAATTTGCCCTGGGTCTGGCAGAGAAGGGAGAAGGAGGCAGAAAACTGAAGACAAGGTTGGGGCTGGAGAGATGGTTCAAAGGTTAGGAGCGCTAATTGCTCTTCCAGAGGACGCAGGTTCAATTCCCAGCACCCACATGGTGGCTTACTACCACACATAACTTCAGTTCCAGGGATTCAATGCCCTCTTGTGGCCTTTGCAGGCAGTAGGCAGCAGGCATGCAAGTGGTGCACGCATATGTACATGCAGGCAAGTCACCTATACACATACAGTGAATGATAAGATTAATAAAAGAAAGGAAGAAAGAAAAGCTAGGCACTCGGGAACGCTGGGAAGTTTTAGAGGTGTGGCATCGTTGATAAAATTTCAGGAGAGTACTGTCTACCAGCAGAGGCTCCTTTTCTTGGTAAGTGCAGACCTTAACAAAAGTCCACCCTGTGCTAACTATGGAGAGACTGGGAGAAAACATCAACAGGGCAGAGCCCAGGGAGCTGGAGGAGGACAGCCATGCTGGAGGAAGGAAGGTACTCATGAAGCCTGGAGAGGAGAAAGGCAGGAAATCCAAGCCACAGGCCAGTGGGAGGATAAACCCTTTGAGAACCTTGGGGTGGTTTGTGGAGGGGGGGGAGTTTTGGAAGGCACTTGAGGTTGGGGGATACGATGACGGAGTTCCTGCAGGGTGGGGCTCCAATCATTTTCTAGAATTTTTTTTGGCAGGCACATAGTTAGCTGGAAGGTTGCTTCTTGGAGGCCTCCTGAAAAAAATCTGGAACAGGCACAGGCTGGGGCCCCTCAAGCTGAGCTTTCTTCCTCCAGAATTCCTATAAACACAGTGAAAGGCACTGGCTATGAGACAGAGAAAAAGCTAGAACCAAAGTGGGGCCCAGAATGCACTCTGAGCATCCAAACAATACTTCTTTAAAGCCATCTGATCCCTTCTTAGCTGTGGGGTTGTGGCTATCTATGCTTTTTGGACTTCTCAAGCATAGCAGGCACTCTATGGGTGTAGGGTTGGAAGGGGGTAGGACAGGCAGGCTGGTCCACCTGGCGATCTCACAGGAGCCTGGCTTGGAAAAAGACTGTGTCTTAGATTTTTGGGAATGCTTGCTGATTCCTGGCCAGGTCTTGGACTGAGTGTGGGCTGGGGGATAGAGCCCTTCCTGGAACTGTTGATTCATCCCGGGATCTCTGAATTGGCTCCTGTGGCAGTCAGACCGCTGTGAGACTAGCTGTGGACATATCCTTCTGGTCCTCTCTAGCCTTGGCCGAAGGAAGCAAAGCTCTGGGCTTGTCTGGTTGGATTTCCCTCCACCTCCACCCCCATTTTGTCTCAGCATCCTCCATTAATTAGACCCTGGGAAAGAGGCCTGGGGGGCTCACACTTGGGGTGGTTGTCAAATGTGCCGGTTGCCACTAAAAACTTGTAAATGAGGGTTCAGGATGCTGGGGTCTGGGCTGGCTGATAGGTGTGCTGTTTAGAAGGTCCAGAAGTAACCCTTCCCTCCCCCCCCCCCCCCCCGCCCGCCCGCCACCAGCTGGGAGGGAGGAATGTGTGTGCAGAGTCAGAGCAAGCCTGCACTGGGCCAGCTCTCCCCTCTCCGGGGCCTCCCTGCTCTGAGGGAGTTGCATGCTCTCTTCTACTCTGAGGCAGCCTGGGAAAGAGCAGGGGCCCTTTCAGGGAAAGGAAAGAAGGCCAGAGATACTAGGCATCAGCTTTAACCCCAGGCCTGAGCCCTAGTCCATTTTCCACTCCGTTATGAGTGCGTTCTCTAAGGCTGGTTAGGGGAAACACAGTCTCAGAGCCTTGCTGCTTGGGGGATCTTGGAGACCAGTTAGTACAGCACCCCCATTTTACTGGAAGGCTAATTTAAAACAGTTGGGCTTGGCAGGGTCTGGCCTGCCTCTTTCTGCTGAGGCCCCATTTCCTGAAAGAGACAGAGTTCATGGAGAGCTGGTCTCACTCATTCTGCCTTGCACTCCTTCGTGCATTTGAAAAAAGCCTCAGAGGTTCTTTGTAAAGGGAACAGGGTTTGAGGCTTGGGGGGGGGGGGGGACTTCAGTTCAGGGCCTTAACCTTGGCTGGCTGCAGGTTCACAGCCAGCCAGCCGGCTCTTCTTCCTCTGAGCATCATCAGGCTGTGCCTGTGAAGGGTGGAGGGAAGCTTGAAAGAGAGATATTTGGACATGGAAAAATATTTGAATAACACCAAGAATAAGGCAGAGTCCGACATGGAGGGTTCACAGTTGCAGAGGACAGAATCACAGCTGATGGCGGACAGTGGAGTACCTTCACAGAGCATTCCTTACAGAAGTGGTCAGGCTGTCCAGGAGGTGCCCGTGCAGGGCCAAGGGGCTCAGCACCCCAGATGTGGGGGGCAGTTGAGCTGTATTTAGTTAGGTGACACCTGGTTCCCCAAGGAGGGCTCTGGGATGGGCAATTCCTTGGCTCAGGAAGTTTTGAAAAGAGGAGTCCTGGAAATTGGAAGGGCAGACCAGAGAGGAGGGTGGGGGAAGAGCGAGGGAGAGAGGGGGTGCAGGGAGGGAGGGAGGGAGGGAGAGACAAGAGGGGTGCGGGCAGAACACAAGCAGGTGGGGGAAACTGCAAGTGGGGGGTCCCCCCCAACTAAATTATAACACGCTGGCTTTAACGTTAGGGGGAGGGGCTCAGGAGGCTGCCAACTTTGATCTCACTTTTGGGACAGATCTTTACTACCTCTTTTAGCCACCACCCAAACCCTAGAGAGTCAGAGCCTTCTGATAGAACTGGCTCTTGGCAGAAACTGTGAGGCGTGATCTGCAGGAGCGAGGGCGACACCCGCGGGGGTGCGCTGGGAGGGGACAGACGTGCCAAGGAGGACAGTAACGTCTTTCTTTGCCTTTTCCTGTGAGGCAGGATCCAGGCTCAGGCAGCGGCTGTCCTTACATTGCACCCACCACCCAGCCCCGTGCCAAGCACACACAAGCGGATGAATGGTGTCAGTCTGTGAACACAGAGCGTGAGCCTCTGGAATCCTCTATAGAGTACTGCTAACCCACAGAGCTGTTCTTTAGGATCTGGAGAATAACTGACCGCATTTGCTCTGCAGGATAGGTCTGCTGCCCGTGGCGCTCTCTGTCAGGACACCAGGTGACTTCCTGAGCTCGGGGTAAAGGAAGACCCTTCAGGGGACCCAGCAGGGGGAGGGGCGGCACAGAGCGTCCGCCCTTGCCTGCAGAGGGGAGGCTGAGGTAGGCTGCAGTCTGAGGCCTTGATCCGTTGTTACGTTACCAACTTGTTTGCTAGTGTCAAGTTCATCGTGCAGGAGACCCATCCTATACCTCATCTATCCCCTCCCGGGAGGAAAATGAAATAGAATCTAGATGCTAGATTTCTGAGAGGCTGTGGTGACTGTCTGGCCTTTGACATCCTTTCTGGGGTCCTTTGGGAGCCCATCTTTGTGGCTTCTCTCCCGAGAAAGCCCCTCCACTTCTCCTTGGCTTAGTTTCGGAAGTGTGTCTACTCTGTACCACCTGAGAGTAAAGCATTGCCCTCCCCTTTCCACGTGGAGGAGTAACGCCTTTCTTTCCCTTGCTCGGGGGTGCGGGCAGACTGAATTCACACGTGGGTGTGGGCTCCACGCAGAGACACCGCTTCTCTTTTAAGAAAACCTCTGTGTTGGTTCTCAGGACCTCCCAGCCGCACATCTTTCTTCTTTGGTTTTGTCGGAAGGGACCACATCAGGGGGGTTATTTTCTCCCTGAAAGCTGGTGGCCTGACCGCTGCCCCTCTCAGCTATGGGAATGGCTGTCTTTCTCATGCCGTTTCCCAACCATTTCCCAAAATGCTCTCCCTTCCTGCTGGGTGTTTTGGGACGCAGAAGCCAGTGTGTGGGGCATGGGATTTCCTTTTTCTGTGAGAAGTTGGGAACAGCCTCGGTGTCTCCAGCCACACACTGGCTTCATGGAGCAGGCCGAGTTGGCTAGGGGACCCGGGCTGCTTTGTGCGACCTCAGGGGCGGGTCTCGGAAGGAGGGGCGTGGCCGGGATCTGCGGCTCCCAAGCAGCAACAGCCGCGAGGCTGTCTGGGGATCAAACCCTGCGGCGTGCCAGGGGCTGCCGCCGCCCTTGCCCCAGCGTTGGAGGCCGGGGCAGAGCTGTGGAGAAGCACCGGGCCGCCCTGTGCCCGCGCCCCGCCCGCGCCCCGAGCCTCGCGCCCTGCAGCCCAGCTCCGGCCGCGCCCGGGCCCTCTGGGACAGGCTCAAAGGCGACGGGGCGGGGGCCGGGGAGGAGGCAGCGTTCCTGCAAATCACATGATTTTCCCGCTTATATAAATCACAGCTTGTTTTTCTCAACTGGCTGCAGACTTAAAGGTGCAGTGTCTTCTTTCTCTCCCAAGGGCAGGGGCTCCCTTGGGTGCCTTTGACCGCCGGCATGCTGACCCGGAGTGGCTTCAGCTAGGGACTTGACACAGTTCAGGGTTTACACTTGGCCCCTTTTCCCTATTTGGGATATGTCTTTGGTCTGGGGACCAGAGAAAAGCAAGGAAACAGTATCACCGAGTCAGAAACCCTCGCGGGACTAGGGCTGCCCTTCAGAGGTGGACCAGCAGCTTCAGGGGACAACAGTGTCCCAGAGCAGCCGGCTAAAGCCCTGGGTGTCTGTTTTGGACCCTGAGCTGAGGGCCTAAGAGGGAACTGGCCTGTAGGACAATTCTGGTAGTTAGGCTTCTAAGGCAGGTGCTTACTATTCTGGTCAGCCCTGGCTGTTTGAGACCAACCATGTGAAAACAGAAACCCATCTCAATGTATATCCAGCATCTGCTGTCTACCCCCTAGGCACTGTGGGGAGAACAGCTTTCACCCTCAAGTGCTTTTATATTTGTGATGAGGTCTGCAGACTCTGAGGCAGGAGCTGGACCAAGGTCACAGGCAGTTTCAGTGTTTGTTCCTGGCTAAACAGAAGAGAGTCACAGGCAGTTCGTAACTAAGTGGGGATGAATAGTTGGATAATGAGTCCTGCAGGCTTTGGAAAGAGTGCTTCTCTGTAGGCCCTGGCTGCAGGTGGGGACAGCCTGCTGGGTGGGAGGGAGGAAGGGGTGTGGTGTTGGGGGATGGATAGAGCGGTCTTTTTCTCATATTGAGAAATTAGGAAGTGGGGATTGAGGCTAGGGCTCTGTAGGATAACCACTCATTCAAAAATGCAGCGAATGTGGGCTGAGTGTGGGCTGGGAAGGCAGAGGGAGCAATACCCCCAGGCTAACGGGAATGCAGGTCAATAGTATTTCTGAGGACCGGCAATCCCACAGCAGCTTGTTGTGGGAGAACCCGGAGGCCCCTTGGGAGGCGGGAGACGGTTTGGAGGGAGGCCTCCCTGCTGGGACTTTAGGGGAGGTAGGGGCAGACTTAGAAGAAATATAGAAGTGTTAAAGTGGTTGTGTTTGAGGAGGGACAAATGGCTCCAAGTGATGGCAAGTGTGGGGGAGGTGGGTAGAAAGGGATTCCCTCCTTCTACAGAGGGGACGTGGGGGTATGGGGGAGAGGAGGCAGGCACTCTTTACGCGGTGTTTGTCTAGACACTGGGCTCAAGCACAAACGCCCAGGGGCCTGGAAGCCAGGGTAGAGACCCTGAATAGAAGGAGGATGCCAAAGGAGGAGGACAGGCTTCTGCACATCTTCTGGGAGTCAGCTGCAGAGGAGAGAGTGAGAGGGAGGTTGGGGAGGACCAGACTGGCAAGGCTGTGAGGTCCTGTACCCTTGCAGGTAGCCCAGGGGACCAGCGAGGGGAGCTACCTGTCAAGTTGTTTCTTCTCTCTGAACCAGAGAGTCTCATTTGGAGAATAAAGCTTAGATGAATGAAGCTGAAAAGCTTCTGTAAGCAAAGGACACTGTCATCCGA
>CM053753.1:38296137-38316890 GCA_028658305.1 Pachyuromys duprasi | reverse complement strand
AATGATAGATCTGGGGGAGGTTGTTGAGACTTGGGGAGAACAAGAGCTCCACAAAGACCAAACTGAGCAGGGCACGGGGGTCTTGTATGAGACGGTTTCTACAATCAAGGACCATGTGTGGATGTGGCCTGGAACCCCCGCATGGATGGGGCCCATGATAACTCGGTGTAGGACTGAAGACCCTACTCAGGGAAACAGGGACTGTTTCAGTTATGATCTTGATGGCTGACTCTTTGACCCTCCCCCAAACAAGCCGGGGAGTGACAGACTGGCTAGATCCCAGGGGAGGACATTGCAGCCAGCCCTGAGGAGACAGGATAAGCTGGGGTTGGATGGAAGGGGAGGAGGTCCTCCCCTGTTGGTGGACTTGGATGGGGCAGGGAGGAGAGAGATGAGGGAGGGAGTGGGAGGGTAGGAGGGAATGGGGGAGGGGGCTACGCCTGGGATTCAAAGTACCTAACCTGTGATTGAGATAAAAATAAATAAAAAATAAAATAAAATAAAAAAGCTTAGATGAAATGCTTGAAGGCTCCCACCCTGCCTGCTTACAGGCAGGAAACAAGTGTCCTCTCCCTTCACACTGCACTACCGTCCAGAGCCTCTAATTTTTTTTTTTTTTTTTAAGACAGGGTTTCTCTGTGTAGCTCTGGCTGTCCTGTGACTCACTCTATAGACCAGGCTGGCCTCGAACCCACAGAGATCTACCTGTCTCTGCCTCCCAAGTTGCTGGGCTTACAGGTGTGAGCCACCATGCCTGGCCCTACCGCTGCTTGTCTTAAAGAAATTAAAATTTTAAAACTTTTGTACGTGCGGGTGTCTTGCCTGCATGTATGTCTGTACTGTGTGCATCCCTGGTGCCGGAGGAGGCTGGTGTGGTCTTCAGCTCCTCAGAAATGGACTTAACAGATGGCTGTGAGCCACCCTGTGGCTGTTGGGAACTGAACAGGGTCCTCTGGAACTCAGTCCATGTTCTAACCGATGAGTCTCTCTCAGCTACTCTTTAGCAACAGCGTCCAGAATTTAGCTACTTTCTGTTTAACTGCAACGTTGGTTTTCTTTTCATTTTTCCGCTTCCTCCTGGTCATTTCCTCCTTCTTCTGGAAGAGATACAAAGAAGTCCTGTTCCTGTGACGTCTGAACTGGATATGCCCTCTGTTATAAAGGAAGGAAACAATAAACTTGTTTCCTAAGGGCCCCCTTGTGAAGACAATTGTTACCTGATTTGACTCTTCTGGCTCTTCAGGGTTCAGGAGAGCAGCGGTCAGGTGCCCTCATGGTGAACAAAAGGGTTGTCAAGAGTCTCACTATTTTGTTGAAGAACCGAATGCCCATCCTCCTTCACATTTGGAAGTTTTATGTAGCAGTCAACATTATACATTTGGTGTAAATAGTTATACATTGGGGCTAAGCAGTGCAGTTCTGGCTTCAGTGGGGTGGGAGGTTCTGGGTCGAAATTACTCATCTTTGTTCCTACTCGTGGCCTGGGGCCAGGCAAAGAAATGGGGCTTGGCTTCTGGGGTCATTCAACACCCGGAGAGCCCTTGGCTCTGAGTGCAGCTTCCTCCTTCTCCTTTCAGACAGGTTTGCTGGCCTAAGGAGGCGCTCCCAGATCTTTATGGTGCCCATTGGTGGGAGCCAAGTGTTGCTCTAGCTGCAGTGCCAACAGTTCAGTCTCCTGGGTTGCAGTGGGCCCTGAACCAACTGAGCTGGACCACAACACCAGGCAGGAGAGCAGGCTCTGCTCTGTGAGATGACAGCAGGCAGAGGCCAGAGGTACCCTGAAACACCCTGGAGAGCCCACTCTGTGAATGTATTGAGCCCCCACTTCCTGTTTGAAAACATTTCTTTTTAAAAAAACATTTTAAAAAGAGTTATTATTATTATTATTATGTGTAAAATGTTCTGTCTCCATGTGTACCTGCACACCAGAAGAGGGCACCAGATCCCATTATAGATGGTTGTGAGCTGCCATGTGGGTGCTGGGAATTGAACTCAGGTCTTCTGGAAGAGCAGCCAGTGCTCTCAACTTCTAAGCCATCTCTCCAGCCTGTTGAAGACATTTCTTTAAAAAAATAAACTTTTTAGGTGAAAGCTATGTCTTGGAGACTGCAGCTGGGTGGCGAGCTCTATCCTGGTGGGTCTGAGGTCCTGGATTTGCTCTTCACTGCCCCCACTCACCCGATACACAGGAAAAGCTCATGCTTTTTAAAGTAAATGATTTCAAGTAAATAGCTAAAAAGATCTGCAGTGCTGTCATATGTGCTAACACACACGTGAAAAAAAAAACAGTTAAGTAGGGAATTAGGAAAAAGTTTATGGGCAGTAACTTTTGTTTTGTTTCGAGACAGGGTTTCTCATTATAGATGGTTATGAGCCACCATGTGGTTGCTGGGAATTGAACGCAGGACCTTTGGAAGAGCAGCCAGTGCTCTTAAACTCTGAGCCATCTCTCCAGCCCTGTCAGTAACCTTTTAATTTTTGTTTTTCTGATTGAACTCAGAGCCTTATTCCTGTGGAACATGAATGACCCAGCATCCCAGCTCCTGGCTCATTTTAATGTTTTTTTTTTCTTTTTTCTTTTTTTTTAAAGATATGGTTTCTCAGTGTAGCTCTGGCTGCACTGGAACTTGCTCTGTAGACCAGGCTGGCCTTGAACTCTTAGAGATCTACCTGCCTCTGTCTCTCTAGTGCTGGGATCAAAGGGATGCGCCACCATGCTAGCTGCCCTTGGCTCATTTCTTTGTGAAATTGGGAGCACACACTGCCTCTCAGGCTGCTTCTGAACCCCTGCATGATCCACCTGACCCAACCTTCCGAATAGCTGAGACTTGCCACGCATCATGGTGTCTAACTTATGCAGACGTTTCATTTAAAAGATGTTATTTTGCATTATTAAGACATAAAAGACTGAAATCATGGGACTGGAGAAATGGCTCAGCAGTGAAGAATGCTCAGTGCTCCTCTAGAGTCCAGGCTCGAAGCCAGGTGGGGCGGCCAACAACTGCTTGCACTTTAGAAGATCTGATATCCTATTCTGATTTATGTGTGAAGGTACACACATTTGCACATCCACACAGACATACATGCATACACAAATGACGGATAAATCTTAAAAAAGAAAGAATATAATAAGCACCGTAAAAAGCCACATTGTCAACCTAGCTAAATGTTTCTCTTGCAGGTCCCTCTAATCCCTCCCCTGAGGTGCCTGGCTCCTTGGTGTTTCTCTTTCTGGTGTTTTGGGTGTCTTTACTGTATGAGTTTTTCGGACACTTACATCTCTTTCTGTTTATGACATTTCTCAGGGTCTCCATGTTAGATTTTCAGAGCCAGCTGACTCTCACTGCTGAATAAACCCTGAAGAGACCACAACTTAAGTATTCATTTTCTGGTTAGTGTCCATTAAAGTCGGCCAGTTTTCTCGCTGTTGCAAAGACTGCAAACATTCCTCAAACATTTCTTGATGTATACATGCAAGGGTGTCCTAGGAACTTTCAGGGGGAGCAGAATTGCTGCTCCATAGAATATGGACCCTGACTCTGGGGTTATTCCTCAAAGCGGTTGTTCAAATTGACGCCCTTTCCTGCAGTTACTCCCACCAGCCTGAGGTACCATCAAACCTTTTACTCTTTGTGAATCTGGTGTGAAGTGCTTTCTTTCTGTTTCCATTTCTCTGGTGATAAGATTAGCATTTTTTCACACATTTTGCCCATGCAGAGTTCTTCTATGAGAATTGCTGTCATCATGTTTTTCTTGTTGAAACACTTTGGGGTTGGGGATTCAGCTGAGTGGTAGGGAGGGTACTTGCCTAGCTAGCATAGCACAAGGTTTCAGCTTCAGTGCTTAGCTGGCGGTAGGGAGGGGCAGGGACAGGATGGGGTGGTGATGGAGGTGGTGGTGGTCAGAGATTACAGAAAGACAACAACAACAACAAAAACAATCAAAATTGAGGCAACTCTTAGAAACAGTCAATGTTCTTTCCTTAATGGACGTGGTAAGTTTAACATATATCTTTTCTTCTCTATTTTCATATGTGTGTGTGTGTATCCAACCCAGATCCTCATACATGTCCGACAAGCATTCTGCCACAGAGCTGTGTCTTATGCCAGGGTCTTGTATGTGCAAAGAAGTAGATAATGTGCCACTGAGCTGCACCCCTAGTCATACTTGTACTTTTTAGGAAATTGGGACAGGATCCAAAATTACTCTGTAGCCGAGGCAGGCCTTGAACTCAGAACCGTAAGCCTTTGCCACCAGGCCTGGCTTTTCTGTCATTAAATTAAAATAGGAAATATTGGCTGAGAGAGGCTGACATAATAAGGTTGAATTTTGTATTTGACTCTTTCTCACATTCATTTATCTGTGTGTGTGATGACAACTTGGGGCAGTTGGTTTTTCCTTCTCCCATAGAGGTCCCCAGGATTGAACTTAAGTAGTCAAGTGTGGCAGCAAGTGCCTTTACCAACTTCCTGGCTCTGGAATTTCCCCACCTCTTCAGACAGGGGGCTGTCTAACGGGCCTGCCAGGCCAGGCTGGCTTCGGACTGTGTAGTTGAAGCTGAGGATGATCTGAGCTCCTGGTCCTCCCGCTGAGACCCCTGTGGCACCACACCCAGTGTATGCTGCACTGGGCAGCGGACCCAGGACTCGGTGAATGCTCCGCACATGTACTGCCGACTGAGATCAGTATTTAAGGTTCTGACTCTGCCGCTTGCTTAGGTCACCCACCTGATTGTGGCATACAAGGGTGGTTGATTCTCCGAGCTCCTGCCAACTCTTGGCGTTATTGATTTTGATTTTTGTTAATCTGATGGATGGAAATGTTTCTCATTGCTTTGTCTTTATGAGTATGCCTGAGGTATACTTTTGCAGGCTATTGGCCTTTTCTGTTTTTATCATTTATTTTCCTATTGGATAGTTTGTGTTTCCTGAAGTATTTTTTTCCTAATTGATTTATGAAAGTTTTCTGAATATTAATGAAATGTATTGGGGCTGGGAATGTAGCACAGTTGGACGCAGCTCTGGCTGCCCTCCCCAGTACAGAATAAAAATGGTTGTACACGCCTGAAGCCCCAGCAGTAAGGAAGAGGAAGTGGAAGAATACAAGGTTCAAATTGGTCTTCTGCTACATAGTGAGTTCAAGGCTAAGGTGGGCTATGTGAGATCCTGTCTCAACAATAAGACACACGTACCCCAAAGCAAAACAAAAGAAACGTATCACTTTTTTTCCTTTGCCATTCATGTCTGTGCTTTCTGTAGATCCTCACTGGCAGCTCATGAATGCGTGGTAGGATTAGGAAAACCTCAGGGTCCACAACACATTGACCCTCCTGGCCTGTGAGTGCTTGGCCACATTGAACACTGCTTGCCCTGGTATATGGCGGCTCCACCATGATGAAACTATATCAGGGGAGGGGTGGGTTTCATAAAGATTTATCAGTTAGACCTTCTCACAGGAGGATGCAATTAGGACATGTTTAAACAGATTGCCATCTCAGCAGTGAAAATTTTCATTTCTGTGTTTTAATGTCAGTAATTGGCATAAGTGGTCCTTCTTGGAGAACACAGGTAACTGAGCAGTGATTAGAATTGGGCACTATTGAAAATAAGAAAAAAACAAATAAAGGAATAGTCTTAATAGGTTCGTGTGTGAATGCTCAGCAGAGGCAGAATCCCGTCCCCCCTTTGCCTTTGTCGGACCTGGGTGATATTAAACTTCCTCTTTGCTCATTCAGTCAATAGCTGTCTTCCTAAGTGTGTATTTTGTTTAGCGCTGGGACTGGTGAGCAGACCCATGCGCTGCTGCCATGGAGTCTTTCGTCTGGGAGAATAATGCAAAACACATAAGCAGTTGCCTCAAACGCCGTGAAGGCCGCTTACAAGGGAAGTGCTGTGACACAGGGCTTCGGGGACGGGTGTTAGTTGGGGAGGGGCTGTCATCGAATATAAAACATTTTGTAGGTGACTAGGTACTAACATGTATGTATTTAGAAAAATTCTAAGCCAGGGTCTCATATAGACCAGTTTGGCCTCAAACATGTGACATGGCCAAGAGTAACTATTCTTTCCTTCCTTCCTTTCAAGTTTTTGGGTTTTTTCGTGTATAAATGTGTTCATCTGTGTGTGCATGTGCAGTGAGTGGAGTGTCCAAGGAAGCTGGACGAGGGCACCAGATCCTCTGGAGCTGGAGCTAAGCGCCGGCTGTGAGCTGGCTGACACAGGCACTGGGAACTGAAGGCAGGTCCTATCGAAGAGCAGTGCGTGTTGTTAATCACGGAGCCAGCTCTCCAGCCCCAACCTTGCATTTTCCACCTTCCTGTCTCTGCCTCCCAGAGGATAGATGTACATGTATATTTGAGGTTTTATGTGAAGCTATTCATGCTAGAAAATAGCTTCTATTTTCTATGCTTTATCCTCTCACCTAACACTTAAAATATACTTCCTATAATCAGCCCCTGTCTAAATAGCTTTCTGTCAGAAGAGAGACAGTATATGAAGGAGAATAGGATCATGTGAATGGTGCCCCTACCCCTTTGTAGAGGAATTTTAATTCAGAACATGGCTGCTCTGGCAAGAGATCACATCCAAAGACCTTCTAGGCCTGGGTCATCTGGCTGGAACACAAACATACCTTTAATCCAGGAGACAGAGGCAAGCAGATCTGAGTTTAAGGACAGAGCAAGTTTCAGGTAGAGAAAAGCTTAGGTCCAGGCACCGTGGTACACAGCTTTAATCCCAAACAAAGGTAAAGTTTTCCACCTCTGAGAATAAGCTCACTGCTGAATAAGCTCACCCTTTCTTGTTCTTACTGAGCTCGGGGCTGGCTGGTTCAACTCAGCTGTCCTGGCCCAAACTTCTCTCCCAAGTAACTTGTTTCAACATGGCTTCTCTCTCTGCCTCTGAATTGTTCTGCTTGGCCTCAAACTACCTCCAGCACTCTTTTCTAATCTCCTGGCCACGAAGGTAAAGTTAGTTTGTAGAAGGAAGCACCCATGTTTGAAAGTGATGCCCAACAGTGGCAGAAACAGACAAATCAGAGAAAGACTTGAAAAAAATAGGATATACCTAACTCTCATGAGAAGGGAAAGGAAAGGGAAGCTGCTTACAGGGCAATGCAGAAAGTAAGGAGGCAGTTTTACCAGGAGAGAAATAGAGAGACCAGTTGCAGGGAGAGAACTCAGGTGAAGAGTGAATGAGCCAGAAAATGAGAAGGAGCCAAGAGATTAGAAAAGATTGGTGGAGATAGTTTGAGGCCAAGCAGAAGAATTCAGAGGCAGAGAGAGAAGCCATGTTGAGTAAGTCAGCTGGCAGAGAAGTTTGGGCCAGGACTGCTGAGTTGAACCAGCCAGCCCAGAGCTCAGTAAAAACCAGAAAGGGTGAGCTTATTCAGCAGTAAATCTCAGAGGTTGAAAAGATTCTAGGCCTAGGTTAGATTGTACGGAGGCTAGAAGCTTCCAGGACCAGGCCAAGGTTAGCAGATGAGGTAGGTAGTAAGCCTGTGAGGCAACAGTTGAAACAGGTGAATTAAACTTCATTTTAACTCCCTCCCTGCTGCTATGTAGCTCAGGCTGGCCTGGAATTCTAGATCCTGCTGCCTCTGTGATCTAGGTGTGCACCACTACACCTGGCTGTTGTCAAGTATTTATAATTGTTGTTTTAAAAATAGAAACACCCGGTGGTGGCAACATGTGTTTGATCCCAGCACTCAGCTCTCCGGAGGCAGCGGCGGACGGATCTCTGAGTTCCAGGTCAGCCTGGTCTACCAAGCTGGGTCTAGGACAGCCAAGACTATACAGAAAAACCCTGATTCAAAAAACCCAAAACAACCCCAAACCCACCCACCCACCCACCCGGTCAGTCAGTCAGTCAGTCAGTCAGTCAGTCAGTCAGTCAGTCAGTCAGTCAGTCAGTCAGTCAGTCAGTCAGTCAGTCAGTCAGTCAGTCAGTCAGTCAGTCAGTCAGTCAGTCAAACAACCTCTGTATGAACAAGCCTCAAAGGTGAACAGTGATTCTCCAGGTCTATGTAAATCCTTACTCTGCACTCAGTTCGGGTTCCTTTATTTACTTCAAGGGGCCCTCCTTCCTCTTTCTCCAGTTTTTGAAGAGTTCTTAAAGCTGACCCTTTCTCTTCCCACATTTCTTCTCAAGCACAGTTGAAACTTACAGGCATTTGGTCGCCTGTGGGGGAGGAGTCGTGTTACAAGCGAGAGAAAAGAAAAGAAAACTGGTGTTTGGGTCCACCTGGTGGCCACCGGAGCCTTAGCACAAACAAGGCCTCTCTGGCACCCCGTCGTGGCAAGCGCTGGTAATCCCTTGCTCTTACAATCAGACACAGCCCAAGCTGAGCCCGGGAGTGTCACCGCAGGCTTGGCATCCTCAGGATCTGCCTGCAGGTCATGGGAGAGTTAAGACAACCCCAAATACGAAAACCCAGGGTGGAGTGGAGCACGTGGGAAACGTTGCGTATTCTCATTTAAAATAAATCTTTATCTTGGGGCTTGGAAGGTAGCTCGGTAATAGAGCTCCTTTCAAGACCCTGGTGCTGACCCCAAACACTGCAAAACAAGACAAAATGTAAAGCAAAAACAAAACAAAGGAACAATTTTGGTCCCGAATCCGAGCCTTTCAGGGCTGGAGCCCTAGATGTCAGAAAAGGCGTCCGATTTCCTGGAACTGGAGTTACAGACGGTTGTGAGCTGCCATGTGGAGGCTGGGCGCCAGACTCCAGTCCTCTCGAAGGGCAGCAATAGCTCTTAACGGCTGAGCTATCTTCCCAGCCTCTCCCTCCTTTCCTCCTCCTTCTCCTCTTCCCTCTCCCACGCTTGAGACTCCTAAATTCAGGTAGGCAGGCAGGGAACTCACTCTGTAATCCAGACTGTCCTCCGATCTATTTAGTCAAGGATGGCCTTGAACTTGTGACCTTCCTGCCTCCACCCCCTGAGGCCTACATGTGTGTTACCACCACTCCTGGTTTATGTGGTGGTGGGGTACACAAGTATTCCACCAACCGGGCTGCCTCACCGGTTCTAGATTTGTGATAATTTTGGTAGCAGCGAGGATACAGAGACGTTCTCAGCAGACGGCTACAACGCCTCAGCAAACAGGGATTGGGTCCCAAGGCGACTAACGAATTGGGAAAGCTCCTGGGGACTTCAGAGAATACCGGATGGGGGAGGCGATGTGAGATGAGGGGAGAATCTGGGCTCACTGTCGCCCAGGTTTCTGGTTGGGATGTTGGAGGAGCAGAGAGGAGAGGAGAGAGCATGGTGGACCCTGTGAGCGCGTGTGGGGCAGGGCCTGGCTTCACGGTGTGTGTGGAGGGGCATGGAGCTGCCGGTGAACTCAAGTAGGCAGCAGAAGACGGGATCCACGAGAAGAGAGGAGGGACTCTAGCCAGCCTAGGGGCGTGGCCTGCAGGCTAAGGGGCGGGGCCTGTGCGCTCTGTGGGGACTGGATTGCATCAAATTGTCTTTTTTAGAACTCACATTTAGAGGAAGCGGCGCCTTCACCGCTGGCCGGGTGCCTGCACCCGCTGTCCTTCACCGACCTGCTCTAACTGCTGTGGACGATGTCCCCACTCATACTTGGTTCTTCTCTCCTTTGTCATCTCCCTTTCCCACCTATTACTAACTTGGCAGCCTGGCGGTAGGGCCTTCAGAATGGGAGTTTTCAGCTCTGCAAGTGTCCGTACACGTGTCCATCCAGCCAGAAGCTTAGACACACCTGTACGGGAAGTTTTGGTTGTGTTGTGTGGATATGTTTGTGTTGCAGGCCCAATTGTGGGAGGCGGGAGTGCTTTGTCCATAGCAGTCTCGTGAGAGGGGGCATGAGCCTTGTCAACAGGGCAATATATTATAAACTATGAAATTATCTTATGGCAGTTTATATGTCCCCCAAACTGCTACAAAGGGTGAAATTAGATCTCCCACTGGGTGATGGGTGTGATCTTTGCACGGAGAGGATGAGGCAGGAGTATTGCTGTGAGTTCAAGGTCACTATATTTCTTAGTAAATCCATGTTTCAAAAACCATAGCTAAAACCACACCTGCCCCCTGAAGTACTTGTTAAAGAGGTTCTGGGAAGCACTGGGGAACATGGAATAGTTTTCTGAGGGACAGTTTGGGTACCAGAAAAATGGGACGAGGAGATAAGGATGAGACGTCAGGACTGGACTTGAAGACAGTCTTAGAGTGAATGATTTTTATTGCGTGAGGTAGTTAAAGACTTATTTTTATTTGTCTGTGTGCATGTGTGTGTGCAGGGCTGCAGGCACATGTGTTTGCAGAAGCCAGGAGGGTCGCCAGATTTCTTGGAGGCAGTCACAGGCTGTTCTAGGATGCCCAACTTGACACAGGCGCTGGGATCCGGACTGAGCAAGTCATCAGGTTTAGTGGCAAATGCCTTTAACTCTGTCTTGCTGACCCCACTGTTAGTCTCTTCAATGAAGAAGCAAGGCAGCCATTGACATCATTGCCTGTCCCGAGGAACAGAGGAGCGGTGCTCTTGGGTTCCAGGCCTGTGGACTCTGTGGGAACTGAGTCTTGTAACTAGTGACAAAAGGCAGCTGCTGAGAACAAGCTTGTGTTTAGTAGTTTTGCTGACGGCCACCCTTCATGAAAGCCAGCCAGCTGCCTCACCTTCCCCTTCTTTGGAACAGAGCAGACAGCCCACTCATGGGTGGGAAGCGGTGACAGGCAGAATGGTAGCCCCAGAGGGGTCCACATTTAAGTCCTTAGGATCTGAGACTATGTTAAATCACACGGCGAAAAGACTTTGCAGGAGGAATTAAGATTGTGAACTTGAAAAGAGGGAGATTATCCTGGATTATCCAGAGAGGCCTGTGTTATCACTTGAGGCTGTAAAAAGATGAGCCAAGGTGGTAAGGAGGAGCGAGTCCAGGCTGGAGCCAGCCTTGAACTCTAGTTTTTACATGTTTTATATACCTTATTTATTTTAATCTGAAGATTTCACTGTGTTCCTTTCGCTTTGCCTTTTTTTTTTTTTTTTTTTTTTTTTTGACACAGTCTGTCTATGTAGCCCTGGGTATCCTGGAACTCTCTATGTAGACCAGGCTGGCCTTGAACAGACTAGGAAGCTATCCCTCCAGACCCTCTTGAACCCTGATTTTGAGGATGGAGGGTGGGCCTCCTCAGCTCCTGGGAACAGCTGATGATGTCATCAAGGAATTGAGGATGTGTCCCTTTGTCCCCTAGGGTGTGAGTCCTGTCAACAGTCTGAAAGTAAGAGCAAGGAACCTATTCTCCTCGAGAACCCGCAGGAAGGCCATCCTTGCTCACCCTCACCTTGATGCCAGCCTGGTGAAGCCTACAGAAGCAGGAGTTGGTTTAAGTTGCTAAGTCTGTGGTCGGCAGGGTTAGAGAAACAGAGGGCTGACCGCTGCTCAACTTAGCCAAGCAATCCTCCCCCGAAGACCCATGGAGGCCTTGCTTCATCCTCTAGAATTCACATATCAGGGGAGAGAAGACACAAGGGGACTGGATAATAGGTACCAGGGCCAAAGATGCTAAAAGGAACAGGTTCTGGCTGTCTGCCGCACACAAGGTTCCAAATAACTTCCTGAATGGAAAACAGCAACTTAAAGTTGCAGACCGAAGTAAGGTTTAGGAAAAGGAAGTGTTGCGTCATCACGTGCTGCATTCTTGTACTGAGTTATCACACTGTACTTATTCATTTGTACAATTCAAGTAATTGATCTTCCAGCACCGCAAAAATGAGCAAAAGGGAAAATCCCCCCCCCACACACACACTCACACACTTTTGTAAGCCCACAGGGCAGTCTATGGACTGGAGCAGAAACTTTTGTTGGTGGAAAGACAGAAAGCCATGCTCAGAGGAGACGAGAAGTAACAGGAGATGACTTCGTTAATGCTCTGCTATCCCAGCACGCTGTCACAGTGCCCGGGAGAACACTTAGCTGGGCTCCACTGAACTATTTCAATTTTAATGAGCTGGATTTCCTGGACTCCCAGACGTTTCAGATGGCCCCTGGAATGAGGCCACACTGTGGAGTGCGGCAGTCAGTCTTCATCAGATAGTGACTGATACCTCGGGATTTGAGGGCCATTCAGAGTAGATACTGATTTTTGCACCAGAGTGTGCACAGGCAGGAAACAAAAACACATGATTTTTCTTAGTAGATTAACTTTACAAAAAAGTTGTCTATGACACTTTTGGAGATCACGAAGTGCCTTACGAAGACTTCCGATTGCATCTTCAAGAGGGATGTGCCCGCTGCTGAGGTGGTTGTAGTAGCCACATTAAAAAGAAAAAGGAAATACGACAGGCATGGGTAGAATAGCACTTGTTTTCAATCCTGGTACTCAGGAGGCAGAGGCAGGCAGATGTCTGTGAGTTCAAGGTTAGCCTGGTCTCTGTAACAAGCTCCAGGACAGCCAGGGCCGGACAGCTAGACTCTGTCTCAAAAACATTGACTTTTCCCCTAGCTAATACATATAGTAGTAGGTTTCTTTTTAGTGTGTGTGTGTGTGTGTCTATGGCACTTTTGAGGACAGCTTATGGGAGGTGGTAGCTTCCATCCATCATGTGGGTCTGAGGGATTGAACTCAGGGCATCAGGCCTTGAGGCACCCAACAGTACTGTGGCTGACTGTGTCTCTGGCCCCACAGAGCAGGAGGTTTCCACACAGCTTTCTCAGACATCTTCAGCTACAGGTAACCCTCCTCTCTTGCTCTGGTTTTTCTTATCCTCCTCACTTCTCTCCTCACTTAAACCTTTCCAACCCTGTCTTCCCAAATCCTACCTTCATAGCACTCTTGTTTTACTATACCCTTCCACTTTGCTCTTCTCTCCTTTCCCCCTTCCCAAGTCTCTCTTGCTTCCTGGCTGTCATAGGCCTGACCATGTTTCTTGTTGATGGAATGTGAACTTTGGGACTTTGGATTAGGAAAGCGATTGAATGCTTTAAGCAGGGGTTTTAATGGGCCATTCCAGTAGGAGCAGGAAAGACAGCAGTGCTGAGAGCCTTGTAGGCTATGATGGTCCAGCTCAAGAGGTTTCAGAGAAGAATATCTGGCAAGTGGCTTAGAGACCGTTCTTATGATGTTTTGGTGAACAATGTGTCTGCTTTTTGCCCTTGTCCAAAAAGTCTACCTGAGACTAAATTGAAGAGCTTTAGATTAATGGCGTTGGCAGAGGAGATGTCAGAAGAGTGCAGTTATTAGTGGCCAGTTTTATGCAGATCTATAATGAAAAGGAGCAAGCTGAGCAAGGAAAAATTACAAAATAGGCAGCATGAGGAGAAAAGGGTGCACCAGGAAGTGGAAGGGGCTAAGTCCAGTGCTTAAAGAGGTGAAGAAAAGCCTGATGCTAAATAGGATAAAGGGGGTGGTGACCTCAGTGCAGGACCCCACCTAAGCTTCCAACTTGAGGACAGGAACTAGAGAGCAGCTCAGGTCCAGGCATGGTGGCACACGCCTTTGATCCCAGCACTCTAGAGGCAGAGGCAGGTGGATTTCTGAGTTCAAGGCCAGCCTGGGCTGCAGAGTTCCAGGACAGCCACACTTTGGCAGTGAAGGAAACCATTGAAAACAGAAAGCTGATAGAAATGTGTTTGAAGGAGGGGTCGTGTTCCAGAATCTATAATTAAAAGAACTTGGCAGGTTTAGCCAGAAGGGTTTTAGAGTCAAGGATAGCAGAAAGGATTTATAGAATCTCTATCTGCAGCTAAGGAAAGCCCCTGAGGGCAGGTGTATGGCAGGTCCCTGGAGAGAGGCCATCATGTGCAGCTGTAAAAGTGAAGCCTGGATTTTGTTGGAGACCTCAAGATGTTGGCAATGCCAGAGTCATGGAACACTTGCCAAGTAGAGCTGCTAACTGGGTGTGGAAATAGCCCAAGAGAGTGAAGTGTGTTATAGTAACGAAGCTGAAAATAGTTGGAGATCTGAAGAGTGCTTTGACATCAGACATAGTCATGCAGAATTGGGAGTTTGCCCAGCTAGTTTTTGGTCTCGCTTTGGTTTCAGTATTTCTTCACTGTGCTCATCTTTTGAAGATGTTTTTATTTATTATTTATAATAAATAAAATAATTTGCAGGCCAGAAGAGGGCACCAGACCTCATAGATGGCTGTGAGTTACCATATGGTTGCTGGGAATTGAACTCAGGACCATTGGAAGAGCAGCCAGTGTTCTTAATCTCTGAGCCATCTTTCCAGCCCTCCCCCTTTAGATTTATTTACTGTGTATACAGATCTCATTCCAGATAGTTGTGAGCCACCATGTGGTCGCTGGGAATTGAACTCATGACCTCTGGAAGAGCTGCCAGTGCTCTTAACTGCTGAGCCATCTCTCCAGCTCCCCTCATTGTGCCCTCTTTTACAATGGTAATGTATATCATCTGCCATTGTATGTTGGAAGTATGTGATTTGCTTTTTCATTTTGTTTGTACAAGGGAATACAGTCAAGAGAGTGTATGAGTCTTCAAAGAGACTTTAAGTTTTGAATTTTTAAACAGTGTTGAGACTGTGATAGACTATGGGACTTTTGAAGTTGGACTGAATGTGTGCTTTGCCTTACGATATGGCTCAAGCTTATGAGGGCCGGGGAGCGGAATGTGGTGGCTTGGATAGGCATGGCCCCCACGGACTCACAGATTTGACCGCATGGTCATTAGGGAGTGGAGAGACTTGATAGGAGGTGTGGCCTTGTTGGAGGAGTCACTGGGTGTGGACTTCCGGGTTTCAAATGCTCTAGCTAGACCCAGGGTCTCTCTTTCTTCCTGCTGCCTGTGGATCTGGATGTAGAACTCTCAGCTACCTTTACCTGCCATGGTGACAATGGACTAAACCTCTGAAATGTAAGCCAGCCCCAGTGAAATGTGTTCCTTTATAAGAGTTGTGCTCATGGTGTCTCTTCACAGCAATAGAACATTGACTGAGATACTGGTTTTGAGGCCCTTCCTAAGGGCCAGGGTGAACTTCAGGAGGTGGGAGAGGAAGACATAGGTGAGTTGCCTTTGAGGCTGGTCCCATGGCTTTGCCCACTAACAGAAGACCTTATTCTGTCTGGGAAGCTCAGGCTGGCTCAGAACACAGTGAGAGTGAACCTGTGTGCCCAGCGTGTTCACTCAAGCCTGGAGCTTCTGAGGTTTGATATGTGATGCAGAGGTTAGCGGTTTTGTCAACTTGGCAGAATCTGGAATCTTTCGGGATGGGGTGGGGCTTTGGGAACTGTCTTAAGTTTCTTTTCTATTGTGGTGAGAAGACTCCATGACTAAGGCAACATACAGAAGAGTTTATTGGAGCTTACAGACGGTGAGTCCATGACCATCATGGCATGGAGCATGACAGCAGTCAGGTGGGCACGAGAACACAGCTGTAGTTGAGAACTTAATTATCCACAAGCAGCAGGTGTGAGTCAGAGAGGAAAAGGGAGAATGAGGGAGGGAGAGAGAGAACACTACCTGGGCTTATCATGGATTTCTGAAACCTCAAAACCCACTCACCCCAAGTTAACTTCCTCCAACAAGGCCACTTCTAAATCCTACCTATAGTTCCACCAATTGGGGATCAGGTATTTACATATGTGAGCCTATGGGGTCCATTCTCATTAAACCAGCACATTCTTGCTTGTGTGTGTGTGAGAGAGAGAGAGAGAGAGAAAGAAAGAGAGAGAGAGAGAGAGATTTTATTGATTATGAGATTACATCATTAATTTTAGGCTGGAATGCCTTTCCCTCTAAATTGCTTATGTCAGAGATGTTACCATGACAATGGGAAGAAGTGAGGTGAGTCAGACCCAAGAAACACCTGCTGACTGCTGTCTTCTGGTTATATTTAGTTTTACAAGGTAGGTTTACCTTTTGCTTGTTTGCTGGTGTTACAGTTTCTAAGAGTGAAAAAGTTATTTTCTTACATTATAAAAATATGTAGGTAAAACAAAGACACATTTTTCAGGGAAGATAAACATGTAACAAAACTCATTCTGAACCAATGGCATCTGCCAGAATAGGATTGCTGATTATCTTTCCGCTGTAGCTTTTGAGGTGCAGCTAGACTGACTTCCAGTTTGCAGTTTGCCGCCTTCTAGCTTCTCAACCATGTTATTCCAAAGCTTATTCACATATATGTAAGTATGTATATACAAAATGCACACTTGCACACATACATGCACAAGTAAATCTGAAGGATCCAGATTCACGTCATGTAAGCTCCTGACTACAAGTTGTTTGAGACTGAATACATTTTAGGATATATAGATTGGCATAATGTTTTTGGATGTATTTATTTAAATTAGTATTAAAAATGGTTGAAAAAATTGTAGAAACAGAGCACGCTGGCCTATGCCAGCACTCAACACTTGGGAAACTGAGGCAGGAGGATTTTGAACTTAAGACAGCCTGACTGACATATGAGACTTTGTCTCAAAACAAAATGAAAAACATTCAGTTAAACAAAACACCAACCCTGAAGGTACAAAGTCGGTGGGGAATACAGGCATTTCAGTTTCTTGCTGGTGTGTGTATAAAACGGTCAAACCCTCACAAGGGAAGAAATTTGATGTGTAAGAAAAGTACACACCGTTTACCCTTTAACCCCGTAACCTCACTTTTAATGATTTACCCCAACACATACTTCCAGAGGACAGGGAGTGTAGCTCCGTTCTAGAATACTTGCTTCCTGTGCAGTAGACAGGGTGTTAGATCTCCAAGGGGAAACCAACAATATAGACACATGAGTGTGGCAACATGTGACAGTGTCGTTTATGTGTTTGTAGGTTACAAAGTTCTTAGTTGCACTCTGCTCAAATGCTGATAGAAGTTTGGAGAGGGAAAGAGTTCTGTTCTTGGTTCCAGAGGTCCATCGTGGAAGCTTGGCAGAGCACATCCAGACGGCCGGGGGAAAAAAAAAAATGTAGCAAAAGGTTGAGGTCGGGGCAAGGACCCGCCCCCAGTGAGCTACTTCCTCCAATCAGGGGCTAGGCCTTCCATAGCTCTGCCTTCCATGGCCCCGCCTTCCACAGCCCCGTCTTCTGTAGCTCTGCTTTCCTTAGCTCTGTCACCACCCACGAGTCTATTTAATAGATTGTGTCACCAGTGGCAAACGCCACTGATTTCTCAGGGCCTTAGTGATGGCTCTCTGGAAATGCCCTTCCCGTACTCGCGCTGGCGTGCTTTATTAATCCGGCAGGCGGCTTTCGATCCAGGTGTGCTAACAAGCCAGATTATCATACAGAGGGAATTTCATGCATATAACAGAGCACCAGATAGCTTTTATAAAACGGTTTTCAATAAAAGCAAAAAGTCAAAAGAGAATATATTAGTATGCTGCTTTTTGGATAAAAAAAATGCCTACTTTTCATAAAGAGATACATTGGATACACCCCCCCCCCCCCAAGAAAACAATAAGCCGGGCCGTGGTGGTGCACGCCTTTACTCCCCACTCAGGAGGCAGAGGCAGGTGGATCTCTGAGTTCGAGGTCAGCCTGATCTACAGAGCGAGTGCCAGAACAAGCCAGGGCTGAGAAACAAAAACTCTTGTCTTAAGAAAAAATGGCAATGCACTACATTCATGGATTTAATGAGAACTGCACAATATGGTGTGTGTTGTAGAGCCAAGTATTTAAGGCAGAGAAGAACAAAAAATAAAATCAATGTAGTGATGCCATCCTCTGTAATAGTGTGTTTTGAGCAAGTGGCCAAAATCCAGGTAAATTCCAATTTTAAGTATAAAAAGTGTATTGGCTCGGTTCGCCGGAAGTCCAGTATAGAACCTAGCACTTTGGGACATGCATAGATCCCTAGGCTCAGACTGATCAGGACTTGGTCTTCTGTTTTCTGGTTTGCTTTCTTTAGCCGGAGCCACGCCAGGTCCTTTGCTCTGTGGTCTTTAGCACCTGAACCACTGGAGAGAGACTGTCTCTTTCTAAACAGCTTTTCCAACAACCGTCCTCTTGGTGGTTCTCACTGGCCAGGTCTGGGTCAAGCCTTCGAGTGGGAGTCTGCCCACTTGAACCTCGCAGATTGTTGCTGGGGAGAGAGTTCCTAAGAGGGATGAAGAGAAACCAAAAATGTAGCTGTTTTATTCTGTAACACTCATTATACCACAGGACTGGATACTGTTTAAAAAAAAAAGAGTTGTTCTCCTTTTTTCTAAAGGAGACAGGTGTTATGTAGCTAGGTTGTCCCTGAACTCCTGATCCTCCCGCCTCAGCTCTGCAGGTGCATCCCAGCAGGCCTGCTCTCTTAGCCTTCTGATGGGGTCATCCATGTTGACTTCTTCGAATCTTTACTTGTGGGTGATTTTCAAGGTCTGACTTCATTCAAACTACACCTGTGGCTTCCAAGTTTTAAAGGAAAACTCACATGTATCTTCTTCCCAAAATGCTGTAGCCATTTTAGTATTTTAGTGTGAACATGTGTGTGTGAGAGTGTGTGTGTGTGTGAGTGTGTGTGTGTGTTTGGCCAGAAGTCAACTGTAATTCCTCAGCGGCACTTTCTGTCTTTCTGTCTTCCTTCCTCTATGGAGAAGAGCTCTCTCACTGGTCTGGCCATCCCCGCTTAGGTGAGGCTGGCCGGCCAGTGACTGCACGGAGCTGCTTGCCTCTGTCTCCTCAGTAATCACATTAGCTCACTGTCACGCCTTGCTTTCAAAAACTTATTTATTTATTTTTAGTTTTATTTATTTTTATATGCTTATTTATTTTAAATCCATAATACAAGTCCATTCACCTTTTCTTGCTCCTGGCTCTCACATCACACAATTTTTTTTCATTAAAATATCATTTAGATTGAGGACATCTGCAGCAGCCTGGTACTATTTTTCTTTAGCACTTCGTTTTGAGCTCCTTACATAACTGAGAATTCTCTCAGAAAATTCCAACAAAATTTTATCTTACATGTATGGATATTTTCCCTGCATTTACATCTGTGTACCATGTGCACGCCTGGTGCCCACGGATGGGAAAGGGGTCAGATCCTTTGGATCTGGAGTCATAGATGGTAGCTGACATGTGGGGGCTGGGACCCCAACTCTAGTCCTCTCAAAGATCAAGCAGAGCTTTTAATCGCTGGGTCTCTCTCAAGAGAGAGATTTTATTTGGAGATAGATTCTCACTGTGCAGCCCTGGCTCTTCTGGAACTTGCTCTGTAGACCAGACTGGCTTCACACTCACAGAGCTCCTCTGCCTCTGTCTCCCAAGGGCTAGGACTAAAGGTGTGTGCCTCACTGATGGAGAGAGAGATACAGGTGGTTATAAGCCAGTTGATATGGATGTTGGGAATAGAACATGGAAGAGCATCAAGTACTCACCCCCACCCCAAGACAGGGTTTCACTGCGTACGTAGCCTTGGCTGTAGACTCACTCTGTAGACCAGGCTGGCCTCTCCCTCACAGAGATCTGCCTGCCTGTGCTTCCCAAGTGCTGGGATCCCGGGTGTGCACCACCACTGCTGGTCTGCAGCAGGTGCTCTTAACCACAGGGCCATCTCGTCTCTTCAAGCCTCAGGTTTTCAGTTCTTAGCAGCCACATCAACTTTGACCCCCTCTCTCAGGCTCTGAAGTAGCTAATTTATGGACTTGACATATGTATCTCATCTCCTTCGTAGGGATGAAGGGAGGGGCTACCTGTCTGTGGGCTACCTCTTTTTTATTTTAAAAACTCTATCTATGGTTCCCTCTTCCCTTGTACTATGAGTCCTTATCTCTATAAATTGGAAAAATTCCAATCTTTCTCTCACTTGCTCTTCTTCTCTGGCCACTGACATCTCCTTACCTTTAGCGCCAAACGTCTTGAAAGAATTGTCTTCACATGCTGAATCCAAACTCGGGGCAAATAGATTTACACTGGGTC
Organism: Pachyuromys duprasi; assembly: GCA_028658305.1. NCBI lineage: Eukaryota > Metazoa > Chordata > Mammalia > Rodentia > Muridae > Pachyuromys > Pachyuromys duprasi. The sequence continues at coordinate 38,297,063 of CM053753.1, read as the reverse complement.
CTCAATGCCTTGTCTTGAAGATTTTAATATCAAAGTTATATCATTCACATACATAAATGAAGAAAGCAAGGTACAAAATAGTTTCCCCAAGTCAACTCAACTATGCAAAAATGGTACTATACGAAAAAAAAAAAAAAACACCTGATGGGTAATATGTGAAAATTTTAATTTGCCTCTGGGTAGATGGCTAACTAATTTTCTTTTTTAGATTTGCACACATTGAAAAAAAATAATAACTTAATTTTACATTATAAACACATTGATATGTAACTTTAAAAATCCTCGATTTACACTTTGAAAAATGAGGCAGAAATCTTGCCTGCGAGAAGCTACCAGCAGGTGTAGAGGTCTCAACCTGTGTGGCGCCCTACCGGTTGCCTTGGAAACAGCCAAAGCACCAGGTCAACTCTTCCCACAATTCCGCGCGCCTGCCTAGTTCCGGTGCCGGGTCCCCCGCCCGAATCTTTCCGGAAGCAAATCCTGGTAGCCGGAGTGATGGGCAGTCCGTGGCAGGCGCGTGTGCCGATTGAGTTGGTTCCCGTCATTCGGAGGGATTGGCCACCTAAGGAATGCTACCCTTCCGGCGAAATTTTGTTGCCGCTGGACAAATGGATCCCTGTAGTATTGGGCTCCAGACCTGTCGGGACCATACTGTGACCTCTCGTCCGGAGAAATCCGGAAACGGGTGTGGAGCGCAGTGTTAGAGCGCTTGCCTAGCATGAGGGCTGCCCTTGGATCAATATCCAGTTTTTTTTTTAAGATTAGTTTTAATTTTAAGACTATTTTATGTGTAGGAATACATAGTGCTTCCGTGTATGGCCCGAGGAGGCCAGAAGATGGTCAGGTTAATGGAGTTATAAACTGTTGTTTGGGGGCCACCATGTGGATAAATAACACAACCCCATGGTCGTGTCTCCACGGAGGCA
>CM053753.1:38268274-38296037 GCA_028658305.1 Pachyuromys duprasi | reverse complement strand
CCCTGATTCCTGAGTTCTGGGATTAACAGCCAGTGTGCTTCCTGCCACCACACCTGGCCCTCTTGCTCTTTGTATTTTCTCCTTTAACTCATTGTGTTTGTGCTTCCCGCTTCTCACCGAATGCCATCTCACTTCTTTCCTGCAGGTAAATTGTATATGAAATTATACATGTGGCACTGAAAAGCTCCCCAGCCTCTTAAAGTTATTTTTTGTGATTATAAAGGTAATGCATAGGCTGGAGAGATGGATGGCTCAGAGGTTAAGAGCGCTGGCTGCTCTTCCAGAGATCATATGTTCAATTCCCAGCAGCCACATGGTGGCTCCTAACCATCTGAAATGAGATCTGGGAGATCTGGTGCCCTCTTCTGGCGTGCAGGTGTACGTGCAGGCAGTACACTACATATCATATATATGTGTGTGTGTGTATGTACATGTAAAAAATCTTTTAAAAAGAGGTAATGCAGACTTACTGTAGACATTAGGGAAGTTTAGGAGCCAGGGAAATGGCTCAATAGGCAAAGCACTGTGGGGTGAGCATAAGGATTTGAGTTTGAATCCCCAGGACACATCTCTTGCTGGGTGTGGTATGGTCCTTGGGCTTCAATACATGTATACGAAAACATGCACACACACAAATGCCCTCCCACCATCCATAGGAAGAAAATTTAGAAGAATGTAAATTGAGGCACTCTAATACTTATCCGACACTGATATTTTGGTGTACTTTTAGTTTTCTCTTTCGGTTCCTTTAGTAAAGAGTATCACAAAATGTTTTCTGGAATAATACTGCATTTTAGTTTTTTCTTTTAGCTTGCATTTTTATTTATGTAGCTGAGTCACATTTCAAGTAGCATTTTATATCTTTTCTACATATGCTGGCTAGTTTTGTTGTCAACTTTGCACAGCTAGGATCAACTGAGGAAATGCCTCCAGCATATTGGCCTGGAGAGAAGTCTATGGGGATATTTTCTTGATCAATGGTTGATGGGAAAGTGGGCGGGGCCACTTCTGGTGCTGGGTTATGTAAGAAAGCAGGCTGTGGTTTGGGTATGGTGGCACAGAACTGAGGAAGAGAGGCAGATGGGTCTTTGTGAGACCAGCTTGTTATACACAGAGATTTCTGGGCCAGCCTGGTTTACACAATGAGACCCTGTCTCAAAACAGAAGAGGAAACAGAACAACAACAAAGAAAGCAGGCTAAGCAGGCTGAAAGCCGCGGGAGCAAGCCGGTTAGCAGGGTTCCTCCATGGTGTTTGCTTCTGCTCTTCCTCCAGCTCCTGCCCCAGCTCTCGGCTCTCCTTCATGTTTTGTCAGAGTTCGATTACCAGCCACAGAGAAGCAAACCGGGACAGCCTCGTCAGTCTAGTTTTCTTCTAGTGTTCCAAACTAACTGAGCTGAACTCTACTGGCTCGCTTTCCCCAAGAGCATGCTTTACTTTTCTGACTAAAACTTTTTTTTTTTTTAGATTTTTTAATGTGTATGAGTGTTTTGCCTGCATTTGCCTGGTGCCCAAAGTGGTCAGAAGAGGGTGTTGGATCCCCTGGAACTGGAATTATGCATATAAGCTACTATCTGGGTGCTGGGAACTGAACCTAGGTCCTGTGTAAGAGCAACAGTTGCTCTCAACTGCTGAGTCTCATGTATCCTAGGCTGGCCTTGACTTTGCTTTGTAGCTGAGGAAGACATTGAACTTCTCCGATCCTCTTGTTTCTCCCTCTTGAGAGCTGACATTACAGGCACATTTTGCTACCATGTCTGCTTACATGGTAGAACCTGGGACTTCATGCATATCAGGCAAGAGCTCTGTCAATTGAGTTACACCTTTGGCCTTCTTCTGTAGCTGGATAAATTATTTAGTTTTGCTGAGCTCACTCCTATCTGTAAATTAGGGTTGATAATATTTTGCAAGGTTGTAATGAGGATTGGAAATAATATACATAAATGAAGCTCAATAAAAAGAATCTAATGTTTGGCTTATGGCTTTATTAGTCTGTAAGTGCAGATGATCATATTTGTATAATGTTTCAAATGAGTGAATGCCCTCTGCTTCCCACTCAACTCATGTTTACTGAGCAACTGTGACACCTAAGTGCCTTCATAATTCTTAAGTCCTTGTACACCTGTTTTTCTTAGATAAAACATATGCTGTGGTCCAACTTCATTTTTGTGTTCTCAGACTCTACCATCCTGCCCAGTCCATGGCAGCAGGTGTGAGCTGAGCTGAATAATTTAGCGCGTGTGTGTGGGAAACACAGATTAAATAAAACACGGAAGTCTGTCATGAACGCACTAACAGAGTGCTTTGACCTGCAGGTCAGACAACATGGATTTTGAGTAAGCGGTGCTGGGAATGCCCTGGGGAGCTGGTTATGGGCACTGACGATAAAGCCTTCGAGACAGACCCAGTGAGACTTGAGGTTTGGAGGTAGCAGTGAGGTATGTATCGTATTATCAGTTATTTGTGCTGGCAAGAGAGTGGGGCTGATGAAGGGTGCCAATGAGCTACATTTTTATCTAACCAACCAGTCTTTATCGCTTCCAACACTGAAAACACTGCCTTTTATTTGGTCTGAGTGGGTAGTGAGTGCGAAAGGGAGAAACAGCAGGTCACGGGGGTGGGGTGATGACAGAAGTCCTTAGCAGCAGAAAGGAATTTAGTGGCCAGGATTGGCCTGGAGGGGAGGATGTGTCCAGAAGCGGGTGATATCTTAGCAGCTCAGGAGGAAGCAGGAAGCTGAGAAGGTCCGCTCACGAAGACCCGCCAACCGCGCCAATGAGCAGCAGCAAGAGCCAAGATGGCCACGAGGCTCCGCCCACTCCCGCCCCGCCCACCAAGGCCCCGCCCCGTCCCGGTAGTTCCTCCTCTCCGGTGCTGGCTGGCTGAGAGTGTGCTGGTGGCTGAAGCGGCGGCCCCGGGACGGCAGGAGGAGGTCTGCCGCCCATGGCCGGAGCTCCGGGGGGCGGCGGGCCGGGCCCCGCGGCGGAGGAGCCACCGGCGCACAGGGAGCGCCAGCAGGGCTTCCTGTCCAGCCTCTTCGCCCGGGACCGGAGTTGCCCGCTCATGCTCCTGGAGACGCTGGAGACGAGTAGGAGCCGCGACCTGGATCCTGGGGACGGGGGTGGAACCGAGTCCACTGAGCCCGGGGCTCCTCTGCAGTCCCAGAGCTGCGTGGGCGGGTGGGGGCGTGGGCCTCCGGCACCACTACTGCGTGTGAACGCACAGGCCCGGAGGCTGCCCTTTTGGGTCACGCTAGTTTCTTATGTAAGTTACACCGCAGCACGCGCTGTAGGGTGGCGCTGAGAGATGGAGAGAACTGTTAATAAGGCGGTTCTACTTCTGCCTCTGCACCCTTCCCTGGGGGTGGGGTGGGGGGAATTCTTTAACCTTCATCCATTGCGGTAGGAACAGCAGAGAATGCTAGAATAGAAGCTTTTCCATGTTTATGTACCTACGTGCATTTTGCTAGGGAGAGGTCTTGTCTTCATCATATTCTTTCTTTTTAAAGTAATTATTATTATTTACAATTTATTCACTTTGTATCCCAGTTGTAGCACCCTCCTTGGTCTCCTCCAGGTCGCATCCTCCCTCCCTCTTCTTCCCCTAGTCCACTGATAGGGGAAGTCCTTCTTACCTACTGTCTGACCCTAGTCCATCAGGTCTCATCAGGACTGCCTGGATCCTCTTCCTCTATGGGCTGGCAAGGTCGCCCCTGCTCCCCTTACTAGGGCACCCAAATGGAGACTGAGCTGCTTAGGGGCTATATCTGAGCAGTGGGATCTAGGTCCTATCCATGCATGGTCCTTGGAGGCCCACGACCTCCAAAAGGTTTATTATTGCTATGGGGTCAGGCAGGCACATGGTTTCCCACTGAACAATTTCTCTCCAGTCCCAGGAACACCACTTTGCCCCTTTGCATCGGCATAGATTGCCTGTTTACCTTAGGTTTATTTAGAAAAATAAGTGTTAAATGTATTTGTCCCAAATAATAAAGTTACTATTTTATAGCAGAATCGGTCATAATTCAATAGTCAACTGATCAAAGATTTTACTGTCCTCTTTAACATTTTCTTGTTTAGATTTACTTTATTTTTGTATGTGACTGTTTTGTCTGCATGCATATCTGTGCACTACGCACATTCCTGGTGACCAGGACTGTGAGCCACTTTGTGGGTACTGGGAACTGAACCCAGGTCCTCTGCAACAGGAACAAGTGCTCCTGACCCCTGACCCATCTGTTTTAGTGTCCTCTCTTTCCCCCAGAGGTGAGGGTAGAGCCCAAGGTCTTGTGCTTGGTAAATGAGGCTCTACCACTGTTCTCAATTTTTTTTTTAAGGTTTATTCATTTTGTATACAGTGTACTGTTTGCATGTAGACTTGCACACAAGAAGAGGGCACCAGATCTCATTATAGATGGTGGTGAGCCACTGTGTGGTTGCTGGGAATTGAACTCAGGACCTCTGGAAGAGCAGCCAGTGCTCTGAGCCATTTCTTCAGTTCTGTTCTCAATCCTTAACTGCCTTTTTTCTTCTTCTTCTTCTTCTTCTTCTTCTTCTTCTTCTTCTTCTTCTTGACAATAGACTCATACTTTTCCACTTCCCAGCCCCCACTGGCAAGTGCTTTGGTTGGCAGGTCCCATTTGGAATGTAGCACTCAGAATGGGGCATGATGTTACCACAGAGCACAGTGTAGGTAGTGTCTTCCTCTAGTCTAGGCACCATGCTGTGTTTTTTCTAACTGTGTCCCAAGATTCTCCTGGTCTCCTGAACATGCTGTAATACAGTGTTTAGTCATTGAAACAAAACCAAATCTTGGTACTGTTTTGGTATTTGTGTTAATGCTTTATTTTATTCAAGACCTGATTTGGTGCTAATTTACATGTTTTATAGCCCTTTAAAAAAGTTTTAAGATTGCATTTGTGTGTTAATTTTGTGATGTCTGCTATTTGGATGACTTAATTTGTCCTCCATTTTCTAATAAGCATACTTAATCTCTTTGCAGATCCATATGTCAAGCTTCTGCTTGATGCTATGAAACACTCAGGTTGGTAAGTACAGCTTTTTAAAAGTCACTGTCTGTTTTGGAGGCCCCAGGACTAAAACCGCAGAGCTGCCATACTGGGGTTTCTCACCTTGGACTACAAAGCTCTCTCCGTCAAGAAGCCACATAGTCTCCAGCTGGTCTTGTTCTCTCCTGCCATCTTTTGCCCCATTTCAGTCTCTGGCTGAATTGTTCACTTTGAATATTAGTAAAAGCAAGGCTCACAGTCTCTTGAAAGTAGTTACCAAACCTGGCCTTTCCATTCCTCCCGCCTGGGGCACTGAGGCTGGAGTGCGCTGTGATAGACCTCAGAGAGGATTGGAGGAATTTACTTCCGATGTCTAGGTCTTCTCACTGACCGGATGACAGGACTGTCATTTTTCCGGCGTGGTCCTAGTGAGGTGACCAGTTGCCTGATGGAATCCTGATAGAATCTGAAGTGTTAGGACTCTGCAGAGACAATCTCTCCTCTGCTGCTGAGAGGTCTGAGTCCTGACTATTAAGTGGCTTGCCAGGTTGTGCATGTTAGTCGTGGGAGGGCTGTGCCGTGTGGTCTGAGGTGTTCTGGGTGGGGTGGGGGTCGTGCTTCCTTCCCAGAGCTTACACCTCTCCATGCCCTCCAGTGCTGTGAACAGAGAGAGACACTTTTCCTGCGAAGCCTGTGATGGAAATGTCAGCGGAGGTTTTGATGCGACAACATCTCAGGTGAGCTTCTTCGCTGAATTGTTTTCTTTCAGTCCCTTCAGATACTCACTGTGAAAGACCACCCCGGAGGGTATCTTCCGTCAGGGAGACCCCTCCCCAAGGATCAGCGAGACCAGTCTTTTCGGATGCAAACAGCAAGAGGTTTATTTCGATACACGGGTACCCGGGGCGACAAAGCCTTGCTGAGGACTTGCGCGCCTTCCGGCTGGGGCGGCGGGTTTATATAGGATTTGGGAGCAGAAGGCGTGGTTACAGAAGCGAGATGCGTAGTTACAGGGAGCTAATTGGGCGGTTTGAACCAAGCCACCGGAATAGAAAGGGCGGGAAGGCAGATGTGAGCCTGGTCACGTACCCGGAACAGGGAAGGCGGGAAGGCAGATGTGAGCTGAGTCACGTACTCGGTTCTTATCTTGGGTACCCAGGGTGTTTTAGGCGCCCAACCACAGATATCCTGTTGTTGGACATCTGGGTTTCTCAGTAATTTTCCAGTCCCCGGCTTGGTTCTCTGTAGATAGCGCTGCCTTCGCTAAGTCAGAGTAGGCAGGGGTCTTTCAACTGAACACTTTTCACCCGCCAAGTGTTCTATCTGGTAGACTGCGTAGATCACTCTCAGTCCTTACTCCTAAGGAGTGCTGCTCTTCAGAGGGAGGGAAGAGGTGAGCTCAAACAGTTAGGAAGTTTGAGGCCGGATAGAACATTGCCCAGTGGTAATGTAGCTTCCTGTTGCTGTAACTTACACGGAGGAAAGGGTTAGCTTTGCTTACTGTGTCAGTCCCTGGTCCCTTGACCGCATTGCCTTTGTGCAATGCGGCATCGGGCTATGCACGCTGACATCAGTGTCACAGTAGCCTGCTCACACCCAGTGGTTTAACTTCCTTCCACTGGGCCCCCCTTCTTGTAGTGCCCAGGTTAACCATCCTTTGGGCAGCAGAGAGCTGGGCAGAGCACAGGACAAGGTTCAGTTCCCAGCACCCCCACACCTGCTCAGAGCCATCAGGAACTCCAGTCCCATAGCAGCCAGAACCCGGATCTGGCTCCTGCAGGCATTGCAGTAGTGTACAGACACACATGCAGACAAAACACACAGACGTGGGGGGGTGCTATTTCTTTAACACCTGGGCCTGTGGAGGATAGGAATGGCCCAAATTATGCCAAGTGCTTACCACAACAGGGCAGTGATATGTTGACTGACAGCGACTGACCGGCTCAGCTGGAAGATGCAAAGGCGGAGAAGAAGCGCTGTTAACCAGGGTAGGGAACCACAGGCTGTTGGGGAATAGCATGCTGTGTAGTTCAGCTACACGGTGGAGACTCATGGGAAATAGTGGGTCTAGAATTGGAAAGGACTGTGAGCTATATGGGGGACAACTGTGAATGCTGGTGTGAGAAGCGATACTATAGAAGGTAAGTTATAAACGGAGGGAGTGAGATTTTACATGTTACATAGGTAATGACTACACCTACCTTTTAGAATGAAGATGACAGTTAAATTGGTTATCAAATTAGTTACCTGTAGTAAAGTCTGTTTGTAACGGGGCATAACTCGCTTGTGAACATTCAATTTTATGATTATTTTAAGTCACTGGAGGGTTTTGACAGTATTGGAGGCAGAAGTGGATCATGTGACATGATGAAGGTAGTTGAAGGTATTGCATGTAATGCTTCCAATTTGAATATATCATCATTTGACTCCACTAAAATACTTTCTGCTGGAGAATTTAATGTGTAATCTGTTATTCATAACTCTTTGCAATAATTACGGTGGGTACTGGGTTTTAGAGTAAGATTTGAGTTGGAGCCCTGTTCCTCTGCTTGTTAGCTGTTGCTGATCACATTGACAGCTCTGAGAGGCTCTTGTTGAGTTTGTCCAGTCCCTGTAGTGACTATGAGGAATGAGTGTTTTGGGAGCTGGGCTGTAGCTCAGTTGGTAAAGGCCTTGCCTACCATACATGGACACCTGAACTCAGCCCCTGACGCTGCAAAGTCCCTGCTTGGCGGCATGTGCCTGTAATTCTAGTGCTCAGGCGGTGGAGACAGGAGGATCAGAAGTTAAAGGCCATCCTCAGCTACGTAGAGAGTTTGACGCCAGCTGGACTAGAGACCTTATCGCGGGAAAAAAACCAGAGTGAACATTTTGAACTCTGAACACTCGGCAGTGTTAAACACAGTCGCACACTATTCCATCCTATTTTAAATTGTAATTTTTGTTCTGAAGTCTTCCGTTTATCCAGATCTGAAGAGTATGTTCTTGGGACTTCAGAGACATGTGGTCCTCTTGAATCACATCCTTAGCCTGGCTGTGGGCGTTATTCCCTGCTTTTCTGAGTGCTTTTTCCACCCACATGCGCACATGTCTTATATAGACTCTTGCTTTTTTGCTTCATACGTAGACTACTTTGAGTTATGTGGAATGTTCTGTACGCACAGCATGTGAACATTTTTGTGGTTCTGTGAAGTATAAAATCCTGTGTAAATAGCCCCCTTTAACTTAGTTGTTTGGATCATCACTGTGAGTTTTTTCCATGCCACTGTGTGCCCTCTCTGGTTTATTTAACTTCACTGTTGTATACTGTTCCACTGTATATTTGCATTTACCATATCTAATACTGTTTCCAACTTTGTAATTGTGTGCAGTAATGTCATAAATATTCTTGAACCTTCTCTTGGTGACATTTGCAACTTTCTCAAAGATAGAAGTCTCTGAGCAGAGTCGCAGGGTCCTAGAGTTACAGAATGGTGACTGTTTCGCAGGTTCACACACATTCTCCTGGTTGCTCCTTTGCTGCTGTCTGGCAGCTCTTAGGTCCCACAGTCCTTCTTCTCTTCCTCTGTCTTCTGTCGAGGGGATCTGTTAGTGGTCATTTTAAAAATGTGTTGCAGTTTCTCCCTTAACCCAGTTAGCTCCCAAATAATTGAGACTGGACTGTTCTAACCCTCTAAACTAATCTGGCTTCCTCCCAGTGTAAATCCCTGAGATACTTGCATTTTTTTGGCCTTCTCTGCCCTAGATGCTCTCTCTTGATGTTTTCTGGACCTCTCCTCATGGCTGACTGAACCCTCCACTATCTTTCTATCTCTCCTCTTCCCCTGGCTGGCAGGAAGTCCAGCTGTATTCTCTTTCCTACTCAGTCATTGGCTGTTAAGGTACTTTATTGACAGGGAAGAAATGGGGAGAAGTGTTTACACAGTATTGAGACAGGATTCTTGGAACAAGGATTGCAGCCAGATAGGGGCACAGCAACCAGCATTTGAGTTTTTACACAGTGCTCAGTAACATACCTACTGGGGTCTTGTTCTTTCAGGTCAGAGTTGTGTTTGATATGCTCCACCTGTGTATTCAAATGCCCACTTAGCACTTACTGCTTGGATTGTCTTAAATTCACATTAGACCCGGTATGTCCAAGTTCACACTTGTGATTTCTACCATCCCCTCTTTTCACTTAGTCTGCTTTGTTAGGGTTTCTTTTCACCTCCTTCCTTCTTTTTCTTTCACTCTTTTTGATACAGGGTCTGGTGTAGCCTGGGCTGGTCTCTGTAGCTGAGACCATGTACTCCTGATACCCCTGCCCATGTTCTGGGGTCACATACATGCACCATCACACTCACCTTGGTTTTATACATCTCGGTAGATATTTCTGCCATTTAGGCCAGAAATTTGTAGATACTTCTGGTTCCTTCCTCATTTTCAATTCATCACCAAATTGTGTTCAGTTTACCTCCTAAATCATCTTTTGGCCCCCACCAGTCTTGCCTAAAGACCTTACCTTCAGTCTCTTGCCTAGAATACCACATTGGCCTCCGTCTGGTTTCTTTGACCTTACCTTTGGTCATCTCCCATTTATTCTCTTGGCTGTAGTTTTAAGGGTAAACACAAAAGCATGCCCCTGTTTCAATGCTCCCTCCGAAGGCCTCTCACTGCTGCCAGAATAAAGACAGGGTCTGTGTGGCTTGGCCTCTGCCTACAGCAGCATCCTGGCTCAGGCTGCGGCCTGCTCTGCTTCTGTTCTTGCTTCCAGCTTTTTATATGTTCTGCTCCTTCAAGCCTTCCTCACCCCTTTGCTCATGTTCTTTCCTTTTCTCTCCTCTGTTTAAATTTAACTACTGCTCATTCATTAGCTCAGGTCTTTATTTTATTAGTTTTCAAAATAAATTTTTAGTTATTAAGTATTTTTTTTGAGATTGTAAGTCTCTTTCCCCTTTCCCTTTCCTCCCTCCAAACTCTCTGTCTACCCTCTCCACTGCTCTCTTTCAAGTTTAAGTCTTCATTCTTATTTTATCTGTATGGCTGTTTTGATTATATGTCTGCACCGTGTGTGACAGGTGTCCACAGAAGCCAGAAGAGGGCATCCGACCCCTTGGAACTGCAGTTGTGAGCTGCCATGTAGGTGCTGCGAATTAAACTTGGGTCTTCTGGAGAACAGCTAGCGCCCTTAACCACTGAGCCGTCTCTCCAGCCCTATTTGTTTATTTTGAGACAGACTCTCTGGCGCAGGCTGGCTTGAACTCAAGGTGTAGTTGAGGCTGGCATGAGCCTTCAATCCTCTTGCCTTTGCTGCCCATGGGATGGCATGAGTGGCATGCCATCCCAGGCTCATGCCATGCTGGGGATCGAACTCACGGTCTGATCCATGTTGGGCATTCTTCCAACCCAGCTACACCCCTAACCCCGTAGGGCTGAGTTTAAACATTCCTAACACAGAGAAGCCTGTCCCAGCTGTCCAGATCAGGCCTGGTGTTCTCATCATATTTGCTCAGGATAGGCACTGCAAGTATTAATCATCTTGATGAATATTTATTAATTTCTGTCTCCATTAGTAGATTAAAAAGTCCCTTACTAGGCCTTAATGAATATTAGTTGAGTAAGTTAGTGTTGAATGTGTACAAAGTGTCCGTAACCTACTGAGTGTCAGGCCTGTGGTAAATGCAGCTGCCATGAGTAGGACCCTTACATCCTGCTTAGAGCGCCACTGGCCCTTTGGTCTCCGTCCTGACCGTCTCTCTGAGGGCTTTCCCGGGAAAGTTTCTTCATTCTCGAGGGGTGGGAGCGCTGTCAGCGGTTGCTCCTTCACTGCTCGCTCTGAGACTTCACATATGTTCTTACCTAACCTCCCAGTTCCCTGCTGATAATTATCTCCAGCGTATAGTTGAGGAAACTGAGGCACAGAGAGGCTAAGAAACTTGCTTAGGGATCTGGAGGGATGGCTGCAGAACACGTGGTTCATTCAGGGGACCAGAGTTCACACCTCGGCAGCCTCATCGGTTCGCAGTCGCCAGTAACCTCAGCTTTAGGGAGATAAGACCCTCTTCCGGTCTTTGTGGTGACCCAAACTCACGACCGTGCTAATCCCTAACGTAATTGAAAAAAAAAAGTAAGAAATTTGCCAGCTTGCTAAGTACGCAGGGCCTGGAACTGCTCTTTAAATATGTCTGTTTCTCCCCAAGGCCCCTTCTTAGAACCACAGCGCTGTGACCTCTGAGGCACACTGTGAGGGAGAGGGGGAGGGGAGGCTTCCAGCAGGTGTCCAGGTGTGGGAGAAAGTGGGATCCACAGAAAGGGCAGGATTTAGAAGTGAGCGAACTTCTCTTACGTTGGTGTCTTCTAGATTGTTTTGTGCCAGAACAATATCCGAAACCAGGCTCACATGAGCAGGGTGGTCACCCACGAGCTCATCCACGCGTTTGATCACTGCCGGGCGCATGTTCACTGGTTCACCAATGTCAGACATTTGGCGTGCTCAGAGGTGAGGTTTATCATGAGAGATTTATTTTCCCCAGAACACTGAACTTTTTATTTAAATGCAATTTATTTATGCAGATTCCTATTCTTGCTGTTGTGACTTTAGCACAGTCTCTTTGCAGAATTGCTATAAATAAGGCCTAATAGTAGTATCAACTGATTTAAATCATAGTAAATCATAATGAACTACTTACCCTGGGACACAGCGAGGGCTAAATGTCATACTTGTATGGATTTAGAAAAATAAAGTTATTAATTTTTATTGTTGCGGGTTTTGACCACAGGGCTTCTTGCATGCTAGTCAAACATTCAGCTGCTAACTGAACTACATTTGCAGCCTTGGATTTGCTCTTGCTGTGCCGGGCCAGAGCCCAGGGCCCCGTGCATGCTGGGTAGACAGCCCACCGCTGTGTGGTGTTCCAGTTGTTCCCGTTCTCCCTCAGTCTTCACAGGTCTGCCGAGGAGGGCAGGTGTCCTTGCCTTCTGTGTGTGCTTCTGTCTGAAGCGGTCCTTTGGATCTTAGAGGCAGCGGCAGAGCCGGGGTTACCAGGATCCTTAACCAGCCTGCGCGTCTCATAGTCGTTTGCCCTGGAGTAAGACATTCAGCCTCAAGAGCACAACCTAAAAAGATGTTTATCTTTAATGATTTTGGGTGCCCTCAGAAGTCCATATGCTCCTAGCAGGGAATATGTGTTTCTACTTGAATTTCATTATTTGAAGAATAGTTAAATAATGAGTAACTAAGGAATTAACAAATCTCAAGCATGGACTCTTACTGTAGGCTGTTTTCTCCTCCCCTTGAAATCAGTACGTGCCCTCACTGCATGTACATAGCCCTGAGTTTTAGTAGGCCTCTGTCCAGCATCCCGAGAGTAATGCCTGTGAGCTAACCTGCTTTCAGTGCCCTGAGCTCCGCAGAGGATGCAGCTGTGTAATTGTAGAGGTAACAAGAAGCAGACCACCCTCTTGGCTGTCGGTTACCAAAACTGTGGCTAAAGGCTGTGCCCTGTATGGGGGTAGTCCCAGGACTTAGAAAAAACTCTGTCAGCAGAAACCAGAAAATCTGTGCTAGTGTCTGTGTGATGGTCTTCATCTTTGAACTTTTCATCATGTATCAGGACGAAGTCAAGGGCCTAGGGGAGGCTTGTGACTGAGGCTTGAGGCCCAAGACTATCTGAAGTTTGGGTTGTGGCCGAGTGACATGCTAGTTGTAGGTACCTTTGGAAGAATGCTTTCTTGAAGTATTTTGGTAATTTCTAGGAGTGTTTGTATCTTCTAGAGCTCATGGTCTTTAACTGTGAGGTCCAATTCTCTGAGCCTTTGTTCCAGAAAGAATTTATTTCCGTCTATGAGATAAAGTTTAGAAAATTCCCTTTGGTGGGTAATTGGGCTCTGCTGCCCAGGACCCCTGATTTGTTAGCACAGCCTTGGAAATTATCTAAGAGAAAGTCTCAGATACGCACTGACTTCCTGTTCTTTCCAGTTTTAAACATTGGCTGGCTGTGGATAGTCAGTCTCTTTGCCTCTCACTTGCCCTCTGTGTTTCTGACAGATCCGAGCGGCAAGCCTCAGTGGAGACTGTTCGCTTATGAATGAAATCCTCAGGTTTCGATTTGGATTGAAACAACACCATCAGGTAAACACGCACATGGACTCACTGACCCCTGGGAGTGTCACGAGTGGAAGCAGTGAGTAAAGAGAGCAAACACACTTCGGGTCAGGAAGTGCTTACATGAGCAGGAAACACGCTATGTACTGTTTAAGTTGATTGGAATCAGTTCAGCTTCATAATCGTGGGCCAGACACGTGACTGTCTGGCAGGAAAGCTGTGACCTTGCTCCGGGGCATTTAGGGAAAGAAAAAGACTTTGTTTTATTTTATGCATCTGAGGATTTTATCTGCACGGATGTGAGTGCACCATGTTCATGCACCATGTCTGTGGAGCTCAGAAGGCCACGTGGGCTCCTAGGAAGTGGAGTTCCACATGGTTGTGAGCTGCTTTATGAGCACTGGGAACCAAGGCCGGGTCCTCTGCAAGGAGAGTGAGTACTCTTAAATGCTGAGTTCCAGCTCTGGGACAGACAGAGAGTATAAGTAAAATCATGGTCTGCGTCCCTTGTATCCTGATAGTCTTATGGTTATATTTATATGTAATATATAAGGTAATATTGACCCCTTGTCAACTTGACATGTGATACTTAGACATAACCTTTCCTTTTTTGGTTCATTCCCAAGGTCTCAGATTAATAAATATCACAAAAAGAAAACATACTACAAATTTAAAAGTCCCACGGTCTTTATCAATTCAAATTCTTTAGCAGTTCAGTCTTTGGCCAAGCAATGGTGGTGTATGCCTTCAGTCCCAGCACTCAGAAGTTCGAGGACAGGCAGGTCTACAAAGCAAGTTCCAGGTCAGAGAAACCCTGTCTTGAAAAACCAAAACTAAACACAAACCCAAAAAAGTTCATTCTCTGTAAAAATTGAAAGTCTCTTAAAATTCAAAATATCTCTTTTAAAAATACAAAGTCTCTCAACTTTTGGCTGTAATAAAACACACACACACACACACACACACACACACACACACACACAGACCTAAACTAAATACTTTCTTACTTCAAGAGGGAAGAAACAGAGCACAGTCCCAATCTGAAAAGCCAACCTCCCAACAGTGTAAGTCAGCCAGTGTCCAGGGTCGGGGTTTGGTCTCGTCGGGCTCCCTGAGGAGAGTGTCAGTGTCCAGGGTTGGGGTTGGCTCCCTGAGGCACTCTCCCGCCCTGCCTCTGCAGCACACACCTCGTCCAGCCTCCATTCTGCTGCTTTGAGGGCTTCCCCGGTGTTGGCATCTTCAAAATGCTGGGGTCGTCTACTGCATCTGGGCTGCACTTTGGCCAGTAACTGCTCTTGGGCTCTCTTCATGATGTCAAGCCTCAACCTTCCTCTGTGACCCCCTCAATCCTGGAGCTTCCACTGTCCCTCTGACTGCAGCCTCACCAATGGCCTCTCCTGGCTTCTCATAGTGCCTTGCAAGTCTCAGCTGCTCCTTGCCCTTAGGGCTTTTAGAACCCATTCCACCTGAAGACTCGTACACTACCAAGTTTGGCTGACCGCACAAGGACAGCCGTGCCCATCTCTGAACACAGCTTGCGTGTGCTGACTCTGAGGAAACACTTGCCAGAAGATTTCACCTCAGTGGTTCTGGTCTCTTGTTAGTCCACAGCTAATTGTTCAGCCCCTGCTAACCAGGACCACAGCACCCACAGGACCCAGGCTCTGTCCACACATGGGACAAAGGCTGGTCACAATTTTCCTGTGGGTAGAAGTTGCTGGGCCACTTCCTGAATCACAGTGGCATCAGGATGGCAGTTTAGGCCAGGTGCGGAAGGATGGACACGGCATGACAGGAAGATGTTCTCCAGTGGGGAGTTTTGGGGGTGGAGAGTCCCAGTGAACTCTGTGTGGCCAGAGATGTGCTCTTTCTGACCAGTCTCTCAGGAGTCCAGCCTTGTGTCGTGGCTTCAGTAGTCAGTTCTGGCTCATGGCAGAGAGGAGGTGCGCAGGGCTACCTCAGTGCCTGCCGAACTAGGGGCCTGTGGTTAGTTTTAGAGTTGTCTCTTCTTTACTGTTGGGTAGCAGCAGTGGAAGGTAAGCAGGCCTCCTGTGGGCTGGGAATCTGTGGTAGACTGGGTGAGGGAGAAGAGTCTTAGAGAGCAGAGCCCCGGCTTCTCTCCAGCTCGAGCCAGGAATGTTAGCAGCAAGCACAGTGGCTGTACAGTGGACTTTTCTTTTAGCAGATTTAGTGCATCTGATCACATCATTTTCCCTTTCCTCCCTCCAACCCTTCCCACGCATCCCCCAACTCTCTTTCAAGTCCATGGCCTATTTTTAAAATTGTTGTTACGTACAGATATATGTACATACGTGCATCCATATTTCTGAACAGAAATTTGTCCTACTCAGCCTGTGTTGCCTGTGTGAGTGCCAGTTGAGGGCCTCTTCCCTAGGGAAGCCATTTCTCCTGACTTCTGTCTAGGGTTGAGCCTCCATGAATCGTCCCCTTGTGTGGTAGCACATCCATTGATGTCGTCAGTGTTCTGGGCTCGTTTAGGCAAACTTAGCTGCTGTAGGTCCTTTGACATTTCTAGTAGACACAATCTCACAGAAACCTTCCTGTCCCTCTGGCTCTTTTAATCTTGCCATGTCATCTTGTGTTACTAGAGCTGTGTTGTGTCAGTTAGAACTGGGTATCACATGACCTTGTTTTTATATTTTGATTGGTGGTGGTTTTCTGTTGCCAGGAGACACTTGTTCGATGAGGGGAGAGGACTGTCCTCATCTATGGTTAGAAGGACAATTATTTAGAGTATAGTTAGGGATTATGCTGGTTTAGTAAAGGGAAGTTGTAGGTTCTTCATTTGCCTGGGTAGTTGGCTAGGTTTTCAGTACCAAACATGATTTTCCTCCTGTTGAGTGAGCCAAAGTCCGACTAGAGAGCTGTTGATTACCACCAAGGTGTGCACCCTTAGGGATGTTGTGCAATGCTGGCCATTGTTTTAGCTTGTGGCCATTAGAGCTGGGAAGACTGCTGGTTGTTTCTCTCCCTTGGAGCCTTGCTTGGCTCCTGGTACCATGAAAGCTAGTGGTCAGGGAGGAGGTCAGGCAGTTCCAGCTCAGATCCTCCGGGTCCTGGGTCTGAAGTGCATGGTGTCTTCAGCAATAGGACTCACCTGCACCTCTGGGGGGCAGCCAAGGGCAACAGCCTGTTTTGGGACCAACAACTCACGGCTTCTCAGGCTTTGTGTTGGGGTTTGTGTTATATCGTCTTTGGTTCTCGGAGGGAGCATTGTCAGCCCAGATGGGAAAATTTCATTTAAATTATATGTATATTATAGTTCTTGTAGACTCTTTTCCAAGATCCATGATTTTACTAGCCCTGGGTAGTTGCTATATTTACAGATACTATATGTAAATCTAGTAGCTTTAGGTAGATAGTATAATTCTTTATGATTCTTAAAGACAGTTGTTCTGTTATTTTACCCTCTTTCTGTATTCCCTTATCTCTCTCTAATTAAAAGTACCCTCCCTTCTCTTGTTTTTCTCATTTTCCAAGGATGAGTTTTTTTTTTTTTTTTTTTTAAGACAGGTTTTTCCTGTGTAGCCTTGGCTGCCCTGGACTCACTTTGTAGACCAGGCTGGCCTGGACTCACATAGATCCACTTGGTTCTGCCTCCCAGTGCTGGGATTAAAGGCGTGCACCATTGCCGACCAGCAAGGATGAGTAAATCTTAACTGTGGTCTGTCATTGGGTCTTCTGACCCTTTGAAGTGTGGAATTTTTTTTTTTTTTTTGACAGGGTTTGCTGTGTGTCTCTGGTTGTCCTTTGGTGAGTGAGCATTTCCAGCTTAAGTGTGCTGACCAGGCTGAAATAAAACTAGGAAAACAGAATATTCATGATTATAATCAAAATCACTATTTATTTATTTATTTAATTTGTTGCTTTTTTGAGTTTAGGCCTTGCTGTTGCTGGTTTTGTTCTCCTGAGCTCAGGGCATTTTCTTGCCTTATCCTTGAATTGCTGGGAGTACAAGTGTGTGTCACCACATCTGGCCTTTATTGTAGTTTTAATTTTGAGACAGTCTTACTACGTAGCCTAGGCTGGCCTCATGCCTTTGTCTCCTGAGTATTGGTGTTATAAGCGTGTGTCACCATGTCTGCTTTTGATTGTCTTTTATGGACAGGCCACATGACATTTTAATTTTAGTTTGGAGGAGAGAGAAAGAAATATTTTAAAAGCTCTGTAGGAATTAGAATGCAGGGCCTTACATTTCTTAAAACATGTAAGTTTTGGAATTTCAAGACAAGGTTTCTCTGTGTAGCCCTGGCTGTCCTGGTCTCACTCTGTAGACCAGGCTGGCCTCAAACTTAAGAGATTTGCCTGAGTTTTGAGAATCTGAGGTCGAGAGATTCAAGATATTAGGCAAGTTATTCTCAAAGTAAAACTGAGGTCTGTGAAACATTATATTTAATTTTTCTTTCTGCGTAGAAAAGGAGGTACTTTAAAGTTTCTGTGTCTGTGTGAGTGATTTCCTGCTGCCTCAGGATAAATAGTAAAAAGTTAATCCATAACCAGTCAGCTGAAAAGTTATGAAAGAGAGGTGTGGGAGGAAAAATATTTCAGTTTTTGTAAAAGGTATGTTTGTTTGTTTTGTTTTGTTTTTGAGACAGGGTTTCTTTGTGTAGTTCTCACTATTCTGGAACTCCCTCTGTAGAGCAGGCTGACCTCAAACTCAGAGATTCCCCCTGCCTCTGCCTCCTGAGTGCTGGGATTAAAGGTGTACACCACCACCACCGCCACCTGGCTGATAGCCTTATACTTAGTCATGTGTATGTGTGAGTCTGTGTGTGGGTGTGTGCACATGAGTGTAGGTGCCTTTGGAGGCCAGGAGGAGGCGTCAGATCCCTGGAGCTGCTGGAAACTGAACTTAGGTCCTTTGGAACAGCAGGCCGCTCTTTAACTGCTGAGCTATCTCTCCACCCTTAAAATGCATTTAACTTCAATTAAGCAAGGTCAATCAGGACCTTGTCTGTGGAATTTTTTTTTTCTTTTCTTTTCTTTTCTTTTTTTTTTTTTTTTTGTGATTTACTGTTTGGCAGACCTGCCTAGTGCTTCAGAGGATGACATCTGGTTACATTCTTGAAAAAATAAGAAAGTGAAGGTCTTATTTATGTCTAAATAGTTTTATACTGAAATTGTATTTGTTAATTTTATTTTAAGTTTTAGAATAGCAGATATTAATAAAAGAACAGAAGTGGCTCTTTATGGTTTATTTTATTTTGTTTTATTTTAATGTGCATTGGTGTTTTGCTTGCATGTCTTTCTGTGTGAGGGTTGGAGTCCCTGGCTCTGGACTTAGAGGCAGTTGTGGCTGCAGTGTGGCTGCTGGGATTGAACCTGGGTCCTCTGGTAGAGCAGCCAGTGCTCCTAACTGGTGAGGCCTTTCTTCAGCCCTGGAGAAAATCAATCTTAATTTGGTTTAGGTAATATGGTAAAAGCCACAAAGGAAACCATGTGCTTTCCTTTTCCTTAGACTTGTGTGCGGGACAGAGCTGTTCTTTCCATCTTGGCTGTTCGGAACATCAGCAGAGAAGAGGCCCAGAAAGCCGTGGATGAGGTCTTCGAGTCATGTTTCAATGACCGTGAGCCTTTTGGCCGGATCCCACATAACAAGACGTACGCCAGATATGCCCACAGGGACTTTCAGGACCGTGATCGCTATTACGCAAACATATGAAGACGGGGCCGCTGTGTTCCTGGGCTTCAGGACCATGGGGAAGATGCTCAGGATGTGTTAAATGTAAATAATCACTTAGGTTCTGCAGATAACATGCAGAAGGTGCTCATTTTAGTGTTTGATTACAAAAAAATAAAAAGGCAGAAAGGAACTCCTTAAACTGCAAGGCAGTTTATAGCTAATCATTTAGTAAGTAAATAAGGTAAATAAATGACATTTTTGTATTATTTTTTAATGCTTTTGTAATTTGTTCTTCTTTGAGATTATTTAAAAATTCTGTTATGAAGTCCGTGAAGCATACACTTGGGATGGTGGTGGGTAATGAGGGGCAAATCGTTTACATATAATGAGGTGGTGACACTGTAGGACAGTGGTTGAGAGAATGAAAGTTGGGAATCATTCACTCAAGGTCAGTGTCGTCTCTCTGTCCATTGTGTATGTATTGGAGGACTTTGACTTAATTTCCCGGGAACAGTCCAATAATAGGCTACTTTTTTTCTTTTAGATTTTATTTGTTTTTATTGTATGTATATGCGTGTTTTGTCTGTAAGTATGTCTGTGCATGTGCATGCCTGGGGCCTGAGGAGGCCAGAAGAGGGCCTTGGATCTCCTAGAACCGGAGTTACAGATGATTATGACGAGATAGTGCTCTTAAACGGCTAAGCCATCTCTCCAGTCCCCCTTATTAGGTTTTTAAAAGTTAAAGGACTACGTTCAATCTAAAATGCAAATTAGTTTTTTATGTATTTATAAAACTTTTCTTATAATAATTTTCAAATATTTTGTCATCCCACGTATCTGAATTTTAGATCCAGAAAACATTCTAGCCAGTGTGGTGGTGTACCTATATTCCTAGTACATGGGAGGAAAAGGCAGGAGGGTCAAGAATACAAGGCCAGCTTTGGCTACATAGTAAATTGAAGGCTAGCCTGGGCTACGAGAGTGTCTTGGAGGGGAAAGGAAAACAGCGGGCTCTCGTCTGCACCTCCTGACTGGCTGTCTTCACCGGCCGACGTGTGCAGTCCAGACTGGAGTATGTGGGTGTGATGAGTCGAGAACTCATGGGCTGTGGTCTTTCTACCTGAAGTGGAAACTATGCAGAGATCCTCCCACCTCTGCCCCCAGCGCTGAGATTAAAGCTGTGTGCCACCGTGTCCAGATAGCTTTTATTTGAGGTTTATTTTTTATTTTATCTGTATTAGTGTTTGGTCTGTTTGTTATCTGTGTATATGTGTCACGCATGTGACTGGTGTCTGAAGAGGCCAGGAAAGGGCATCAGACCCCCGGGAACTGAAGATGGTCTGGAGCCACCATGCGGGTGCTGAGAACTGAACCCGGGTCCTCAAGAAGAGCAGCTCTTCACTGCTGGGCCATCTCAAGCCCCATGTAGTTGGTTTTAATTCTGTGTAACTTTTCTTAAGTTGGCATCTTTTTCAGGAACTCTTTGTCTGCATCTGCATCTTGAAGTGTTCCCCTGGTGGCAGTTTTAGGGTTTGTACTAAGGCCTTTGATCCATTTTGAGTTGATTATTTTTACATTTTATTTATTATTTACTTGTTTAGTGTGTGTATGTATGTATACATGTATGCATGTGTGCCATGGTGCATGGGTGGGGGTCAGAAAACAACTTGAGGGAGTTGGTTTTCTTCAATAATGTGGATCCCCAGGATCAAACTCAGGCCACTAGGCTTGGTGGCAGGCATCTTTACCCACAGAGCCGTCTCTGTAGTACTGAGTTAATGTTTGTATAGGACAAGAGACAGAAACACCAAGTTTCCTTCCATACGTGGGTATCTAGCATTCCTGATCTCTCCCCTAGTGTGTGAACTATAGAGTTAAAAAAGTAGAAAAAAGAGAGACACATAGGTAGGAGGTGAATAAAAACTTGAAAGAAGAAACTGAAATGGTGAAAATCAGCTTATGATATATTCAAATCCAGGTGAACATTGTGACCTATCGTCATGCTTGACATAAGAACTAACTGATTATGTTGACATACATACAGTTTTGAAAAGGTGAGTAGTAAATGAGTATGCATTTATATTTTTTAGGTGGTAGAACGTGGAAAAGCGGATGCAGTACAGAGCCTGTCTTAGTCAGTGTTCTGTTGCTGTGATTTAGCACTTTTATGTGTATGAATGTTTGCCTGTGTGTATGTATGTATACCATGTGCTGCGTCTGTTTTTCACAGAGGCCAGAAGATGGTGTCAGGTCCCTTGGAGCTAGAGTTAACAGGTGTTTGGCCTCCTGTTGAGGGTACTGGCCACTGCACGGGGCTCTTCAGGGCTCTTAACAGCTGAGCCGTGTCTCTAGGTTCCCATCCCCACTGCTTCTTTGATGTGACCTTGGGATGACCTATTTTTCTCCCAGAATTACCCCGACATCAGGGCTAAGCTTAAGTGCTTGGAGAGAGGACCTCTAACTCCACAGGCAGAAGTCTTAGCACTGGCCTTTAAGGTGTACCATGGGGGAGATGAGAAAGCCCGAAAGCAAAAATACCAAATGCTGGCCAAGGCCATCTGACTGGCCTCAGCCACTACCCAGACTCCCTTGCCTCCTAAGGCATGAGGACCACGGGATCCCTGTTTCAAATGTGGTCAAAAAGGTCACTGGGCTCGGTTTTGTCCTAACCCGCAAGGCACTGGGGCCATGTCCAAAATGCCACCAAGAGGGACATTGGGGTGTTGACTGCCACCGTTTCTCCCATGATATGGGGGCATCACTCCCAGATAGCTCTCCGGCCGATATCTTAGGCCTGGATATAGGTGACTGAAGGTGTTTGGGTTCACTTGACCCGACCACTGCCATCACTAGCAGGGAGCCACGGGTAATTATCATGGTATGGGGCAGTCCATCTCCTTCCTTGTGGACACCAGAGCCACTTACTCAGTCCTGATGGAGCATTGGGGACCAGCCTCTCCTTCCAGTTCCCGTATTGTCTGGGTAGGCCACAGCCTTGCCAGCCTTGCTGGACTCTGCCACTTAATTGTATTTTCAGGGGTGTTCCCTTGTCTCATTCCTTTTTAGTGATGCCAACCTGTCCAGTTCCCTTACTGGGAAGGGACTTTTTAGCCAAAGTGAGAGCCCCTATCTCCTTTACTCCACCCATTCGCCTGACCCCAAGCTTGCCAGCGTCCTCTCTCCTCCTCCTCCTAGCTACCCTACCTAACAGTTGTGACATGTCCTTCCTTTACCAGCCCCTCAAGTGGATCCCCAAGTCTGGGATGTCTGAAACACCTCTGTTGCTAGGCAACATTCCCCTGTGGTCATTCAGCTACAGGATCACACCTGGTATATTACCTAATCCCTGGGGATGGGAGAAGCAGAGAAGGTAAACACTCCTCTAAGTGTGGAGAGCTGCTTGTTTGTCAAGCTGCTTTGTTATTTATCAAAAAACTGTTTTCACCCTGCCTTCACCTTGAGACAGAGAAAAGAGGAAGTTTCACCAAGTTCCTTCAAATTTGTTTGTGTGACCTTGGACCATAGTTGCTATAGAGAAGTAGTTTTAGAAAACAAGTTTGGCAGTTCCAGGAACTTCTTGTATTGATGTGACTTGCTTTAATTATTTTAATCCTCACTCCCCACTCAGGAACTCTGCCAGCGGGCTCTGGCATCTAAGGTCATTGCCCCCCCTCCCCCCGCCATGCCCCAAATAATACAAACCTGTCATTTCGTCTCCTATTTCAGACTCTGACCTCAGCCTACAGCTCCTTAATGTGACCCAACTGGGCCATTTTAAAGCTTGCTGGCTGTGTCCAACCTGGGACCAACTCAGAACTACTGCTGACAGCTTCTCTGGTAACTCTGTCAAGTAACCTTACTTCACCATTCACTAACTGCCCTGACTCTGATGTTGTCACAACCCTTTACCTTTTTTGTATCACCCTCTTTGGCATGACAAGCTGTTTCAAGGCATCCAGGACACACTCTGTAGGAATGCTAAGTTCCTTAGAGTGTAATAAAACTATAATCCTTGATACCTCATCTCAACCCCAATGCCCTACTGCTAATAATACCTCGATTCTTTGTGGTACTCAGGTCTACTATCGTCTGCCTGCTGGTTCGTCAGGAGATTGCATGCTTGTGCTCCTCTTCGCCGAGCCGGGGGTGATAAATGAAAAGGAGCCCCTTCCGATCCTGGTCTTGAACTCTATAGCTGCCCAGCAGGACAAGAGGGCAATTCAAATCTTGTCCCTCCTGGCTGTTGCAGGAATCAAGGCAGCTGTTGGGACTGGACGGCAGGACTAGCCACTTCACTAACTTTGTATTATCAGCTTTCTTCCCAGTTCATCTGGAACCTCCAGCAAGTGGCTCAGACAATACTAACTCTCCAAGGACAGATCGACTCACTGGCAGCAGTAGTACTTCAAAACTGACGAGGATTGGATCTCCTCACAGCTTTGCATCTTCCTCCAGGAGGAATGCTGTTTTTATGTCAACCAGTAACAGACAAAATCCAACAACTCCAGACAGATTTACAAAATCGAAGGCAACAGCTCAAGGCCTCTAGCACTTGGGCCTTCGAGAACCGGTATGGTAATGGATTCTGCCCTTCCTCACACCTCTTCTGCTGTCTTTCTGCTTGCTTTTTGCACCCTGCTTTATTAACTTCCTTTCAACTTACATTCCTCCAACAACAAATGCAAAAATTCTCTAACCAAACCATTAATCAGTTACTCTTACAGGATTATTCTGCCCACAGAACCAGATGACAATGACCTTCCAATCGACCCTGATGGTGGGGACTAGCAATACCCTGAGAATGACAACTCCCCTAATCAGTAGGAAGTAGCTTAAAGAGCAAAGGTTGCCCCTATTTCCCCCCTACCATCACCCCTTCCTAGCTCCTCACTTTTTAATAAAAAGGGAGGAATGTTGGAATCCGAAAGCAGGCATTTCTACAGCCAGCCCCAAGGGACCTGACAAACCAGATATCAGGCATCTGTGAAGCCATCCACTGAGCACCTGAAACCACCTGTGCATGGTCTGGGTCACCTTATAAGAGAACTCGAACTCCCTCCCCTCTCCTGCCCTGCCCAGAGACAGTCTCTGTGACCCCTTCTCCCTTCCCTTAATAAACCTCCCATGTGGAACCAGTCTCGAGGCGAGATTTGTGAACCCACCATGTAATTTGGCTGCACAATCCTAAGAGTAACTAGGTTTGATAATATCTTGGCTGGCTATTTCTTTCCCCATGAGAAAGAGAAGTTGGATGGTTAGAAATACTGTGTTCTGATAGTTGTTCTCTGAAATCACAGTTTGGTGCTCTACTCTGCCTGTCTTCCTCCTGAGGGCAGAGATGAAGAAAACAGAGGTTTCCTCGTTGCTTAATGTTGAAGTTTCAGCAAAGACTGTGGAGGCACCAGTTAAAAAGATAAAGCTTTATTCCAGAAAATGTCAGACATTTAGAGAAAGGTAGTATCAAGAATTACCCCCTCCCCTCCTAACCTGTCACTCAGGAGAGACCACTTCCACAACTGACATCTTTGTGTGCTCACCTTCCCTCAGGAAACCCTCACAGGACTGAGCCCAACAGTCTGAGCTGATAGTGGGTGACGCCCCTCCCCCGACATAAGACATTTTCACCATCCCAGAAACCTTCGTTTCTCAGCTTATTTCCCCTTCACCTGGCAGGACTCCTTTGTTCTCATTTATTTCAGCAGAGATTAGATTTGCCCATCCTAGAATTTCAGGACCATGGCACCATCAATCTTTTCTCTCTCTCTATTTTGGGCAGGATCTTACTGTGTAGCCCAGGTTGGCCTGGAACTGGAAGAACTGGCTGCCTCTGCCTGCTGAGTGCTAGTGCTGAAGTTGTGCGGCTCTGCCCAGTGGTGTGCACTCTTACTATCGGGGTTCTTTTGCTCAAAATGTTGGTGGACCCTCACCCTGTTTACTTATACCTTCACATATCACTAACTCCCGTTTCTCACCGAGAGAATTCTGTGGTATAAATAGGTCATGACTTGTTTGTTCATACTTCTGTTTGTAGATATTGGATTGCTCCTAGTAATTCGGTGGTATAAACACACCTCACGAACAGGGGTTCATTTCAGCTCACACTCCAAGGCACAGGCCGCTATGGTGGGAAAGGAGCTTGAAGCAGCCGGTCATATTGTACCCACAGTCAGAAACGGGAACAGTGAATGCATAGCACCGTGCTCACTCACTCTCTCTCTCTCTTTATGTATTATGTATACAGTGTTCTGTCTGCATGAACACCTGCGGGCCAGAAGAGGGCAGGTCTCATTATAGATGGTTGTGAGCCACCATGTGGTTGCTGGGGATTGAACTCAGGACCTCTGGAAGAGCAGCCAGCGTTCTTAACCTCTGAGCCACCCCTCCAGCCCCCTCCTTACTTCTAGTTATGCAGTGCAGGATCCCAGCCAGTGGATGGAGCTGCTCAATGTGGGGAAGCCTCCCCACTTCAATTATGGTGCATCCAGCCATCTCTCCCCCAGGTGAGTCTAGGGTTTTGACAAGTTGGCAGCTAACCGGGCTCAATTCAGTAATAGGAGCCTCCCCACATTGCCTGGGGGGCTGCTTAAAAAATACTCAGGGCCTCCAGCGATGTAAGGATCTTCTGGGAAGCCCCACTTTCCAAAGATTTTTATACAGCCACCGTGTGGCCCAGGCTCTTAGTCTCAATAGACAGATGTGGAACGCCAAAGTGTCATTCAAACCATGGCACTGGTGGCTAGGATGCGGCTAGTTTGGTGCAAGAGTGAAATGTTATTTAATTTTCAATGGGCTTATTTGATGTCTAGAGGCCAGCCTTGGAATTACAGATGGAACAATCCCACTTAATGGCTGATAATGACATGTAAGAACAAAGGGACAATGGCTAGAATGGGTGAAAAAGAGTCAAAGGTCACACACTGGGAATAACAGTATCTAAAGTTGTGTCTGGGAAGGGAGAGTTGGAAAGAATATGGTTATGGAGGTCTCAAATGAGCGGCATTCTATAAGAGAGTTCCCGAAAGAGAGGGAATGTTGAAAGCATTAATTATCACTGGCTGAGTCATTCAGATGACAACTGAAAATAGGCCTTTGATACTCACCATGCCTGTGTGCTCCAAGGAAGCGTTGTGACTGCGAGGTGGCAGGCTCAGGTGGGGCTTGAGTCCCAGTCTCTTTCCTTGGCAATTCCTGCTCAATGAGTGCTGAATGCAAGAATATTCCAGTACCAAATCCTAGGACTAATTATGGGGATATTAGGTGTGATGGCACACGAATTACTTTCAGGAACTTGTTCCTGTGAAATGTTGGAAGGCGTTGGCAGATTCACTATACTTGCTAAAATGTGAAGGTATAAGTAGTCAAATTGATGGGCTTTGAACCCGAAAGATCAAATAGTTCATTTAATCTTATTAACCAAATTGGTTTTAAACCGGTGGAATTATTTGCGGTGCTTAAGAAGTCATTATTCTCCAACTGAGTGGACAAATGGGTCACCTTGGGATTTGCAACTGGAGTTCTCCTTTATGGCAGTGCAGTGGGGACAGAATCATCTGCCCCAAAGAGGCACTCAGCAAAGGTTCACCAGACCTGTCTTGATTAATTTCTCAAAACTGCATGAGGAGATTTGCCAATTACACTCTGCAGGGTTGATCTGATGAGCCTCACACAGTTGCTCAGTCTGCACACGTTGCTGCTTGGAGCGGCAGCTGATCAAAATGGTTAAGAAACACCTGGCAGAAGTGATCTACAAACCTCTAATGCGACTTGTGCTTACATGGTTTAGATGGCCGTTATCTTTGAGATGAGGGGGTGTAGAACCATCTCACACAGATTCTGACACCGTTTCTAAAGGCGCAGGCCTGGAGCAGGCACTTGGTCTTTTTTGCAGAATTGAGAAACACTCCTTGAAAAACCTTGACAACCCCTTCCTGGCTGCATATGGGCCCCTAATGCAGGGTTCTTTGAGCTCTGGCCTCAGGGATCTTACCTAACTTGGCAACATATGGAGCTTAGCATTGTGGAATTTTAGGGCTCCCACATGGGATTCAGGGGTTCAGGCTTGAAGGGTGCTGTGGCCTGAGGGTGTTCTTCCTTCCAAATGTACCATTCTTCAAATGGCACATGAAAACACACAGGGCCTGTTTATAAATGTTAATTCTGGCAACCTTGAGAAATAAGCCATATAAAATGAAAACTGAAAGGTATATATAATAAAATTTGAACCTATATGATGTGCTATCTATCATACCCACATAAAATACCTTTTCCGGTACATTTTATTTACACAATCACATAGGACCACAGACACATCCTCACAAGCATCACAGGCACTGTCCTGCCTCTGCCTTCCAAGTTGCTAGGATTATAGGCATGTGCCACCATGTCCAGCCAGGACATTTCATCATTTAAAGAATAATGCACCAGCCATGAGGTGCACTATGCATGGAGAGGACCTAGAACCCCTGCTCAGATGTATCCGATAGGCAGCTCAGTCTCCCTGTAGGTGCCCTAATAAGGGGAACAGGGGCTGTGTATGACATGGACTCTGTTGCTCCTTGGTGTTTTTGTGGCCGTTGTCAGGTCACAGGAAGAGGATGCAGGCAGTCCTAATGATAGGCTGGGGTCAGATGGTAGGGGAGGAGGGCTCACCCTTTCTAAGAAATAGGGGAGGAGAATGGGGGGGGGGCGGGAGGGAGGCTACAATCGGGATGTAAAGTGAATAAATTATAAAAAATAAATTTAAGTAATAAAAAAAGAATAGTATAGACTCCATGATCTCAGCGCAACAAGAAATCTGAGTACTTTTGACCAAGAAATCTCTTTGAGATGAGGGTGAAACACGAAACAAGTTTATGCATGCTGATTGCCTTGTGTTTTGTGCAAAACAAACCATTACATGATTAACCCCCCTCTGCAATGTTAAGGAGGAAAAGAACGGAAGTGGAACGCTTGGAGAGCAAGCGGTTGGAAGCGCTACCCAGCAGCAGAGGGCGCGCGTGCACTAGCGATGAGTTTCCAGTCACACCCGA
>CM053753.1:38211986-38265861 GCA_028658305.1 Pachyuromys duprasi | reverse complement strand
GGCTACGCTTGGGATGCAAAGTACCTAACCTGTGATTGATACAAAAATAAATAAATTAATTAAAAAAAAAGAAAGTGCTTGCTTACCTTTTGAGTTTATGCTGTTTTTCCTCAGGGTTAAAGCACCACGGTCCTATCTTCTCCCTTTTCTCCACATAGCCATGAGTTAGACCTCCTACTCTTTAGCAAACTAACGGGAAACAAACCACAAGCACAGATAACAAAGTTACCATTTGAGCTGTCCTTCGCAGGATTCAGGAAGGGAAGTTTCTGGAAGACTCATTGGCTTCAGTGTTTCACAGGTAGCAAGCATATTGCTTCTTGAACTTTAATTGGCAAATGTATTCTTGTAGAGCATCTTAGACAATATTCTGCAGCGTGGGTGTCCATCCATGGTGGGTGGACTTAGAAAACACACAATGGAGGTTTATTTAGCCATTAAAAGAAGAATAAAATCATGTCACTTGCGGGGAAAATGGAAAGAACCAGAGATGGCTGTTTTAAGTGAAATAAGCAGACTTAGAAAAACAAGTACCCCATGCTTTGTGTCATGTATGGAATCTAGATCAAAACAAACAAAAGAAACCATGAACGCAGGAGGAAGATTTGGGGAAGAGAAGAGGCTCAAGAGGAGTTGGGGGAGGTAAGAGACAGTAATGGGTAGTGAATATGATCAAAATAGATTACATGCATGCATAAAGATGTATTGATGAAAAATATTATTATATACAGTCAGTGCATGTTAATTTTTATTTTACATGTATGGGAGTTTTGCCTGTATGTATGTATGTGCACCACACATCTGCCTCGTGCGTGTGAAGGTGAGAAGAAAACTTTGGAACCTCTGGAGCTGGAGTTCCAGATGGTTGTGAGATGCCATGTGGTTGCTGGGAATTGAATTCAAGTCCTCTGCAAGAGCAGGCTGTGCTCTTAACTGCTGAGTCATCACTCTAGCCCTGTGTGTTAATAAAAAAGAGATAAAGTTTTGTGGACGGAAGTTAGGTCATTGGGAACAAGCCTTTGCTGGGAATATTGGTATTTGGCTTCCAAGTCATCCTGTTTTCTAGCCACCTTGAGACAAAGCTTCACCTGTACTAGTTTCCGCCATGATGCTATGTTGGCTGAGGCCCAAGGCAACAGGGTCACATGACTATGGACTGAAAGTTCAAAATTTGTGAATCAAAACAAACCTTTTTTTTTCTTAAAAAAACAAACAAACAAAAAATCCCCTTTGAGCCCTTATTCCATAGGTCTGGGGTGGAGGTTAGGCCTCGTGTTACTTTTCTAAAATAATTTTAATTTTTATTGAAAATAGATTTTTCCACACTATATATTCTGATCACCGATTTCCTTCCCCCAACTCCTTCCAGATCCTCTCCACCCACCCAAGTCCACACCCCCTCTTTCTTTCTTTCTCATTAATAAAAAAACCAAACAAAACCAAAATAGGACAAAACAAGCAAATAGAAAAAAAAAGCTGAAGAAAAAGCACAAGAAGCCCATACAGATGTAGAGATACACACAGCCCCACACAGGAATCCTATAAAAACACAAAACCAGAAACCATAATGTGTGCGAAGGACCTGGAAAGCAAAGGACAAACACCATCAACAACAAAAACTTGACCAAGCATTTTGCACAGAGAACCTACCAAACTGCCACTGAGTTCATTTTGTATCTGCCATCTTCTGCTGGGCGTGAGGTCTGCCCTTAAGAGCAGTCTTAGTTTTCATTTGTGAGTTTTTACCATTGGAGATAGTTTCTGGGTTAGGGATGTGGGATGGTGTCCACTTCCCTTCTTGGTGCTGGGACTCCATCTGGTTCAGACTCACACAGGTTTTGTACATGCTCCATAATCTCCGTGAGTTCATAGGTGCGTGGGTCTGCTGTGTTTAGAAGACCTTGATTCCCTGGTGTCTTCAATCCCCTTTGACTCTTACACTCCTCTGCCTCCTCTTGCAAGGGGTTCCCTTAGCTGAGAGGGGGGATTTGATGGAGATAGTCCTCTTATGACTCAGTGATCCTAGCTCTCTCACTCTCTGCACATTGACTGGCTGGGGTCCCTGTAGGAGGAAGCTTCTCTGATGCAGGCTGAGTAAGACACTGATGTGTGGGTATAGGAGAAAGTTGTGAGGAGTTACTTTATTGCTTCATTCTGTTCAGAGAACAGTAGTATTCAGTTTGCCCCTTGGCTCATGGCCTTTCTAGTGTCAGGTTCTTGTACCTGAAATCCAATCGGAGAGTGGCCAGCTGCTCCCACAGATTTTGTGCCACTCTTTAACCAAGGCATCCTGTGGGCAGCTCAGCATTGCAGATCAGTTAGAGTTTCCCTTTCTCAGGTAGTGTGCAGAGTGCTGTCTCATACCATGAACATTAGGGGTTCATGTAGGAGTCAGGAGGGGTGAGGGCTCTATGGGGGCACCAGCTTGACTTCTTCATGTCCAGTGAGTTGTGTAGATGTTGTCTTCGGCAATAGGGCCTGACTGTCAGTTTATGGAGAGCAGCCAGGCCTGGGGGTGGAAACCCTGCATTGCAGTTGCTTCTGATGTGAGGTCTGGGTGGAAGTTTGAATGAAAATGGCCCCCACAGGCTCATGGCGAGTGGACTATTTGAAGAATTAGGAGCATTGGAGTGGATGTGGTCTTGTTGGAGAAGGTGTGTCATGGGGTAGGGGCAGGCCTAGTTTCTTCTGCTGCTGCTGCTGATCTTATGTAGAACTCTCTAGCACCATGTCTGCCTGCTTGCATCCATGCATGCTTCCTGTCATGAAAGCAATGGGCTAAACCTCTGGAACTGCAAGCCAGCCTCAGGTAAACATTTTCCTCTATAAGAGTTCCACTGGTGATGGTGTCTCTTTGGAGCAATAGAGCATGATAAAGACAGACTGCATTCTGGGTGGACAGAGCTAATCTGTCTTTGGCTCACCTGGAATAATCTATAATCTATTAAGCAAGTAACTTACATAAAACATATCACAGACTACTTAGAGCTCAGGGTCTGGACACAGAAACCACATTTCTCAGTGTGGAGCTATCACAGGGCATTGCGGTATCCTTCCAGGACTGAAGCTCTTCACCTATGAAGTTTGTTCTGCAGACAAAGCTGCCTTAGAGCCTCCATTTATGAACTTTCTCCATGTTCCATGCCAGCTTTTCTAGTCTCTTCTGCATTAGACTCCCGGGTGGAGTTAAAAACAAAAACAAAACCAAAACAAAACAGAGTCCCTGAGAGTGGGACCCAGTCATTTCCTCTTCTGAGAAATCTCTACAAGTAATTCTAATGTGCAGCCAGAGTTGAGACTCGATGTTTTAAATACCCAAATTTTCATCTCAGTGTTGCTATGGTGATTTTCTCCTTCCAAAATGGCTCTGCCAAAAGCCTGTTGCTAATCCTCGAGAGCTAGAGAATTCGTAGCTGGTTTGTACAGCGCCAGGGCTCTGGCTTTCTCAGGCTGGAGCTGTGTGAGGGTTGCAGATTGTACTCAGTTGCCTGCTGCTTAATCGGAAGGACTCTCATATTTGAACCTCTCTCAGGACAAACAACTCATTAGGCAGAGACAGCTTCGGCAGTTTGAGTGGGGTGTTTTCCCTGCCTGACACAGCCGGCTTACAGTTGTGTGTGTGTATTTTTTTGTAAAGATTTACTTATTTATTATGTATATTGTTCTGTCTGCATATACACCTGCACACCAGAAGAGGGCACCAGATCTCATTATGGATGGTTGTGAGCTACCATGTGGTTGCTGGGAATTGAACTCAGGACTTTTGGAAGAGCAGCCAGTGCTGTTAACCTCTGAGCCATCTCTCCAGCTTGATTTTATTTTACTTTTTTAAGCCTTCAAAGCAGGCTACAGTGTCTGTGATGTGAGAGGCCAGCTAGTTTGGATTTCACAGGCTTAAAAGGTTGCCAACTGAGAAATGGGGGGTAGGGCAGGGGGTGGAGGAGGAGGAGACATTGACTTTGAAGTCCTGCCTAATTTGGACTGTTTTTGTAAAAGTCTGCCAAGAGGATCTTTAAAATGAAAAAATGTGGACCTGAGAGCTGATGCAGACGGGCCTGAGTTCTCAGTACTCTCCTCTGGGGTCTCAAAACTGCCTGTAACTCTAGCTTCAGGGTAGCCCGGTGCCTCTGCACCTGCTGGCTGACACCTGCTGGCTGACACCTGCTGGCTGGTGCGACCCCGCATACATACAACTAAAAATAACAGAAGTTAAAACAAAACCAGTGCGGGTCAGCGGTGGAGTGCTTGCCTATCCTGCGTGGGCCCTGGGTTTCATACACAGCTGCACAGAGTAAGGAAGCTGAGACTAAACAAAATTTACACAGAAGTCATCTGGAGTGTGAGTCATGATTCCAACCAGTGCCCCATGTGTTCTCCACCTTTTTTTTTCTTAATTTTTTTTTATTATTTGAGAATTTCATGCAGTATATTGTTATCATATTCTTTCCCATCTGCCAACTCCTCCCCATCATCCTCCCATGTCACATGATCACGTTCTCTCTTTTCTTTTTTTCTTTCTTTCTTTCTTTTTTTTTTTTTTTACATTCTCTCTGAAAAGCCAAACCCAAACCACAAAAGTAAGAAAAGCTACCAAAATACGTGGAATCTGGTTTGTGTTGGTCATCTACTCTTGAGCTCGGAGCCTGCCCCGGACTGTGGCTGACACACCCAGTGACACTCCATTGAAGACAGCTGACGTTCCTTTCCCAGGAGGTAGCGATGACAGATAATGATGCTGCGGCAGGGGTACCATGGCAGGCCTATGCCAACGTGTGCCCCCTGGAGGAACTACGTGCCATGCAACAGATCTGCTGTAAGGAATTTTATTGTGGGAAGTGAGCAGGGGTCGGGTAGGGCTGAAGAAGGGGTAGAAAAAGTGAGTGGGCCATGAGGGCAGGGACTGGGACAGGGACAGGGAGGGAGAGAGAGAGAGAGAGAGAGAGAGAGAGAGAGAGAGAGAGAGAGAGAGAGAGAGAGAGAGAGAGAGAGAGAGAGAGAACGTGAGGGTGCAGGGAAGCTGGAACACAGAGAGGGGCTGGAATAGCAGGGATTTTTATATCCCATGCACGCCTGGCAGAATGATGATGACGTAAGCAATTGCTAGAACCCGGGAGGCAGGCCAGCTGAATCGCCTGTAAGCTAACAGGGTGTTGGATACAAAGAGCTTCTTGCGTAGGGACTTTGTGTGCAGTTCCCCTCCTCTGTACCGGGATTTTTGTCCGATTTGAACCTGTTGAGGTCTTGTGTGAGTTGTCACAGTCTCTGTGAGTTCATAATGTCTATCAGTTGTGTCTAGAAAATGTTTTTTTTTTCCCCCCTAGGTTCATCCACCACCTTTGGCTTTTAGGAGCATTCTGCCTCCTCTTCCACATAGATCACCAAGCCTCAAGAGGAGGGGTTTGATGAAGACACCCCACTTAGGACTGAGTGCTCCAAAGTCCCTCACTCTGCACATTGGCCAGTTGTGGGTTTTTGTGTTAATTCTGATCTACTGCTAGAAGCAGCTTCTCTGATGAGGGCTGAGTAAGCACTGATCTGTGGGCATAGCAGTGTGTCATCAGCAGCCATTTTCTTGCTCTGTTCCTTTTAGTAGAATAATTGTAGTAGGTTTTTCTCTAGGCTGGATCTAGCCCCCGCTTCTTGGCTGCTTCAGCGTTGTCATGTTTGCGTTTCATCTCATGATTATTCTTAAATCCAACAAAAGAGTGGCTGGTTCCCATCCCACTGGGCCGTGACTGCACCAGTGTATCTGGTAGGCAGGTTTCTGTTGTAGGTCTCAGGGCTTGTAGCTGGGTAAGAATAATGATGGCTTGTCTCCTCCAGTAGCTTGCTGAGTACCTCAAAGCAGGGTGAATACTAGTCAGTAGGGCTTGGGCACCAGCTCGATTTCTCAGTGTGTGGTGACGTAAGTTAAGTCATGTCTTCAGCCCTAGGGCCTTGCCATCAGGCTGTGGAGAGCAACCGATGCCTGTGGGTAGTAGCTAGGCGTTTGTTCATGGAGTTACCGATGCTGTGCTGTGCCTTCCAGGGTGACCGGTGAGCAATGGTGGTGGTCTTTTCCTGCTGGGGTTCAGCTGTGGATGGTACTTTGATTTCAGTTACCTGCCCTATGGATGTCCCCACAGCATCAGTAGCCAGTTTACTACCTCCTGGTTCTTCTCCAGGGGCTGGTGCAGAGCAGCTTAGCTGGGCTGTCTGGCTGTGGCTGTCCCGTGAAGTTATGATCAAGCTGCTGCATGGCGCTGCAGTGTTTTGGAGGTTTGGGTTTATGATATGTAAACATGCTTTTGTTAAAGTTCCAATTTGGGGATGTTAGCTTGTCCACACCTTTTAGGTGTCTTGTGCGGAGCGTGGTCTGTGCCAGGTGGAATTAGTTGAGTTCTGAGGACTTCGAGGGGTACACGTGACAGTCCAGAGGAAGAAGGTGCGGCTGTTTTGCAGGAGGACCGCTTGCTGCTGGTTCATCCTGCTGCTGCATTTGCTGTTTGCGGATTTTCTAGTGACCTGGACCTCTGGATTTCTGGACAACCTGATATTGGTATTACCCCAAAAGAATCCTACAGCCCTACCCAGTGGGAAGAAGAGAGAACTCCGGCCCTTCCCCACTGACCTTCTTTTCCTCCTACCTGGTGTTGGAGGGTTGGAAGGGAGGTAGAAGAATTCAGTAACCCCAAATAAAGTAGGTTGGTTAAAAAAAAATCAAGGTAAGCCCTGTAGTTTGTCATCCAAGGCTTGACTGGGACAGGAAGATCTATTTCCCAAGCACCCTCTGTGGGAGGCAGCTCTCAGTTCCACGCTACACAGACCTTTCCATAGACTGCCAAGGGTCTCCACCATACAGCTGCCGGCTTCCCTCCACAGTAAGTGATCCCACAAAGCAGAAAGGTGGGAACTTCTTATCCGCATAGCTCTGGAAGTTGTCCTATCCTACTACCCACAGGTTTTCTGGATCCTTCAGACCATTTCTGAAACCGTGTAGAAACTTGACTATGAAAGGGTGGATACCCTTTCAGGAGGCAAGGACTACTAACAGTCGTCTTGGACACCTTTATAAGACCTGTTTCATTTTAATTTGTTGTTTTGGTGCTGTGTAGATAGAGTGCAAAAGGCAAAAATCGTTTAGTCATAAAAAATGAAGAAAATTTAAAATATAATTTAATAAAGTTCATGTTAATTTTAAGGATAAAGAAAATTTAAAATATTAAATATGTTACTTTTAAGGAAAAGCACAAAATATATAGCAAAATGAAACTCTAAAGATCGATCACCCAGATTTAATAAATATGCAGATTTGGCTACTTTTGTCTCATCTATTTCCTTTGTTCCACTTTTTTATTTTTTGGCCAAAATATTTTAAAGTAAAAACTCCTGAAATCAGACCATTTCACCTCGAAGCACTCCCTTTCACATCGCTCAGAAGTTTTTTTCTAAACGTAACCATCGTTGTACTCAACAAAATGAGTCTTGGTTATTCATTGCTCAGTCTGTATTCAAATCGCCCCACAGTTTTTTTTGAAACAGGCTACAAAAACCGCATTTAATTGTCTTTTGTTAAATTTGTTTTAATCAGTAGCTGTTCCTCTTGGGACACATTGTTCTGTGTTTTGATGCTCTTCCACTTGGATATGTCTCTGTCACTGTGGTTATTGCTCTTTGATTTTCTTTGGCCATTGGGAGCCCCTTTGAGTTGACTCCTATTTTTCTTTGGCATGAACTTACAAATTTTGAAAATTGCCTTTCATCTTGATGCCTTTTCTTGGAATGACCCATTTATTCAAGGAAGTCTTTCTTTTTCAGTGTGAGATACTACAGTGGCTACTAGTGGAATCCGAGGGAGGGCGTGGAGTGAGAGGAAAAAGCAGGGCCTTTGTGAGCAGCAGAACCCGCGGTTCAGTCTTCATGTTACTTGTAGCGTTTTATAGAAAGGATGCTTGGGCACAGGCACTGAACCCCAAATAATACATCATTCATGGGGAGAACATTTGAATATTCAGAACAAAGAGTTGGGACAGCTTCTACATGTCTCTCATTTAATTCTATGTTTTATAAAAAGTCTTTGTAGCCTTGACTATTCTGGATCTCGCTCTATAGACCAGGCTGGCTTCAAACTCGAAGCCATCCTCCTGCCTCTGCCTCCTGAGTGTTGGGATTAAAGGCTTTGAGAGAGAGTGAGTCCGTCTTTGCTGAGATGTTACCCTATCCATTAAAACCACAAAGGGCCTGGGTAAACTGTTACCCATAAAAGGAACCATTGTTCCATCTGGTGACACAAAGAGCAGAACAAAGCTTTCCACACACCTTCTGAAGCAGGACAGCCTGCATCTTTTGCAGAAAGACTTTCAGAAGGTGGAAGCCCACACATACAGGGTTTAAAGCAGAAAGAACATTCTTTTTTGTTTTTTTTTCAACAGAGTAAATATGTCAAGTACAGTGATATTTGCATATGCTGTATTTTAAAAATTGCATTTAGAGCCGCCTCATATATTCTGAATCTGGTAAGTGGAAGGCAAGGAGGTCACCTGTACAGCTGGTGCAGACGGTGAATTCCCACCAGGCACATCTTGAAATTCCAAAGTAAAGTGACAGGCAGAGCCCTCCATCTGTTGGGAGCCTGTTGAGAGGAGCACAGACACTTTACTATGGGCAGTGTATCTTGAGGGCAGCCGTCTCTATTAAGTGTCTTTAATTTCATTTACTTTCCATGTAATTATTCTAGAAAGCCACAGCTATGAACTGTATGGGATTACGTGTGCTGGCAAGCGTGCATAACAGTATGGAGTTAATGACACTACACGGAGGAAGAAATGGATACACGTTGTAACCCGAGACATGTTATAAATCACCCATTATTGAAAGCCATTTAACAACTGCTTGGTGGTCGTTAATCTGTGATGCCTGAAGTGTTGTGAGCCATACAGGGTAGGATAAAAATGTAACGAACTGTTTTAAAAACACTTGTGTGTTTTAAAGTTTTTTGCCTTGTTTTTTGTTTTTATGTTTTTGATACATGGTTTCTCTGTGTTGCCTTGGCTATCCTGGACTGGATTTGTAGACCTTGAACTCACAGAGATCTTCCCCACCTGCCTCTGTCTCTGGGATTACAGGCATGTGGCACTGTGCCTAGCTTGTTTTACAGTTTTAAACACAGACTTTTAAAAATTAAAAAAGATTTCCATTTATTTATTTATCTAAGCGTGTAACAGCCTGACCCCAGCCCCTCCCTCCTCTCCTCCCAGGCCCACCCTCATGCCCCATCCCCTATGCCCCTTCTCCTTTTTCTCAGAGAAGGGGAGGCCCCCAAGGGTACCAACCCACCCGGCACACCAAGTTGTAGCAGGACTAAGCACATCCTCTCCCACTGAGGCCAGACAAGGCAGCCCAGCTAGGGGAAAGGGATCCAAAGGCAGGCAGCAGAGTCAGAATCAGCCCCTGCTCCCATTGTTAGGGACCCACATGATGAGCAAGGTGCACATCTGCTACATATGTGTAGGGGCTCTCGGAGCAGCCCATGCGTGCTTTTTGGTTGGTGGCTCAGTCTCTGTGAGCCTCAAGGGGTCTCTGTAGTTTACTCTGTAGGTCTTCTCACAGTGTCCTTGACCCCTCCAACTCCCTCAACCTTCCCCCTCCCCTCCAACTATGCCACAAGACTTGAGCTTGGCCTATTGTTTGGCTGTGGGTCTCTGCTTCTGTTTCCATCAGCTGCTGGGTTAAGCCTCTCAGAAGACAGTTATGCTAGGCTCATGTCTGCAAGCATAGCAGAGTATCAGGAGTTGACTCTCTCCCAAGGGGTAGGTCTCAGGTTGGGCCAGTCATTGGTTTGCTATTCCCTCAATCTCTGCTCTATTTATATCTTGTAGTAGGAACAAATTTTGGGTTGAAGGTTTTGGGTTGGGGTCCCCCTCTTTCCACGGGAAGTCCCACCTGGCAACAGGAGGTGGTGACTTCAGGCTCTGTATCGCTCACTACTAGGAATCTTACCCTATTAGACTCCTGGGAGCCTCCCCTGTCCCAGAAATGGCCCCTGCCACCCAACTTCCATTCTTTCTCCCAGTCCTACTCCCTCGATCCCCTCCCCATACCTGAGCCCTACCTTGTTACCCTCGCTATTTCCCCCCCCCCCCCAATTCCCATCTACTTCAGATGTCTACTTTATTTCCTCTTCTGAGTGAGATTCGAACATCCTCTCTTGGGCCTCCCTTGGCTTCTTTGGGTCTGTGAA
Organism: Pachyuromys duprasi; assembly: GCA_028658305.1. NCBI lineage: Eukaryota > Metazoa > Chordata > Mammalia > Rodentia > Muridae > Pachyuromys > Pachyuromys duprasi. The sequence continues at coordinate 38,255,642 of CM053753.1, read as the reverse complement.
TTGTAGCCTGGTTATCCTGTACTATATGGCTAAAATCTGCTTATATGTGAGTACATACCATGTGTGTCTTTCTGGCTCTGGACTACCTCAATCAGGATGGTCTTTTCTAGTTCCATCCATTTGCCTGCAAATTGCATGATGTTTTTTATTTTTAAGAACTGAATAGTATTTCATTGTGTAAATTTACCACATTTTGTTTATCCATTCTTCAGTTGAGGGGCATCTAGGTTGTTTTTAGTTTCTGGCTATTACAAATAAAGCTGCTATGAATATAGTTGAAAAGTGTCCTTGTGGTATGGTGGAGCATATTTTGGGCATATGCCCAGGAGTGGTATATCTGGATCTTGAGGTAGATCTATTTCCAGTTTTCTGAGAAAGTGCCAGATTGATTTCCAAAGTGGTTGTACAAGTTTGCATTCCCACCAGCAATGGAAGAGGGTTCCCCTTGCTCTATATCCTCGCCAGTATCTCCTGTCACTTGAGTTTTTGATCTTAGCTATTCTGATGGGTATGAGATGGAATCTCAGAGTTGTTTTGATTTGCATTTCCCTCATGGCTAATGATGTTGGGCATTTCTTTAAGCGCTTCTTGGCCATTTGGTTTTCCTTTGTTGAGAATTCTGTTTAGCTCTGTACCCCATTTTTAACTGGGCTATTGAGGGTTTTTTTTTTTTTTTGGTGTCTAGTTTCTGGAGTTCTTTATATATTTTGGATATTAGCCCTCTGTCAGATACAGGGTTGGTGAAGATCCTTTCCCAGTCTGTAGACAGTCATTTTGTTCTGATGACAGTGTCCTTTGCTTTACAGAAGCTTTTCATGAGGTCCCATTTATTAATTGTTGCTCTTAGAGCCTGTGCTGTTGGTGTTCTGTTCAGGAAGTTGTCTCCTATACCAATGATTTCAAGACTCTTCTTCACTTTCTCTTCTATTAGATTTAGTGTGTCTGGTTTATGTGAGGTCTTTGATCCACTTGGACTTGAGTTTTGTGCACAATGAAAAATATGGATCTATTTTCATTCTTCTACATGTGGACTTCCAGTTAGACCAGCACAATTTTTTGAAGATTTTTTTTTTGTTGTTGTTGAAGAAATGGTTCAAACTAAAGAACTTAAGCAGATGTTTTGGTGCGACTTATAGAAAAGATACAGGTAGACCAACATGCATGCTCTGCCTCAGTGACCAGTGAAGTCACATGATTTTGGGGAAGTCAGCTTAACTCTCACTGTGTTCTAGTGTGAGCTTGTCAAAGAGATACTCTGCCATGCCCAATTCAGGGTGCCCATCTTGCACAAATTGGTCACGTGGTCACCTAGTTCTTTGATGGATTTCACCTGCTCATTCAGGTAATGTCTCAATGAAGTCACATAAGTGGGGGCTCATTTTTGTCAAGTTCCAGTAGTGACTGATTCACACTCTTTTCCAAGTGTAGTGCACACTCCATTGCATTCAGCCCATTCTCCCAGTCATCATGGTCTGGTTTCTTGATATCCCGCAGGAAGATCAGGCCACCTCGTTCGTTCTGCAGCTTTATCACTTTCAAGGCGTGGGCCTGTTCCCTGTCTTCATGAGATTGGTGGAGAAAGTATTTGGCAAATTTCCTCAGAGCCACATCATCCCAGTTGAAGTAGCAAGACACAGATAGATAGATTTAGGAGGCATATGACTCCAGGTTGATCTGGTTGATGGCAGCCTCAAGACTTGGTGGTAGTTCTGGCACACTTGCCAGGGAGACACAGTAGTCAAGGCTGCGGCCGGGCGAGGCATGGTGGCAATGCTGGAGCAAAGAGGAGGTTGACAAGGGCTCAGACTCGGAGGGGTCAAGCACTGCGTTCCATTCAAGCACTGTTGAACGTCACAAGATGCTTTCTTTTTTCCACTAAACACAGGTTATCGAAGAAAGAAAACACAATTACAAAGTGCCTTTCCAGTGAGTGATGGAATATGATACACAACTGCATACAGGCGTTAGGACAGGTGAGGTTATGACAGGCAACCTTCAACATCAGTGTCTGTAGTCCCTCACCTGCGTGACCGTTCTTTGCCATGACGTCTTCACGAGATGTACCACAAGTGATTACAACTTCCTGAAGTTGTAAAATAAATTTCTAATTTTTTTCTCCTTTTCTTTCTGAGGCAGCTCTGACTGTCTTGGAACTCAGTTCCTAGACCAGACTGGTCTCAAATTTGGAGTTCCCCCTGCCACTGTCTCCCAAACGCTGTGTTTAAAGGTGTGTGTCATCATGCCAGGGCGCACAATGAGTTTCTTGTCAAACACCAGGGCAGATACAAAGTGGTCTCTCTGACAAGGTCACTAAGGGTGTGGGTTTCACTGTGAGGTCTCCAGAGACAAGAGTGGGCTGAAGAGGGGGATGACCATTGTGTTACATGTCCCTCTGTGTCTTGGCCCTCACTCTTAGCATCCAGGTCAGCCATCCTGGAGTGTACAGGAGGCCTAATGAGGTGGCAACTGCCAAGAGTTTGGTGACCAGACGTTCGCTGGGTTGCCCGACAGCTGGGGAGCTGGGTGAATAAAATCCTCCCCTGCCTTTGCTTTGTTCTCCATAAAGGATGCTCTCCACATCTCTAGAAAGGGTGATGCTTAATGTTTCCAGAGAACTGTCTTTGTAACTGCTAATAAAGCAGTTATTATTCTAGGCTTGTGGGAAGAGCGGTCCCTAAGGAGGGGCCAGCTTGCCTTGGAATGTATATTGTCCTGGATTATCGGGGAAGTATCTAAGAGAAATAGGGTATGATGTCGCTCAACAAAATTAAAAGCACTGAAAAGCAATAATGGGCTTTCTACTGAGCCCTCTTTGGAAACAACAGCCTTACATGTTTATAAGTGTTTATACTACTCATTACAACAGCCTCCCAAGTAAGTATCAGTATCTTGAGCATCCAGGGCACTGGCTAGTGAGTGACAGAACTAGCCTCAGGTCCATATCTCTGTGACATCGCCATATCTATCTACTGTGCTGTATTGTTGCCAAGTGAGAGGGGTGGCAGGGCTTCCCGAGTGTGCCAGCTCAAAAGGTACGTACGATAAGGCGAGGCTTTTCATACCAGCGTGGACTGAAATATTAACAGCCTGCAACAGATCACAGAACTTTTCTTATATGGTATCTCACTGACTATCAAAAATATCAGGAGAGCATATCCTTTTATGGACAAGCCGTGTGAGTGTGAGAGAGAGAATTCCTTTTTACTTAACATGAAAAGAAATGCAAAAGTCATAAAGGCCCTGCTTCAGATTGATCTAAAGATAGATTGTGTTCCCCAATAAAGAGAGCCCTGCCCTGACTTGGACATGGCCCAGTTCTTGGCTCCTTTCCAGTTTTTGATTGATTGGGTGTTTGGCTAGTGACTGAGGCTTACCCGAAGATGCAGGCTCATGTTCTGGTTGGTCTGAATGCAGGGCCTGTGAGTCAGCACTCCTTACCTCCAGGGAAGACAGCAAGGGACCACCACAAAGGAACAGAAGGCAAATAAACTCTGGGCCCTTAGCCTGCTGTCCATTAAAAATAGGGCTTGTGTTTTTTGTTTTTGTTTTCCTGCCCCTGACCTTGCATTCCTTCAAAGGCTTTGTCATAAAGCACCCGATTAGATCAAGAGGCCAAATGCTTACATGGGGAGAGCTTTTACTGGAGAGAAACCTCACCCCATAAAATGCCTTGTAAGTCCTCAGAATGGACTCTGAGCCAGACAACCTACCACAGCTGAAGCCCAGCACTTGCTCTGAGCTGATTAAAAAAAAAAAATCTTTAAAATGTTTTTATTTTTTTGGCAGGACACCGTTTCACTGTTTCCCACTGGCTTTGCTGTAGGTATTACCTCTGCCTTGTGGGTTATCATAATTGCATGGGTTATTTCCCGGAAATTCAAAGCTGCCTCTCTCTTCACTTGGGCCTGCAGATGTCTGATGGGTGGCTGAACAGGGATAACAGGCTTGGTACCTCTGCCTTCGCACTGGGTCCACTCTGCCTGTAGACTCGCTGGTCATTTAAAAATGGTCTGCTGCCTGGAGCTGTTACATGTTCAGTCCACTCTGTCCTGTGCATCTCATGAGCCCAAGAACCAAAGGCCCCTGAGCCTCGTCACCACGCTCAGACCAAACCAGAAGGCCTGGAAATTTGTGTTGACATCAACAGTAGGAAGTTCTCGGTTCAGTTGATGGCCTGCAAACATCATGGGCAGGGTATCTGCGTACAAGAAGGGAGGGGCTTTTCTGAAGCTGTGGCCGTAGACAATGAAACACAAGCAGACTCGAGCGCAGCCCAGGATGACGATGCTGTCACTCCCTGGGACAGTGCTGGTCCTTTCTGCATGTGAGCCAGAACTTTGCTCATCTCGCTTGCAACATCCAGCCTGGTTTCATGTCTATCTTCTCTTGCCATAGATCCTATCTGGTGCCATAGGGACCCGGGCTGTGGAGTTGGAGGGAAAGAGATTGGATGATACTGACTGAAATAATTTGACAAAAACAGAACAAAACAAAACACCACAATCCCCAACATATTTATGTGGGGTCATGTATGTGGAGGTCAGAGGACAATGTTGAGTCAGTCTCCTACCCTTATGTGAGTTCTGAGGATTGAACTTGGGGTCAATACCCTTTCCATGCTGGGCATGCCACTCATCTCACCAACTCTAAAATAGTAGTTTCTTTCCTTCCTTCCTTCCCTTTTCTTCCTGTTTTTTTTGTTTTTGTTTTTTGTTTTTGTTTTTGTTTTTGTTTTTTTTTTGAGATAGTGTTTCTCTGTGTAGCCCTTCTGTCCTGGAACTTGTTCTGTAGACCAGGCTGGTCTCGAACTCAGAGATCTGCCTGTCTCTGCCCCACCGTTTGGCCAAATAGTTTCTAAGCTTGATTTTTCAAAAGCTCACTGGGAGCTGGGCAGTGGTGGCACACACCTGTAGAGGAATTTAATTCAGACCATGGCTGCTCTGGCAAGAGATCACATCCAAAGACCTCCTAGGTAGAATACAAACATGCCTTTAATCCAGGAGACAGAGACAAGTAGATCTGAGTTCAAGGCCAGATGGGTATAGAGCAAGTTTCAGGTAAAGAAAAGCTTAGGTCCAGGCTTGGTGGCACACACCTTTAATCCCAAACAATGAAAGTAAAGTTAGTTTGTAGAAGGAAGCACCCATGTTTGAAAGTGATGTCTAACTGAGTGGCAGAAAACGTGACAAATAAGACAAAGATTTGACAGAATAGGATATGCCCCACTCTAATGAGAAGATAAGGAAAGGGAAGCTAATTAAGGGGCAATGCAGAGGGAGAGAGAAGGCAGCTTTACCAGGACAGATATACAGAGACAGGTGGAAGAGAGAAGGAGCCAGAGAATGAGAAGCCAGAAGATTAGAGCAGAATGCTGCAGTTAGGTTGAGGCCAAGCAGAGCAATTCAGAGGCAGAGAGAAAAGCCAGATTGAATCAATCAGCTGGGAGAGGAGTTTGAGCCAAAACATCTGAGTTGAACCAACCAGCCCAGAGCTCAGTAGGAACAAGAAAGGGTGAGCTTATTAAGCAGTAAGTGTAGAGGCTGAAAACATTCTAGGTTAGGTTGTACAGAGGCTAGAAGCTTCCAGGAGTAGGCCTAGGTTAGCAGGCAGAGGCAGTGAGCCTTCGAGACAACAATCAGGAGAATAAAGGTTCCTTTTACACACACTTTTTTAATTTCAGCACTTGGGAGGTAGAAGCAGGGGGATCTCTGAGTTTGAGGCCAGCTTGGTCTACAAAGCCCAGACCAGCCAGGGCTACACAGAGAAACCCTGTCTTACCAACCAAGCAACCAACCAACCAAAAGCCCACTGAACTGGGTCAAGTTTGGAACTGTGGTTCAGACTTGGTTTTCCCGCTGCCAAAGGGGAGTGTAAGCCTTTCAAAGGAGGGGTGCACAACTACCAAACAAAAGGGGCCTTGTGGTTTCAGTGGTTGATCTGTCACTGCCGATTCATACATAACCTTTACACTAGATTTGTTAAATCCACAGTGAAGAAGTTATTGAGAGCTGGGCTTTGTGGAGAAGGAGATGGTTTCCTAATCCCCAGATCTTCCTTTTAAATCACGAGAAGTCAGTTCAGGAGGGCTGACAGTAGTCCCTGCTAGCAAGAAGGCGAGGGAGGAGAGGAGAAAGGCAACCCCTGGCCCCAAATCCTGAGGCTACAGAGAGAGCATGTGGTTGAGAATCCCCAGGAGGAACGATGGTGGGGATAACACAGGACTTTAGGGAAATCCTGAGCAGGGATTTTCAGTTTTTACTCTTACTGGGAATTGGGCTCCAGAGGGAGATGAAATCAGTTTCAGAAAAGAAAGATAGCGAACTTTTTTCTTTGCTCGCCTGAGTCCTGGTGTAGACACATCCTGCCCACAGGTATTCTGGGACCTCCCAGTGGGAGGCTCAGACAGGCTTATTCCTCTGAATAAGCGTGGCCCTCTCCTTCATCCTGCTGCTTTCTTTGCTCACAGAGGAACAGAAGTAGAAAGCAAAACTTTTCCAGGCAGGAACATCCAGAAACGCAGCTGGTCATATCCTCTATTTTCATTTTATTTTTGCCTCTTGTAACTATCAACATGTGTTGAGACAGGGTGCTGTTAAGAGGGACTCTCAAGGGATTGTGGTGATGGACAAGGACCCCTTGTCAGTTTTTGATGTGGAGAAAGTAAATTTTCATCTTCAAAGTCCTAATGATTCTGCTAAATTGTAACTGCAGCAACAATTACCTTAAAAAGCGTTTATTTATTCAGTGCTTATATATTTACGTATTTATAGATGAGTGTAACAATAATTAAGGAAAGAGGCCATGAATTTGAGAAAGAGTGGTAAGGGGTCAGAGGGGCAGGGTTTTAGTGAGGAGATGTAAGTGAATAAATGATGTCTATTTTAATTTTTAAAATGAAAAAAAAAAAAAACCTCAGCCGCTTGTTAAGAGTCCTTAACAAGTTAGGAAGTGATAAGTGTGTGTTTGCACGTGTTCATGTGCAGGTGCCTTTAGAGACCAGAGGGCACTGGGTCCCTGAACTGGAGCTGTAGGTGGCTGCAGGGTCTTTTGTAAGGGCAGTAGGTGCTCTAACCATCTTTCCAGTTCCCCAAACAACCGTGTTTTGACATCAACCTGTGTGAAAATTTAATTCCCAATACAATCTACATGACATTGTTGGCAACAGTAATCCTTAATTTTCAGGATTACATTCCAATCTGAGGACGGATCACAGTGAGGATATATGCAAGAGCCGAGCGGTATTTATCTTTCAACTCCCCTGCTATGCTCACGCCCCTGGCGGACAGGAATAGCTCTGCTCTGTTTTTTAACAGCCCTTCTCTCGTTACAGTTTTACCAAGGTTTGGTAGGAACCATAGAAATCATCTGTTTTACCCAAACCCACAGAAGACAGAAGCATCACAGATATTTGGGTAGCCACACTTTCCTAAAATATTAACAAATTCTTCTCACATTACAGCAATGTCTACCATGGAGCCAAGAGCCTCCCTGAAAAGACACCTTTGAACCGAAGCTTTCGTAACTGCTGAGCTCTTTCGGCAGGGATAACAGGAAGGAGATAGTCTTATTACTGGCTGATTTGTTTGGTATTGACAGTGGGCCAAACATAGTTACATGCCTTCAACCCTGACATTCTTACAACAGCCCTGCAGCTTGGAGATGACTATTTAAATAAAGTTCTAATAGGATCCCTAATTTTCACACAAGGAAAATTATATTCAGAAAGGCTAATTGACTAGCTCAAGACAACATAGAAAAGTGGTAGACCCAGGCTTCAGACTCAGCTGGCTCTGTGGCCTCCACTGCTGTGTGGAACCCCTTAATACGGACGTCACCAACTCCCAGCTGCTCATTTACAGTCCAGGGTCAGAGGCCACAGGCCAAGGGTCAGTCAGACTTAGATGTCTTTACTGCTTCGTGTGCATGAGACCCGCAAGTGGTGTGCTCAATGCAATATTTGATTTTTTTTTTCTGTAGAAAATTCAAACCAAGAAACCCAAAGCTTTTAAAGAATGAGCATGTGTGCGGCAGCAGTGATGAACTGCAGATCTTTGAGGAGTACCAGTAGTAAAAACTCAAAAGGAAAGATCAGGAAGGATAGGGAGACATCATAAAAATGGCTCACAATAAAAACAAAACAAAACAAAAACCCAGCACATAGAACATTCCAAGAAGGTCTAACTCTACAGGTATGTGTCTGTCTGTAAGGCGATGCTGTTCATGGGACAATCGCTAAAATGCTAGTGAGCAGTGAGGAGCAGTGTGATTTGGTCATATTTAGTTTTCTGCCTCAATGCTTTTCCTGAAAAATTTATAGTGAGCATTTATAATCAGAAAACAATTAGCTTGTGTTTAGACCTTTCATTGAGATTTTACACAGCTCTGCCTTTCCTGTGACTGCAGAAGTGTTGGGCCACATTTCACAGGGTGTCGGTGGCCATCAGCTGAGTTTCGGGGCTTTCCCTCAAAGGTGGCCGCTGTGATCTGCCTCTCACAACTGCTGTTTTCTTACTTCTGTGGAAAGGACTGGTCTTTAGGGAAAATCTTGCAGACTTGGGGTCAGTACATGTTGGGTCATTTCTGAGCTAAGGGTTCAGAGCATGGCCGTTTATCTAACTATCTTGAGTTGATAGAAACGAGGAATTCAGGGTGGCTCATACAGCGGAGGAAATGGATTTTTAACTTTAATTACTTTTAGTTTGAATGCCTGTATGTGGACAGTGACGCACTCTGAGCTACACACACACTGCTGGTTAGATTTCACCAACGTAACACAAAACGAAGACAGCTAGAAAGACGGGACCTCACCTGAGAAACCTACCTCCACTAGATTGGCCTCTGGGGACATCTGTGGGGCCTTTTCTTGATTGTTAATTGATGAGGGAGGAGGATCTAGGCCACTGACAGGGCCACCCTGGCCAGATGCTCCTGGGTTGTGTAATAAAGGGAGGTGAACACGAGTCAGGAATTGAAGCGGTAAGCATACTCCTCCATGGCACCGGAATCAGTTCCCGCCTCCAGGTTCCTGCTTGAGCTCCTGCCAGTTTCCCTTGATGAACTATAAGATGAAATAAATCCTCTCCTCTCCAGGTGGCCTTTGGTCATAGTGGTTTATCACAGAAACAGAGAGCAAAGTAGAATACACACACACACACATACACACTCACATGCATGCACGTGCACACACAAATATAAGCATGCACGCAAGTGGGCACATGTGCACACACCCACACAGATGCATGCGTGCAAAAATGCATGTGCGCACACAAGCACACACATACCTATTCATGCACACATGAATTTGGGAGGTAGAAAGATGAAAGGAGAGAGAGAGACAGACACAGATAGGAAGAAAAAAATTGCTGAAAATAGATAATAGGAGATTATCGATGGGTACTGGCTAATGGGTGGCCCAAAAGCTAACTGTAACCTGCCTTCAGACTGTGTGTTAGAAGATAAAGTGGGGATGAGAAAGGGGCTTGGCATAAGAGAAGTGGTTTTTTTTGTAATTGAAAGTCCCTATTATTTTATTTTGATATCTTTTTATATCTATCTGTCATCAGTCTATTTTTGAGTCAGGGTCTCTGTGTAGTCTTGGCTGTCCTGGAACTCACTATATAGACCAGGCTGGCCTTGAACTCGCAGAGATCAGCATTCCTCTGCCTCCTTTAATGCTTGGGTTAAAGGTGTGTGCCGCCATGCTGGCTTTACTATTTCATTTTACATTATGTGTATTCAAAATCTGTTTTGAAATAATAGCACCTATCTTTTCTGATAGAAAAAGGCTGCAGACTTGTACAAATGTTCCCGAAAAGCAGATAAACAATTGACCAATAGATGAAGAAAAATCGCAACACCAGTGAACACTCGGGAAGGGCAACTTAAAGCACCGTGAGGAATGGAGAAAGGCAAGTGTCGCGAGAATATAGAGAAACATCTTTACGATGTTTCGGGGAATGTAAAGTAGTGCACCATTCTGGAGAGGAGAGAAGCCACTCCTTAAAAACAAAAAAACCAAAACTACCAAATGACCGGAAAGTCTCACTTCTGGGCATTTACCCAAAGCGTAGATGAAGAGAGAGCTGTGTCCCCGTGCTCATTGAAGCGTTATTCACAAAAAGTCACCCTATGAAACCAAGCTAAGCATCTATTAATAAGTGAAGAAAATGTGGTGCAAGCACACAATAGAGTACTCTTCAGCCATAGGAAGGAACTCCTGAGGGCCTGCACTAACTGAAGTAGGAGAGCCTCAGAAGGACAGATACTGTATAACCTGGCTTGTTTGTGGCATCTATGGAGAACTCTCAGAAGGACAACGGAGTTGTGAATATTGGAGGGCAGGGTGAGTGGCTGGGGTTTCATGCAGCCAAGAGGGTAGTGCTGGTCAAAAGATGTTGAGTTTCAGTTATGAGAGGCCAGGTAATGCAAAGGCAGGAGGACTGCCAGCCTTGTGTGTCTGTCTACAAGGTGAGTTCCAAGCTAGTCAAGACTACACTGTGAGAACAAGTGTCAGAAAAGAAAACATTTTGGGTAGAAGTAATGTGTTTCTGAGATCCACTGGTATTGAATACTTCAAAATCGCTAGGAGTAAATCTGAGATGTATCAGAACAAAACAATGTGATTTAAAGATGTGATAGATAAGTTGATGAATTTGATTTCATAGTTCTTCATTGTATAAGCATATCAAAACATTACAGAGCATTACATTCTATTCCACAAATATAAATGATAATTAATTAAACAAAACATTGTTTCTGATAAGTCATCTGAGTTAGAGCTGTTGAGGGAATGCTTGAGTACCAGTTTGGAGTTCAGGAGTAAGGAACTCTAAGAACATGTGGGTCATCAGCACAGGGATGTAACTAAAATCCACGGCACCAACGACGTAGGGTGCAGGGCCGAGTGCTGACCGTCAGGGCTGCACGTGTCTGTGTGGAGATGGTAGGTTGGTGTCAGGGACCTGGCTAGTACTCAGTAGCTATTGTCAGTTGGGAAATAGCTGATGGTGGACAGACAGCAGGGCAACCCTTCATCTCTCTAATGAAGATCACATGCTCAGTTTTGACCTAAATGGCTTGTTACCTCTATAAACAAGATCGATGTTCTCAGAAAGAACAAAACTCAAACTTGCCGGTTCAGTTAGTTCCTCATGAGTCTCTGCTCCTGAGGCTCCTTTCCTTAAGGGCTCTTCTGTTCAGGATGAGGGATGCAGGAGACAAAGACAGTATCCAGGAAGCCAGCTGGTCATCTGGACCCAACCTGAACTTGCTCTGTTCCGGAATCTATTTCTTGCCAGGGCAGCCAGAGTTGGACAAGGGAACCCTGTGGCTAAACTCTGGCCAGACCGATGGGAAACAGAAGTGCTATTTTAGTCTTCTATATATGATAGTGATTTCTCTCTATCCTTGCTCATGGCATCTTCATCTTCCACCTGGACTTCCATGGTTGCTTCCAACTGATTTCCCTATTTCCACTCCTGTTCCCATACTTCCTTTCTCTCTAAAATGCACAGCATGTGGGCTGTGGCCCTGTGGTTCATAAGTCTTCTGTGACTGGCAACTGCTGAGCCCTGCCTCCCTTTCTGACTTCATTCCATGCACCACTGCCCTCTTATCTGTCCCCTCGTCAGGCTTTCCAGAAGTCATTGACCTTCTGACCCCTGTGCTTTGTGGGGCATCCCTTCCCCTCCCTGAGAAATGCTTCACATACCAGCTTCAACATCTCTTCTGCAAAAGGGCCTCTGTGATCTTCCAAATCAGGTCCTTCTAGTTAGTATCTTATGCTTCCTTCATTGCACTTAATAAAATAATTATATAGTTCTTGTATCTTAATTTGTCTGATGTCTTCTGTGAAGCTGAACTTCCCACTCCACAGGGCGTAACTATGTTGTCTATCCCTTGGCAGGGTACTCAGCGCATGAGTTACTCAATTAGTGTCTGCCAAGATTATCTCTGTGGTTCAATCATCACTTCTGGTGAAGGCTTACCTGAGCAGCCAAATTAGATTGCAGGGTGTCACCAGAGAGAGGGGCTGGTGACCTTAATGTCTTCAGTCGTAGAATTAGGTGATAGTGATGTATCTATCTTTTTTTTTTCCCCGGAAGTATCTGGTAAAAGGCCTGCATGCTCAACCTCCCCCCCTTTAAAGATTTATTTTTATTTTCAGTTATGTGCATACACTTGCGTGGGTGGTGCGGGTTTGTGCACGTGTGAGAGCAGGTGCCTGTGGAGGTCAGAAGGTGTCAGCCACTCTGGAGCTGGAGTTCACCACGGTTGTGAGCTGCCCAACATGGGTCCTCTGAAGCACAGTGCACTCTCAGATGCTGAGCCGGCTCTGCAGCCCTGGCCTTGAGGCGGTGTCTTCACATGCAGTGCCGGCCAAACTCAAATGTGTGGTCCCCCTGCTTCTGATTGCAATTTTTTTCCCCCTGGCTTGTTACTGTAATTTAAGTGGACTAAAACTCTCAGCCATTTGCTTACAGATTACCACTGAATGGCTGTTACCTCTTCTGATAACTTATCTTAGCTATGGAAATTTATTTATTTATTTATCTTTGGTCATTTCACATTTAGCCTTCCCTTCAAGTTTTGATGTTCTTGTTGCATAGGTTAATGACATACTGGTATAAGTCTTGAAAAAGCTTTTGGCTTTCTGCTGTAAAATTCTTTAATTTGTTTATTAGTCATTTCTTCCTTCCTTTCTTTCTTTTTTTTTAAATATGTGTGCTCTGTCTGCATGCCAGAAGAGGGCATTGGATCCCTTTACCGATGGTCATGAGCCACCATGTGGTTGCTGGGAATTGAACTCAGGACCTCTGGAAGTGCAGCCAGTGCTCTTAACTGCTGAGCCATCTCAGCAGCCCTAATCAGTCAATCTTAATTCATTAATATAAACCATAACAAAGTTTGAATCAAAAGGCTAGGGAGGCTGGTACCATGGCTCAGCTATTAAGAACAATAGCTGCTCCCTTCAGGGAACCCCTTTGATCCCCAGAATCCACATTGGCTCACAAGTCTGTAACTCCAGTCTCAGGGATTTGTGGTCTCTTCCGGTCTCCAGAGGACATACATGCTACCACACATTTTTAAAAATGGGTGGAGGAAAAGAAAAAAAAAAGCTAGGTAGAAGCATAAAAATGCTTTTCCTAACTTTTCCACCTTTCTGTTATCTACCCTTCGTTACAGAAATAGTCTCCAGCAAAAAAGCGAAGTCTAGTGAAAGCAGAGATTAGTTTTTCATTCTGACATACACAAAGTACAGAAATCAACTATATGTGTTTATCTAAAGTTGGCTCCCTTCAGGAAGATGTTGTAGTGGTAAAATGCGAAAGAAGCTCATAAGGACTCAGACAAGAAACAACCATGAAGGAAAACCTGAGAACCTTCATTTTCACAATTTTATAAATTCATACATTTTCACCGGACATGCCTGCAGTCACCAGTGGACACTATATGGTTAAATTCAGAATGCAGCATTTCTTCTGGGATATGAATTATGATATGTAGAGTGACAGAATTTATGCAACCTTGTGAGACATGCCAGAGCAACGTAGCATTTAAGCTAGGATATTTTAATGACCCAATTTGCTCAGACTGCTGGAGGATAAAAGGCGGTTCTGTAAGATTTGCTGCTGTTAATTGCTGCAGCCCCTAGTGCTTAGAGTGTGGTGGGCAGGTGTTTCCAGGATTACGATAATAGCAAAAGAAAACAACAGGGCCTGTTCTTAATATCCAAATTATGATTAGAGACAACAGCAACGTCTCAAAGCAGAACCAAAAGGCACAGTTGATGTGGTGTAAGACGTTGTAATTAACGAATTAAATGCAGATTCACCAACCTCCCTACATTTAGCGATGACTTATCTGCTTACAATAAATAATGTGCTAGCAGATCCAGGATGCACTTAATTGGGACACAGTGAATGGTACCATTCCTTAACTCCTGGTGTCTGGGAAGGAAAGAACCTGCATTTTTAAGTGAACTCGGAAAAAAGTTCATCTTAAAAAATGCCAGGACTCCGGCTTTATTATCATTCTCCTGGGGCACACACTTTGAAATGATATTTTCACACAAGGTAGAATCTGAAATTTGAATCCTGTCAGAGGCACAAAATACTGAAGGTCCAGCTCTCACAGGGAATAACATTTAAATATTAAACATCTATGTCCAAGGCAGAGAAGACAGGAATAAAAATGACCCCATTTCAAGCGAAATCTTTGTCCTCTGTTTTTTGAACTGGGTTAGATTAGCATTTTTTGTTCGGCTTGGACTGAAAGAATACAAAATAAATATGATTTGAAGCCAAGAGCTTGAAGCTGTAATGTTCACACAGTTAAAATGATTCTCCATTTACCGAAGGCCCTGCTTTTTGAGGAAGCTTAGGGTTGTTATTTATAGGCTGTGGGACCAAAATGAACTGGGCCATCCATCAAACCCGGCGATTAGTGCAGTGAGAGAAAAGCCCCAAAGAGCTGATTGACTGGATTTTCCATTTTGCAGTAAATTATTTTGGTTATTGATGCTTGTTCCTTCCTTGGTTTTCAGATCTGTCTCTTAATGCCAGTCATTGGGCATCAGGAGCAGCTCCAGACTTAAGTCTTAGCCCCTCCCCAAGTACTTAAATTAAAAAAGCCCGATTCCCTGTAACTCAGGTGTAAGAGTATAACTTTCCTCCCTTGTCTAAGTTCTAACTTGACTGAAAGAACTGCACGCATGATGTGTCGTGTGCATTTGTGTGATTACAGACAGAGGCTATAGCATCACTCAGAAAACCAGAAGGACTTGCAGCAATTCCAGATCATCACCTAAAGTACTTTGCTGTGGTTCCTCACAGACGTGATTGCTCCTGACATGTCTGTGTGACTCGGATGCTGTTGGAGACCTCTGCAGGGGAATTACAGTGCTTACCTCTAGATGGAGCAGGACTTTATGGATGACTGTCCTTTTGAGAAACAGCCCGTGGCTTGCTGTTGGCGCACTTACACAAGGGGCTGATTAGAAACTGATAGTGTATAATCAAACCATCACTTGCATATGGTGTAGGTTGAGCACTCTGCAAGCTCATGAGAAGTTTCATTGTTGCTTGTGTCCTCCTCCTGCTATCTTGCATCCTCTCTGACGCTATGCATACAACCTCATGAGAAGACCTTTTACCACTAACGGTGATGGAAGAAGACAGTTCAGGCCTGGTCGATAGGCAGATGGCCAAAGTAGGTAACTGAACGCTACTGGTCCACTCTGGCTGTTTTCTTCAGCAAAAGGGTGAAGGAAAAATCCTGTTCTTGGAAAGGTTTTCAAGAGCTGTGTCTAGTTTTTAATTTTCCTGGAAGAAGGCCTGGGTGGGTTGGTAGCCATGAGTAGTAGCATGATAGCTTTGTGTTCAATACTTAGCACTGCAAAAATAAACACAATTTTTTTTTCCTGGAAGAGAGAACCTCCATTGTGGTTCTATGGTAACCTAAAGACAGTGCCTCATGATTTGTTTAGATGGCTAGGGTTGTGGACTGAATGTTTGTGTCTCTTAGGATGGAACAGAACTGAAAATTGGTGACAAGGATATGTGTGGTTAGATCTTTCTGGATGACCTTCAGAAAGTGAACATGTTTGTCTCATATTTTTCAGACTCTTACCCAGACCATCCCACTGATGCCTGATAGACCTGTAAAGTGGCCATAGCAGCTAGGATGGAGGTCATGCGTGAACTCAGCAGTGCAGACTTCTGCTCTTTAAGGCCTGTTGGTAGCCACTGGTCTGCCAGCTTGCTTTGATATTTAGATCTCCATGGAAAGACTACTTTATCCTGGCCTTCACTGGAGTCAGTGATAAGTCACCAAGTCTATCTCCTTTTGTTTGAGACAGCAGGTGGGATGTCTTGTCAAAGTCACATCTTTTTGCTTGACTTCCTTGAGAATTCATTCATTGTGCTGAGGTGCTTTTGCTCTGGTATAAAAACAGTCTGGAATAAAGCAAGGCGTCTAGCTTCCACTAGAGCCTCTCGGAAAGGTCCCATGTGTTGTGTGTTGGTTTATTAATTTTAATCCTCACTCCTGACTCAAGAACCATTGGACTCTGCCGGCGGGCTCCGGCAAAGGCCGGTCTGTCTGTGGTCACTGTGGACATAGCAATAGCAGAGATAGCACCAGGCCACAGGTGACTGCATTGGCCCTCATCCGTCTTAGAAGAGACAGTGCTCTGTTCTTACTGGAAGCGGTGTTTGCTTTAGATACGGATTTGTTTCCCTTGACCTTGGTGTTTTTGCCAAGGCTGCCATCTGTTGAGCTTGTGCCATACAGTTAAGATATTACCAGGCATGGCTTCTCACCAAGGGGCTTATTCAACAGCACTCTGAGTGTGAACTTAACTCATGCTCATGGAATACAGCAGTCTTAATGTTTCCCAGCACTCTGAGGGAGATGGCCTGATAGGAGGATGGAATGCCCCCTTTCAAATATTTAGTTTCCAAGTCAGCTGGGCAGCTGCACTTTGCAATGTCGAGATAAAGCATATCAGGATATGCTATATGCTCTAAATCACCCACTAACATATGCCAGTATTTTTCAAACAGGTGGGAACCCTGGATGTAGGCAAACCATGCGGACAGGGAGTGATTCCTTCTATTGTGCACAATCTCAGTGAGAGAGGACAGGTGCTCTCACAGTTCACGAACTCTCACCCCTGACCTCATGCTCATCTCACCAACGCAAGGCAGCATCCAAGCCCAATCTCCACTCGGCTCCTGCTGGATTTCCTCCCCGAGCTTCTCCAAAGCCTGAGGTGATGGAGACACCAGCTCTTTGTGCAGACCACCCGTGTTGTCATGCTTCTGGCAGACCCTGGGAGTTTCACCTTTTTCCTTGGTCTGTTTTCTTCACGTCCAGATTTTCTTACCCTGGTCTGAGGGCCCTAGAGGGGCACCAGGCCCACAGTTGGCTAGGAGGCTGTATCTGTCCAGGATTTCCTCAGCTGCAATCTTTTCAAATTCCCACACAGACTGTATGCTTTTCTGGAATAGCCTAAATGACACATCTTTTTATTCAGGGAGGGACTGTCCTCTTAGTAACTTATTGGCCTAATTTCCTGCTTTACAGAACCTGCAATCTCACTGTCATTTGACCCCAGTGTCTGCTTCTTTTTAAAAAATACTCCAATTTAGATATGAAACACGATGCCATCTTAATTTATCTCAGATCACTCACGAAAGCAGGCCGTTTCATAAAGACTTTGTGGGAAAAGCAGGTGTCACCTGCAAACACCTACAGCAGATGACTGACACATGAACTCTTCTGTTCTCTAGTCTGTAGACCCCTCACTCTGACCTTCCACACAGCTCAAAAGTCCTGCCTTAAGAAAAGAAAGATGACTCAGTTCTCTCATTGTCTTGTGCGATGGATAGTTTCAGGTCAACTTGACACAAGTTGAAGTCATCTGAGAGGATGGAGCCTCGATTGGAAAAAGGCCTCCATAAGACTCAGCTGTAGGGCATTTTCTTAATTAGTGATTGATGGGGAAGGGTCCAGCCCATTGTGGGTGGGGCCACCCGTAGGCTGGTGGTCCTGAGCTCTATAAAAAAGCAGGCTGAGTAAGCCATGATGAGCAAGCCAGTAAGCAGCACCCCTCCATGGCCTCTGCGTCAGCTCCTGCCTCTAGATCCCTGCCTTGCTTGAGTTCCTGTCTTGACTTCCTTCAATGATGAACAGTGATATGGAAATATAAGCTTAATAAACTCCTTTCTCCCCAAGTTGCTTCTTTGGTCACAGTGTTTCATTGTAGCACTAGAAAGCCTGACTAAGACAGATTGGTACCAGGGAAGGGCCTAGCCCATTATGGGTTGTTATTGATTATTGATGTTTATTATTGATTTATCCTTTAGTTAAACAACGGTTATTCCTAAACCAGCTGTATACCAAATCACCACATGGAGACTAGGATTTATTTAATTAACCTAGAGCACAATGCTGGGAAATAAATTACTCCATCCTAAACCTCCAAGCTCACATAGCTTCCTCCCATTCAGATTTCACACATTATACTTGTTTTTTAGTCATATCTTAGGTCTGGTTCATCTCACCTGGTGTTTCCAAGTCCTCTCTCTCAGACCTCTCTTCCCAAGCCTCCTCCCATTCGCTTCTTTTTCCTTCTCCCTGGACCAGGATGTCCCATCCATTGCTCAGCATTGGCTGGTTGTTTTATTGGCAATACAGAGAACAAATGGTGGCATTTGTTCAAACTTGAGACAGGTGATGCTTAGAATAAGCACTATGTGAAACCAGACAGTGAGGTGGAGAAATAAATATTTGAATGAACAAGGGTAAATTGTATACATTACATAAGAACATTATACCAACAATGGGTGGTGCTATACTTGGGCTGGTGGTCTGAAGTTCTTTAAGAAAGCATGCTGAGCAAGTCATGAGGAGCAAGCCAGTAAGCAGCACCCCTCCATGACCTCTGTATCAGCTCCTGCCTCCAGGTTGCTGCCCTGTTTGGGTCCCTCTTCTAACTTTCTTTAGTGATAGAGTATGGTTATGGAAGTGTAAGCCAAATAAATCTTTTTTCATCAACTAGCTTTTTGGTCATGATATTTTTTTTCCACAGTAATAAAACCCTAACAGTGACCAAAAACAACTTGGGGAGGAAAGGGTTTATTTCAACTACAGCTTATAATCCATCATCCAGACAGTTCGGACAAGAACCTGGAGGCAGGAACTGGAGTAGAGGCTGCAGAGGAATGCTACTCACCGGATTGTTCCTCATGGCTTGCTTCCTTATACATCCCAGGACCACCTTCCAGGCGCTGGACCCTCCCATACCAATCATTAATCAAGAAGACTCACCACACACTTGCCCACAGTCCATTCTGGAAGGGGTATTTTCTCACTTGACATCTGCTCTCCAAAATGACTGTGGCTTGTGTCAAGCTGACCTAAAACTAACTGGGACAGTGTTCTGAAATCTCTACTTCTCTGGAGCCCCCTTCTCCCCGTTACAACCATAACAGTAATGATTGCTCTCTTCTGGAAACATGCCTTCTGTATTTGCACACTGTTCTCAGTGTTAATGAACAGATAGCATTGAACACAGACCCTGAGTAGTCAGCAGCTCATCTGCCACTAAATAGTTCAGTCCTGCCTACTTGCCTTGTAGTGTGTGGAGTTCTTGGCAGCTCCTGGCCTATCTTTCCTCCCTTGAGACACTGGCCCCTCCTGCTCCTTCTTAGGTTCCTTCTCTTGATTTTCCTTCTGCTATTTTTGAGCCTTTAAAACTTGGGATTATCATAGCTCAGCTCTTCATCATTCTCTTTTCTTGTCTCTCAGCCTGGAAGTTGGTTGTTTTATCTAGCCATTGACACTGCCATGGCTAACTTTATGTTTTAAGTTTAAATTACTGTGCTTACAAGATTTATAAAACAAAAATCCCTCTAACCTGCAAGGCCCACTTGTCCAAGGACAAATAGCTTCCTAGAATGCTGGTGGTGAGGAAGAGAGGACTGCTGTTCATAGAAGATAAGCCAAGGAACCGTGTGTTTTTACTTCTGTAAACAAGTGTGGTTGCCTCAATTGTACAGGCCATGTGCTTGATCTCTGTATAACTCAGACATTTGGCTACACCAGTCTCTTGATCTTGAACAGAGGGGTCTGTGGCCCCTCTGTTGCTCTTCTCTCCCCTCTCTCCTCTCATGATCCAATTTAGCCTGGTGGCATGTTCAGCCTGGATTCTTACCTCTGTCTGCTTTCTTCTCCTTATCTTCTCCATACTTTAAGAGTAGTCATGTCCTTCTTTTATTTCATTTTTTCATTCAATTTCCACTTTTAAAAGGTGTAAGTAACTTTTTTATGTGTCTGTATGTGTATGTGTGCTTTTAGAGGACATTGAATTCCCTGGAACTAGAGTCACATTAAGTTTTTCTGCCTGATGTAGATGAGTCCACTGAGCCATTTCTTCAGTCTTCTTATGTTTTGTAGTGTGTACTTCCTCAACTAAATGTGAGCTCTATAATCCTAACTAGGATGGTGTCTGATGTATAACAGGTATTTAATATAAACTATCGAGAAACAGAAGGAAGACAAGAACAGATAGGGCATATAACCTAGAGCATTAGCTGTCCTGTGATCAGGTCCTCTTCAACAGAGATGAAGGGTGTTTTTGTTAGTTGCATTGTGGATGCTCGTTTTTTTCTTGCCTATCAAAAGGGGATTCTGCACTATTCAATTTGGCTTCTTTTCTCCTAAAGAAAGAGGGTCCCTGCCCATTAGAGGAAGTAGATGAGGTTGAGAGTGGGGAACGTTAGAGGTGGAAGTCAGAGAGGAAGACAGGGGGAGCCAGGTATTGAGAGCAATTTCATGCGTGCATGTGCGTGCACGTGTGTGTGTGTTGGCAAGTGCAGGATGGCAAATGCCAGCTGGCTCAGGTTCTTTTCAGATGTTTTCTAAGGATGGATTTCCCAAAGTGAATTACCTGGCCAAATGCTCTGGACATTTTTAAAGCCCAAAGTGCTTTTAAGAGAGGCCACATCATTTAGCCTCCTGTATTTTCAAGTCTAGAAACACAAAAAAGTGCCCATATACTGCAAGTGTTATTTTGTTTTACAGCTAGAAAACAGCACTTTGGAGAATGTGAGGAGTTACACAGATTGGAAAACATCCTCCGTCCAACTGAATGTCATCTTCCTCCCCTTACATAACACAACAACTCTATATTGACAACCACGTAGACTGTGACACTGTAGTCCTTTGCTGTTGGGTAGAAGCCTTGGGAATAGGGAGGACAGAGAGGTGGTGGACCCGGTCTTCCAGGGTGTGACCAGACCTGTAACAGCCCTTGTGCCGTGAAGCTCAGGACCACCCATACACTCCAACTACACTTTTCTGCCACCGTTCCCCGCTTCTGTCTGACTATCATGTTCTCAAGGTTAACCTGGTCAGGCTCCATGATCAACAAGGTGGCAGTGAGTATTCATGGGAGCTGGTATGGAGGTGAATAGCCACATCCACGCAAAACACAGGCAGAGTTACTAGTTACAATTGGTGACAATTACCAACCTTGACAGAAGGGACAGAAGCCCAAACCTTAGCAGAACCTCATCAGCATGGGCTGACTTTGCTGACCACATATGCATCGTAAAACTATAGCATCTCAAAGTGTTATGGAAATGGCAATGACCCCTTAGGGTCATGCTGTTCCCAAGGCTGTTCACCGCCTTTCAGCATCATCGGCTGGAAATACTTAGGACCCTGTGTCAGAAATGTCTCCTAGGTTTCTGAGAGTCTGGTCTCCAATTCTTCCCGTGTCTTCCTAGCTCCTACTTACAAATACCTGATTATTTTCATGTGGGAGAATAAAGGGGGGGGAGGGAAGGAAAGACAGCCAAGTTCCTGGCTTCTAGAAATCCTGTTTTCTTTTTTAGTGCTTTTTTTGGGAAAAGCAATGATAAGGGACACACTTATACATCCTAGAGTGATCTCAGGGAAACAGGCAGATAAGGACAGATAAACTCACAGCACACAACATGTAAAAACCCTTTATTGACTACTTAACACCTGCCTCTCAGTCACCTGGTTTTGTGTGGTTCTGGAGTTCCCAAGTGTAGGTTTAGGTTACCTGTGAGAGGCTGCATCGTCAGGATGTCCCCTGAGCCAACCATGATCCTCCTCGGGGCTTGAGTCAGCTTTCAGTTAGAATCAACCTCCCACATCAATGTCAACTTCTACTTTTTTCTTATCTTTTGCTTGAAAACAAGAGAATAATACTGGGTTGGGTTTTAATCATGAATGTGAAGCCTGTTTGGACATGGGTTTAAGTCAATGTGTTTATTAGCTGGCCAGTGAATATACTGGGTGCTTAGGATCCCAGCTTAGCCTGGATGAGCTTTTCAAGCACAAAAATCCATGATCTGGGTTGACATATTCCAATTAACAAGAACAGTTACCCTGGAGTGGAACAACAGAAGCAAAAACAAGGTTAGTACATACTGAAACTTCCCCAGAACTATAGGACTTCAATGGGTTAGGCCTTTGTTTTAGTTTTGGCAGGTAATGCTGTCTACATATTGAATATCACAGCCTGAATGGCATTTCCAACATGGAATCAGTTGTGCTAAGGGCTGGGGTCTGTTACAGAGTCCTCATGAGTAGTATTAATTTTTTTTTATTGTTCATAAGCTATTTATTTAATCACATCACAGAGTGACACAGATCCCTCCTTCCTCTCCTTCCACTCCCACCCTCAAACCACCCTCCACCCAACCCTGTCCCCGTCTATGAAAAGGGGAGGACACTGAGGGGTACCAGCCCACCCTGGCACATCAAGTCAGCAGGATTAAGAGTTTCCTCTCCCACTGAGGTTAGACAAGGCAGCCCAGCTAGGGGAAAGGGATCCAGAGGCAGGCCGCAGTTAGAGTCAGCCCCACTCTTAGTAGGGGACCCACATGAAGACCAAGCTGCACATGTGCTGTGTGTGAGAACATCTAGGTCCAGCCCATGCATGCTCTTTGGTGGGTGAGTCAGTCTCTGTGAGCCCCCGTAGGCCCAGGTTAGCTGACTCTGTAGGTCTTCTCGTGGTGTCCTTGACGCCTCAGACACCCTCAATCCTTCCTCCCACTCTTTCCCAAGCCTCACCTATTGTTTGGCTGTGGGTCTCTGCATCTGTTTCCATCAGCTGCTGGGTGAAGTCTCTCAGAAGACAGTTATGCTAGGCTCCTGTCTGCCAGCATAGCAGAGCATCCAGGCTGGCTTTCTCCCATGGGATGCATCTCAAGTTGGGCCAGTCATTGGTTTGCTAGTCCCTCAATCTCTGCTCCATCTTCATCCCTACACTTCTTGTAGGTGAGAGAAATTTCAGGTAAAAGGTTTTATGGGTGGGTTGGTGTCCCCCTCCCTCTACTGGAAGTCCCACTTGGCTATTGGGGGTAGTCACTTTAGGCTCCGGACCTCAGAGAGCTGCCTTGTCCCTCTCCACCAGTAAAGAAAGGGAGAAAATGGTCCTCACCAGCCTCTGAATCTACCAGGGTCAAGAATGTGGTCTTCTCAGTATTCAGAAATAAACCCGTATTGTTCATAAACTACTTAGCTTATGGTATTTTGTTATAGAAACCTGAACAGAGGCTATTACCAAAATTATAGGAAATATATTCTCATAGATAATTATTATAGTTAGTAGTAACTAATATTATTCATATGTGGTTTTATTTTAACAGTTCTCTGAGGAAGAGATTATTCTGTGTATTCTATAAAGAAACTAGAGCTTAGATAGGTTTAGGTCATTTCCTCATGGGCACATAACTAAAAGGCAGTGGTGACGGGACTCAGCTTTTCTGAGGTGATATTTACCCCTTTGTGCCTTTCCAGTTTAGACCAGGATGTTCTCTGAGGCATGAAGACTTAAATATTATTTTCTTTTGTTAATCCTACTGGCAAGTATAAGACTACTGCCACAATTTTTGAGCCAAATTTGAAACAAGCTTAGCAAATACTGGCCAAGATGATGGACACTGGCCAGGTCCCTACTTGGGATTTCCGGAGAATGGCACTGAAATACATTAGCCGGAAGCTTATAGAGGCAAACCCCACAAGGGTACACACTTCCCACCTTCACCTAACGTGGGGTGGGAGGGGCATACATACCGACATACTTCCTGTCTACATACCTCCCGCCGACACGTGATCACGCATATCCTGTGCAGTCGGGGCGACCAATTGTGTTTACTGAAGTGAAGACACGTGGATTGTTATTTCACATGAACAACAGACCCAGCATTCCAGGAAGTTATCTGTCCTTGGGCAGGTGGGCCTTACGGGTTAGAGGCATTTTTGTTTTATAGATCTTAGGCAACTGGTCACATAGGGTGTAGGAACAATGCTTCTCTTGGCATCTGTTGTAAGGGAAGGGACTGTATTAGGGAAAAAATACTTTTATTAAGCCAATTGTCAGGTTTCATAAAAGCACTGAACCATCAAACAAACAAACACCTCAGTTTCATAGAACATCGTACCTGAGAAAAGTGACTTGGTTAGGAAAAAGTTCCTTTTATGTACAGTGTTATGTGTGCTGAGCAGGAGGCAATTTCCGTTTTTAGATCACCAGTGCAATAAAGAGATATATTCCAGTGACAAGATTGCAAATATGCTGCATTTTGTATTTCTGAACCTGTGTGCATCCAGGGAGCGCATACTATCGACTCTTTTGGTTACTCTTCAATTCTTTATCGGTTGCAACTTTTTTCTTTGCAAATGCTTTGTGGGTAATTTATGTTGTTTTGACAGTTTGATTTTCTGCTATAATTTTCAAATCCATACCCAGAGTTGTACAGACTACTGTTTAGACAAACGACATGGAAATATAGAGGTTATGTATGTAAAATGATTCATATTTCAAAATAGGGTCTTCTGTAAGATGAAAAAAAAGGCCACCACATTGCTATTAATCACACTTTTTATATTGCTCTTTTCCTTGACTGAAGTTTGTTGAATTTACTATTGTAACATATTTCCAAAACACATTAGTTAAATGGGGCTGAAAATCATGCATGCATATTTTATGGAAAAATGTGTAGATATATTTTCAATTTTTAAGCTATAAACTCTGGCTTTCCTTGGATGATTAAAATATTCTGGCCCATTTAAAATGAACTCCATAATAAAAGTGATGTGCAATGATAATTTTACAATGCTTAATAATATAAAGCGCTTCATCTGAAAATGCCCTTTAAAAGGTTTTATGCATAATTTAAATACTTCTGTATAGAAAATAAGTGACTGATATGCAAGTAAAAAACTGATAAAATAATTTAAAAAATAGGTGCAGAGAGTTCTGCCTTTGTGTTGTAGAACCAAGAAGCAGTGACGTGTTCAAATGTCTTACACTGTTGGCAAGGGAGGGGATGGGTGGGATTGGGCAGAGTGACACAATGAAGATACATTGGGTCCAAACGTTCTCTAATGTACGCTTTCTGACTTGAGCAGAGGGTACAAAGGACATTTGAAGTTTGTTGAATATGCTTTTTATTGTCAATTCATGTCACCCAAGAGAGTTTGCACACACCGGTGAGGGGCCGTGCAGCTCTTCACCCAGGTAACTTCCTGGAGCGCCTTTAGCATGAGACTAGCCCCTTCAGGGCTGAAGCAAGATGTCCTCTGGGTTGCCCTTAGTGATCCCAGAGGCAGAGGGTCAGGGAGAGAATCAGAACCTGTTTACTAAGGAGGGCGGAGCTATTTATTCTGCATCTAGAATGATCCAAAGAATCCAGTGTGAAAAGAGACATGGCAAATCAGGCTCAGAAGGAACAGGTCAATTACGGTGAAAACTGCCTCTTTCTCTTTCTCTGTCTTTGCCTGAAGACATGGTAATATTCTGGTAGAGTAAAAAAAAATGATAAAATCAATGACTAGATGCCACAAAACACTCGATTTGTAATAGTTAATTTGCTATAAAAATTTAGTTTAAGTCTGAATGGAGGCGAGAGCCAAGCATGACAAGTGGTCAAGGCATGGTTCTGCCCCAGATTCTGTGTGACTCTCCTTCCTTCTCTGCCTATTTCCTCTTTCCAACATGAGGTTCTTGGGGGAAATTCCAACTTGTCTGTGTGTGTGCGTGTGCGTGTGTGTGTGTGCGTGTGTTCAGAACATACAGATGAACAGAAAATGGGAAGATGGATAGGCCTCTCCTTTTCTCCATGTTTCCACCTTCTTGTGGACCTTGGTGCCTGTATGTTACGGGCTCTATAACCATCACCTCCTTGGGGCTAAGTGTGAGTTTCTCTGTAGCTCTCAACACATCTGCAGTATAACTCCCGTACCTAAGGCTGGGGAGTATTGAGGATAGGTGTGTGGGGATGCAGACAGCAAGCCTGTGAGAGCCAGGGGCCTGGGAAGTCTTCCGTTAGGCTGTGCTTTCTAGCTACGAGAGGAAGCCACACTCATGAAATCTCAACCTATGACTGCCTAAACAACAGTTGACATTCTAGCACAGACAGGAGAAATCTCATGGCCCCACTCTTAGCTAAAAAGACACAGGAAATTAACTTCTGAGAGAGGGAGAACTAATATTCTCAGGGATGAGCCCCTGTTGCCTGTTCAACACCAACTGGCCAGGCCTAGCCGGTTGTAGATACATAATTATTTGTTTATATGTATATATAACAGCAATGGTTAAAGAAGAGGAGGCAGTAAATTTGGGAAGGAGGAAGAGGAAGAAGAGGAACTGGAAAAAAATGCTCTACTACTACTAATTATTATTATTGACAGGGCTCACTGTAGACCTGGCTGGTCTTGAACCCATAGAGACCCACCTGCCTCTGCCTCAGGAGTACCGGGGTTAAAGGTGCGTTTTCCGTGCCTGTCTGTAATTGTAAACTATGGTACTTAAGAATTGTTGATTGAGGGGCTGGAGAAGGGGCTTAGTAGGTAACGTGCTTGCTTGGCTTCCAAGCGTCAGGGCCCGAGTGTTATGGGTGTATAAAGCCACGTGTAAAAGCCTGACCTGCTAATGCAGGTTTGTAACCTCAGTATGGGGATGTGGCGGTGGGGTGGGGGAGGGGATGGATACTTGCACACCCCTGGAGCTAACTGGCAGGTTAACCTAATCTAACTAGCAAGCTTCAGGCCATCGAGAAAGCCTGTCCGAGAAAACAGGATGGATGGCTTCTGAGGAATGACACCAGAGCGTGACCTTTGGCTTCCACATTTATGGACAAGTGTCAGTGTGCACGCACATCCACATACATGCATCCACAGGAATCCAGCCTCCTGATAATAAAATAATGCTGGCTAACTTACCCCTAGAGGAATTTCAATATAGTTTAAATATACTTTAATGTGGCTTGACTTTAGTCTGTTTTGGTTGAGGGTGGCTTCACTTCCTTGTGTATGACACTCCTTGTGTATAACTCTCTTTCGAAGTTATTGGATCCTCAGCCAAGGGTGAGTTGATGCTGAGAATAATCACTGATACTGTGCCCTGTTACTTTTCTATTGCTGAGACAAACACCATTACTAAAAGCAACGCGGGGAGGAGAGGGTTTATTTCCTTTACAGTTTGTGGTCCATTGTGAAGGAAGGCAGGTGTGGAAGCAGAGAGCCTGGAGAAGTGCTGCCTACTGGCTTGCTATCCTTGGCTCAGCCTCCTTTCCTTTGCAACCCAGGACCACCTGCCCCAGGGTAGTGCTGTCCAGAGTGGGCAGGACCCACCCATATTACTCAGTAATCAAGAAAATGCACTGCAGAGTTGCCTCCAGGCAAGCTGATGGAGGGCTTTTCTCAACTCTGGCTCTTCCCAGATGACTCTAGCTTGTGTCAAGTTGAAAAGACAAAAGCAAAAACTTCCCCAAATGCATTCCCCCTCCCCCCACAAAAAACCTTCCCTCATCTATTGTCATGTATTCTGGTTTTATTTTAGTTTTACTCAGAGCAACTCCTAAGAAAAGCATTGAGTAGAAATAAGTAATTGCTGGTTGATTCCTTAGGATCAGAGAGAGTGTGTTCTGAAGTTAACATTTACGTAAAGGCAATGCCCAGGCCTAAACAGGGCAGCCATATGACTGAATGGCTAGAGGAAGCATCCGTTGCAGACAGGGCCAGGTGGGCGGTCCCCAGGGCTTTGTGCTACACTGGTGAGTCCCAATTTACACAGCTTACTTTGGAATTGACTATGAGTGGAATGGTTGGCTGGTGACAAAAAGATGAGGAAAATAATAAATGCATATGAGGTGGCATAAAAGATTTGGAGGGATTTGTATCAGCTTTGTAAGCAGACTTACTCATGGGAAATAAGACTTATTGTTGCTGAACAATGAACATTCCTCCTGAGGACTAAACTAATGAACAGAAAGTAAAAATAGATAGCGCCGAACAAACTGGAGCAGTAAGACTTCTAAGAGCATTCTACAGGGAGGAAAGAAGGGTTAGTCTCTGATGCCGCCTATATCACACAAGGCCGCAATTCACCTGTGCAATAGCGTTAGGCTAATTACGCCTAGCTAGTTGGTCAAAATGTTTAGCTCTATCCAATTTATTGACTCTTTTCTCCCAAGTTTCAAAGGAAGCTTCAATATTTGTTTACATGTCAAGACTTTATATCCTTGAGCTGTTAAAAAAAGCAAAAAAATTTATAATACAGTTTGGGTTAGAAAATGATTCAAAAGGTTTCAATTCAGCATGTGTGTCGGCTGTGGATAAACTCTTGAGACCAACAGATACTGCCTTGGACGACAAGAATGACAATGAAAAGCATTAGCTTAGAGAGAGAGTAATCTTTTTGCCAAAGGCTCAGAAACTTTTAGCTCTGAAGTTGTTCAAAATGGGCATAAAAATGTGCCAAGCAAATTCCTGTGTCTCTGATATTATTTGTAGTGAAACAGATTGTTTTTATTTCACCAGTGTCTTAGTTAGGGTTTTATTGCTATGGAGAGATACCGTGACCACAGCAACTCTTACAAACAAAAACATTTAATTGGGGCTGGCTTACAGTTGAGAGCTTTAGTCCATTGTTATCATGACAGGAAACACAGGCAGACGTGGTGGAGAGGTAGCTGAGAGTTCTACACCTGGATCCACAGACAACCAGAAGACAGAGTGAGCCCCTGGTTTTGGCTTGA
Organism: Pachyuromys duprasi; assembly: GCA_028658305.1. Classification (NCBI taxonomy): domain Eukaryota; kingdom Metazoa; phylum Chordata; class Mammalia; order Rodentia; family Muridae; genus Pachyuromys; species Pachyuromys duprasi. The sequence goes on along the minus strand of CM053753.1, from coordinate 38,227,056 downwards.
GCAACTGAGACCTCAGAGCCTACCCCCTGTGACATACTTCCTCCAGTAAATAAAGCCATACCTACTCCAACAGGACCCCATCTCCTATGGGCCTGTAGGAACCATTTTTCAAACTACCACAACTAGTGTGTTTTTCTCAGTTTACCACGAGTCACATTACAAAGCAGTTTTCAATCTCTCAGGAGCATGGCCAGCTCACGGTGTTGCCCCAACAGGTTCAGACTACATAGATCATCAGCACACTCTCTGGGTGTCTTCAGCTTGCTGTTGGGGAGTCAGCATGCTTTCGGGCATTAGCACACTATCGGGGAATCCTGATTTACCCTGCTCCCATCCTTAGGAAAACACTAGTCTTCTTGAATTTTCTACTAACTGCACTGACTTTTCATCAGCACAAACTCTGCACATGGTGCCCAGACGTTCTAACGTGTTGCCCAGTTTGTTATGCTGGCAGTGTTGGATCAAGGAGGTATGTTGTGGGGGTTCTAGCTTTAGCTCTGTGGCTAAAACACTGTTTGACTTTGGTTTAATCAGTTAGTACTCCAAGTCTTTATTTATTGCTTATAAATAAAAGAGACATCTTTCCTTGTTCCAGAATGCTCCCAGAACTTGCTTTCATTGATCTAACCCTCAGGCATTGCTGGATCCAAGGCCAATGCTAATATAGAAGATGCCACCACCTACTTGGGGAACTAATCTACAGCAGGAGTTGAAAAAAAAACATATTTTATATTTTAGACTGAAAAAATTAAAAGGCAAAGTGTAGGGTACTTATGTATCATTCAGAAATATTGTCATCAACAATATCAAACCATTCTTGAGAGTGATAGAAAATCAGACAGTTTGGCTGTGCCCTGCTCTAGAGGACAACAGCAAACACAGCCCCAGCATGCAAGCTGTGAGGGCAGAAGCAGGAGAAAAAAAAGCTATGTGGGAGCTGGCAGCACAGGCCTGGAACACACCCGTACTCTCAGTCGGGTGGAGGTAACCTGTTCTACATATTGAGACTGGCCTTAGTTAGGGTTTTATCATTGTTGAATAGATACCACAACCTCGGAAACTCTTACAAAAGAAAGCATTTAGTTGGGGCTGGTTTACAGTTTAGTCCATTATCAGCATGGTGGGAAACATGGCGGCGTGGCAGAAGACATGGTGCAGGAGAAGGAGATCCAAGTTCTACATCTGGACCCACGGGCAGCAGGAAGAGAGCATGAGCCACTGGCCCTGGATGAGCTTCTGAAACCTCAAAGCCTACCCTCTGTGACACACTCCCTCCAGTAAGGCCACACCTACTTCAACAAGGCCACACCTCCTAAGAGTGCCACTCCCTACGGACCATTTCCCCCCAAACTACCACAAGACCCCATCTCAAAAAAAAAAGCAGAAAAACAAGCAAACAAAATCATTCAAACTATTTTCTTTTCTTGACCTGACCAGCCCATTTCAGTCATGTAGTTGTTCCTAGTTGTGAGAGTTGTGTGACCTATTGAGAGTGTGTGGGTCCAAGTGCTGAGAGTATGTGACTCAGCATCTCCCCTCCCCTGCCAAGCTCAGGGAACATCGTGGAGGAAGGGGCAGGAAGAATGTTGGAGCATGGTTAAGAATGTTGTGAAATGCAGTCTTCTGGACACAAAATGCCAGTTGTACCCATGAAGTCACAACAGCCGTGGTTAACCATACAAAGCTGAACCCATTGGCCTCCCATTGTGGACGGAGAAGGGCTTGTTAGCTCTGCCCCTCCCTGAAGAGGAGTTAATGGATGCTGTGGGGAGGGGAGCCAACAGCCACTATTCCTAGTGGTATAGCCAACAGCCCTCACCCATGCTCATGCAGACAACCTTGATTAACGGAGTGGGGCATACTAACATACATAGACATGAAAGAGAGAGGGGGAAGGGCGTAGAGAGGATAACAGGGGTAGTAGGACTTGATTAAAGTATATGATATATATTGGTTGAAAAAGTTAAAAACAAGTCACCTGAACTATTCTCTCTTCTGACCGAACCCAGCCACCTTAGTTGAAGCTGCCCCTCCTGGCTGTGGAAGCATCCTGACTCCCTTCCACAGGACTGTTCTTTTCATTGTCCTTTTTCTTTGTTTTCTTTACCTCCAACTCCTATTTCCATCTGCTATAACAGCTCTTTTACTGGGGACCCGCGGAAGAGCCTGGAGTGGGGGCAGGACAGGAAGGAGAAGGCTCAAAGGAATTTGAATTTCACAGTAGTCACAGACTAGAAACAAATCCCTCCAAATCCCTTGTGCTGTGTTACTCTAATTTGTTATTCCCCTCATCTCTGTTGCCATTTTAACTAGTTCATAGTTCCAGGGAAAATTATGTAGAGTAGAAATCACCAACTAAATGGAAGGAAGCCCTGAAGACCTGTCTCTCACCTGTTCCTTGACAGAGCTGAGTTGTAGAAATCACTATCAGAAACAGCCTGTGCACAGCCTCTTATCACAAAGGCCCCTGAACAGCCCCAGTACAGAATTTGGACAATCAGAAAACTGCATCTCAGGTCGCTCAGAGTCCATCATTTTAGAAGTTCATTGAAATAGGCAGAAGGAAAAATACTGAGTGTAAAAAATGCATTTAACTCTGTGGGTGTTTTTCCTTTTATGATTAACTTAATTTCCTCTGGGAGATGTTTTTCTTTGAACTTGTGGATGAATTAGACTTTTCCCTCTCAGAACGTTAACACATATCAGTTCTGATGACTGGTCTACTTTTTGCACTTAAATGCAGTTAATATTGAATAAATAGTCCATTTGTCCTTATTACTGTTATTGTTAACACAACTTGGACTCTTTACCGTACTTTCCTGTCTGGAAGACATCAGGACATGGGCAATTTCTGGGACAGAAATTTTCCTAACATATTCCCACAGCCTTGTGTAAATATCGCACGACATTCGTTGATTTGAAATTTGGTCAGGTCAACTTTGTCGAGAGAGTGATGTGGCTGAATAGCAAAATGTGACTTGAGCCCAAACAGTGACTATTATGGGATAGCTTTGTGTATAGTGTGTGTGTGCATGTGTTTACATGTATGTCTGTGTGTGCATGCATGTGTGTGTATGAGGACACATGTGTCTGTACGTGCATGTGTCTTTGTGTGTATAGATGCCCTTCATGTATGACTGTTGCTTCTTTCAGAAGATGGAAGTCTGACTGTCCTCTCTCTGTGTTAAAGGTGATGGCGGAATTTGGGTCTGTGGCATGCACAAATTACCTTCCTTTCAACTACCATTTTGTGCAAACACATTTATACGTATACAGTAGACTTATTTGTGCCTAACTGCAGGGACTAAAGTCCTGTTTACGCCATTAGTTTTCATCCCATTCTTTGACATAGTCTTCTTTCAGAGTTGGTTCTATTCAACACTGTGGAGAGATCTGAGGTGAGTGGGCTTCGGGGAAAAAGATATTTTGGGGCCCCCTTGATGTTGCATGAAGATGCACTGACAGTAGTGAAAAGCTGAGAGGCAAAGTGAAGGCATGAAGACCCTGTGTGGCTGACGGGGTGAGGTGCTACCACGCCAACCCTGGAGCGCTGTTCTCCACACGGCTTTTTATGTGTGTTTATACAAGCACGTGCTCACACACATACATATGGAAGGCAGAGGTCAATGCTAAATGCCTTTCTTAGTTGTTTTTATCTTATTATTTGAGACAGAGTCTCTCAATGAACTCAGAGCTGTATGGCCAGTGAGATCCATGGATCTGCCTACTTTCCCCACTCTGAAGTTGCAGGGCGGCCACGCCTGGCTTTCTGTGTGGTACTGGCTACGTGAACTCAGGGCCTCATGTGTTTGTGGCAAAGCACTTTGCCAGCTGGAGCATCTCCCCGGCACTCCACACTTCTTGTAAATTGAGGAAAATAAACGCTTTTATTGTCTAAGCTACCGTTATTATTATTTTCTTTCTTTCATTGCTAAAGTCAAATGAATGTTGCATCAAATGGAGAAAGAAATGCTTCTCAACTTCACAAACTTGAAGGCATTTAAAGGTGAAAACAATTATTTTTTCAGGTATACAGGTGTTTTGCCTTTGTGTGTATCTGTGCACTGTGGGTGCGTGCATTGACTACAGAGACCAGAAAGAAGGCACCTATCTCTTGGAACTGGAGTTAGAGATGTTCGAAACATCAGTGGCTGGGACTAGAACCCCAGGCTCTGGCAGAACAACCTGTGCCCTTGGCTGCTGAGCGGTCTCTCTGGCTCCATTTTGAGATTTTTGAGGGTTCCAGGAGAAGAGGCAGCTGAGTTCTGAGGGTAGGGGTATCAGATCAGTGTCAGGACCTGGGGGGTGCAGCAGAAGTGCCAACGGAGGCAGCAGTACCCATGACCGCGGCAATGAGTGCCTGGTAATCTCAGTCAAAGTAGCAGCAGTAGCCAGCGGAGGGGAAGCCCAGCAGATGGCAGACAGGAGGGTGCTGCCCATGGAAGCAGCACAAAGGAGATGCCATGACACGTGGCCGATTGGTTAGTTGAGATTACTTTATTATTTATCGGGTGGCCTCTGGGGTATTACAGAAGCTAGCACATCTGTCCCAGATGTTTAATGGCTCAAGCACGGCAGGAGCCTCCACCTTGTTCGCAAGGGGCCAGTGGATGGTTCTTTCTCTGTGTTATGACTGAGGGGCCCAGGAGACTTCCATTTAGAGATTCTGCAGTTCGCAGGGACCCAGCTGTCGCCCATTTCCTGCTGGCAGACAGGGAGGAGGAGAGCAAGGATGGAGGGGGATGTTGCTCTTGCTGCTCTCCTTCCTCCTCTTCTTCCTGCTCCTTCTCCCTCTTCTCTCCTTCCCCCTCTGACTTTTTATTTGTGAAGGTGGAGATCAAATCCGGGGCCTTACACATCCCCAGCCCGAGGCCTACCTCTTAAAAGCCTTGATCTGCGGTGAGGAGTTCTCTGTCTCTCCTGTGTTTCAGAAGGAGCGGGAAAGGACTTGACTGCATGAGCAGCTGGTCTCAGGCCTATCTTCAGATCTTAAAGTAGAAGACTGGATTTTGATGGGTAATTTTTACCATATCCACTGTCTCTTGAAATAATTGTTTAGGGTTAAGTTGGAGCGGAGCAGAAACTTTGCAGAAGGTTGGAGTTCTGCACTGCTTGGTGGCGTAAGATGGGGAAGAATGGCTAACAAGGCCAATGATTTACCCGATCATTTTCCAGTCATTGACAAGCAGAGGAACCAAGGTAGAAGTAGCATCTTTCTCTTCTGTACATGGTATGTTCGACTCTATAAAATAGCAAGTAATTGAAGCCACCTTTCATTTGTTTATTTAGATCTCATATGGCTACAGTGCTGACTTATGATTTAACATAAACCATATATTAATAGTCTAAATTCTAACAAATGCATCTACCAACTGTTCTTATATTAGTAAGAACAAAACATTTAAGGCATGTGGTCATTTTTCCTTTCCCTTTTAAAATGTATTTCTAGGGGCTGGAGAGATGGATAGCTCAGAGGTTAGGAGCACCGGGTGCCCTTCCAGAGGTCCTGAGTTCAATTCCCAACAGCTATATGGCAGCTCACAACCATCTATAACGAGATTTGGTGCCCTCTGCCCTCTTCTTGCGTTCAGCCACACATATGGGCAGAACACTGTATGCATAATAAATAAATAAATTAATTAATTAAAAAATGTATTTCTGATGACTACATGGCTTACAACTAAGAAGCAGAATTCCAGGAGGAGCGGCAGACTTATCTTTCAAGTACCTGTCATAAACTCACTGCCACCCATGTAATAAAACGATTTTCCCTTGTATGACAAACAAGGCACTAAAGAAGAATGAGCCTGGTCTGATAAAATGGCTTTTATTAATCTCCCAATGTTTTTATTTTGTTTTAGAATTATGATTAGCTTCAAGAGAGTAGCAAGCCATTCACCATCAGAGCTAAGTATTATTGCTATCCAGATATCTTTGGTTAATGCCTGCTGTTTATTTCAAACACAAAATGCTCCATTAAGAAAAATCGACTGTAATGGGCTGACTTTATTATCAAGAAATTATGCCTGTAACGTAAACCTTGCTGATTATAAACACTTGGATTTGTTTGGGTGATAAAAGTAGATGCAGAAGGTCATCCGTTAGGAGGAACACCTGGTGTTTTCACCAGCATCATAAAACTGAAATGAAACCTCAGAAGAAATGCTCGGGAGGCATGGGCTTTGTCCAGGAGACAACATGGAGTGAGGATTAGCGTAGAGGGTTTGCTGTGGATTCTTCCCTCAGCCATCCCCTCAGTCAAGCCAACCTTGTCTTGTTTTCTCACTTTCCTGGCCGAGCCAGGTGTGCGCTGGCTTCAGATTCTAAGTCTCTAGAGCAGTGGTTCTCGACCTTCCTAAGTCTGTGGCCCTTTAATACAGTTCCTCATGTTGTGGTGACCGCCCTCCCCGCCCCAACTATAAATTTATTTTGTTACAACTTCATAACTGTAATTTTGCTACTGCTATGACTTGTAATGCAAATATCTGATATGCAACTCTTGTGGGGTGGTGACCGCAAGGTTGAGAACCATTCTTTTATTATTTCACAGGCCCTCTTGCTCACCAACCAGTCTGCCTTCTTGCTATCTCTGTCTGGAGGCTAGTAGGAACCAAGTAGAAGTTATTTCGCCCTTCCTCTTCCCCATTTCTTTTTTCCGTTTCCCCCTTTTATTTAAATGTACTTATTTTCTTCCTTTAATTTTTTTTTACATAATATATTTTGAACATATCTTTTCCTTTCCTCAAGTCCTCACAGATCCTCCTACAACTCCCTACCCACCCGACATCATTCTCATTCTCCCATCACCATGCCCAGAATGGACAAAACTTGCACAGGTTCAAACCAGATAAAATAGCTGCACAGAGAAGGCCGAGTGACCACAGAGTCGCACCCCTAACCAAGACGCTATTATCAACTGATAACCTGCTGAGAAAGGGAAAAATCAGGTTTCTCCAATGGACTGTTACTGGGTGTATCAACTGTACCCTAGGCAGGCCCCGTGCCAAAGAGTAGTTGGCCAACTCAAAATGGTCTCTCTCTCTCATTCCTTTTGAAACAGGGTCCTACTGTGTGGCTCAGGCCAATCAGGAGCTGGTGGTCCTGCCTCAGCCTCTCAAGTGCTAGGATCTCTCTGTCCTCTTCTTGACCCATCTGCCTTCACCTAAATATTGCAGAGTCACTCTTGACTCTTCCCTCCCTCCCATCCCATATTCTCTTGTTTCCAATCAGAAATTTCCCTCTCAATTTATCCTCTACATTTATTTCCACTGATGTAGTTTGGGCCACCACAGTTTCTTTTCTTTTTTCTTTTTTTTTTTTGTGACAAGGTCTCACTGTGTAACCTAGGCTGGCCTCAAAGGCCTAAAAATCCTGTGGCCTCTGTTTCCTGACTGCTGGGATTAGAGGCGCATGCCACAATGCCTGGTTATCAGTCCTTGTTTTAATTGCTATAGCCTACATACCCAACCTGCAGATTCATAGCATGCCATCTTCAAAGCAATGATTTATTTATTTATTTATTTATGTCTATCACAGGCTGGTTTTGAGCTTGCTATGAACTGGAAGATGACTTTGAATCTCAGATCCTCTTGCCTCCGCTTCCCAAGTACAGGGATTATAGTTGCACCTGGTTTATATGATGCTAGAAATCAAACCCAGGGCTTTGTGCATGCTAGGTGAACACTCTACCAACTACCCTAGTGTGAAGGAAAATTATTTCTGTTTTTTTATAATCTTTTATTTTAAAATTGTTCCCTCAACTTTTTATTTTGAAACATTTCAAATCTACACAAAACTCAGATTAAGAGAACTATAAACACAATTTTCCAATGCTCCAAAGTGGGCACAAATCCGCTTTTTAAATGTTAGCATTTGTGTAACATTGGTACAGACAGGAGAGCTTCTGTCTCCTTGAGAATAGACCAGGACTCTGCAAATTCCTTGTGTAATGCTGGATCTTCCTCTTGGATTCCCACTTCAGGGTTCTTGGTAGGGCATCTCATGTCTTCATTTAACTTTGAATTTTCTGGAATTTGTTTCTTTTTTGTTGTTTTAGAGTATCAGAGGAAAGATCTAATGGCAGAAGCCACATATACATGTAAGATGAACATTTGAAGAATCTCAGACCGTACGGCCATGGGAGCCTAACCCCTTGTTTGTCCACAAAGACAACTGGCCATATCTGCCCACTGAAAACTGTTCTGTACATTGCCCAGAAACTGACACCTAGAACACCAACTCTGCACCGCCAGTGATGAGATAAGTCACTAATGAGGTGGCCTGTGATCCCGATGGTACCCCTTTTCCTTGTACTTTCAATAATGAGGCACCCAAAGGAGTCAGTATCTCCCTGTCTCCTGTAGCTCTTCCTGCTCCCAGGGACTGGATCTGCCTGGAGGCAGGTGGGTCTGTGCTGAAAACCCCCAAACACTGAAACCATTGCCCAGAAGGAGAAACAGGGTAACCAATACAGCAACAGAAGTGAATCAGCCCAAGGTAGCACCCATCCATCAGCTCAGATCCCCATCAGCCTTTACAGAGCTTTTCTTCAGCATCTGATCATCTGGCATCAGTGTCCTAAAGATACAAAGGTCAGTCTAGATGAGCAGAGATGACCTCTGAGAAATGAGCAATAGACTCTCATAGCAGTAGACTCTCCTTCTGCATCAGGAAATCAATCCACCACAGATATCAGATCAAATTCTCTTTAAACCTCTTTTTGATTTATGGGAGAAGTTGGGTATGTTCCTGGAGAGCCTGTGTGAAATTCTGAAATGTTAGCCTTCAAAGGGTTTAAGACACACCCATGATGTGTCCCTTCCCCCCTTTTTTTAAAAAGAAATTTTTGTTAAGATGAAAAAAGACTTTCAGAGAGGTGAAGAGACAAAGTACTATTGCCAGTTTTTGTTGCTCGCTCACCATCTTTTCCATTGGCCAAAGGGCTACCAAGTGGGATCTCACAGTTCTTGTCTTTTTGAAGGAAAGAATTCAGGTGAGAGACACAGACATTAAAAATTGAAGTTTGTCTGTAAGCTTTGATTTTTTTAAAGCTAATTTATTTGGGGTTCCTAAATGTCTCTACCTCTCTTCAAACCCCCAACCTTAGGTAGGAGAGAAAGAAGGTTTGTAGGGACAGGGTATGTAGACCTCTTTAGACTTAGTTCTTCGGGGCAATGCCACTCTTCGTTGTCAAGCATCCGGACGTCCAGCCAAATAACAAACAGCAAACAGCAGCACGACTCAGCAGCAGCCTCCTCGAAGTGTCCTCTGTGTGTGTGTGTGTGTGTGTGTGTGTTTGTGTGTGTGTCTGTGGCCCTTTCTCTTTCTTTCTCTCTCTGGGCTCTTATTTATACCCTCTCAGAATCCACACAAGAATTTTTTTTCCAGCTGGCAAAAACCACACCCCCTGCACGAGGCAGTTTCCAGCTGACAAAGGTCACACGACCTCTCTGTTATCAGCTGTGGATAAACTAGAATCATTCCAGCATCCCACACTTGGGATCACAACAGAAACATATTTACGTAATTGAGTTTTTAAAGAAACCAAAACTTCTACATTTATCAAAGAAAAAAATCAAAGCAAAATGATTTTCAAAGAGAGATTGGAGTGGGCTGCCTCTCAGGGGCCAGGAGTAGCATGGGGGGGGGGTTTCTCCATTGTTGGGTTTTACATGTTTTATGAAAATATGTGAAGTAGGTAGTATGGTTTATTGGGTACTATCTTACAGCAATTCCATTAATGAGAAAGGCCTGTGTAAAAATGGCAACTTGATCTTGGCATAAAATACTTCACGGTTGTCCCCTTCCTGTCCCCTGCATTTTTATTCCTCAAAATGGTCCAGTCACATCATGGTGGGTGTACAGCTTTATATTCTGTCAGCTTCACCTGTTTCTTAGGAGGCATTTCTGCTTAATTAACGGAGCTTGCTGAGGACAAACACGGAGGTAGTAGAAGATAATTGAATAGGACTTTCTTGGTGGCAAGTGAAAGAAATTAACCTTGAGGTAGGGACAACACAGAGTATGGTTTCCTGGTTAACGTATCAGGAAACGGCAGGGTAGGCCTGGCAGCAGGGATAGCTGGAACGGAGGAAATGGAGGACTGCAATGCACCGCTTTTAGCGTCCCCGAGCATCAGCTTGCTTGCTCAGACTGGCCCCTCACATCTGGCCACAGATGCCGCAGCTTCAGCATCGCATCCTTACCCTTTCCACGCGAGTCCGCTGATAAAGGTCTTTCTCCCTCAATTTAATTTTGAAGGAAACCCAGGCTCAAGTTCCAATTGGTCAGAGTCGAGTCACGTGCTTATTCCTGACCCAGTCACAGAGACTGAAGGATGAGCCTTCGTTATTGACAAGTCCCCATCTCTTGGCTTACTGGGACACCCACCAGATGCCTGGTTTGAGGACCTTCGCAGATGCTATCTCTGCTGCTGCTTTAACAGTGTTTATTGCTCAATTTCTCCTTCCCTCTGTTTTATTTATGTGTTTATAAAAGGACACGGAGACGGGCCCCAGTCCTCATGCCTCTTCATCTGATATAAAATCTGACTATCTTTAACCAAGGGGCGTGGCCAACATCCGTCTTAAGTGAGAGAGGGCTGCACATGGCAGGAGCCCTACAAGTTGGAAGCCGGATTCAGGCTCCAGGGCTCCAGGGCCTGAATTCATTTTTACTGGCAGGATGAGAAGTGAATAGGAAGTGAATAGGCTTCAGCAGAAATCTCCAATCCACTGCTGCAGGGCTTTCTGTGTTTCAGGCAGTTGATAATGAGAATCAGAAATTTCTGTGTGCTGAAAACTGGAGAGAGGGAAGGGGGAGGAAGTCAGGGAGGCAGGAGGCAGGGAGGTGGGGAGCTTTTATGAGGACACAGAGAAAAGGGAACTTGTTTTGTGTCTGATCGTTGGCCTGCAGCCTTTCCCCTATTTTCTTTTTGGCACACGTCAACTCTAGAGCTTGCTTGGGGCTTCCCCAGTCAGCTCTTTGGGGGCAGGAAACAATGCTTGCTAAGTTTCAGGTATTATTTTTAATCAGCTTGAAAATTTAGTCAGAATAATGCCAGGTACATATGATTGTTAAAAGAAAAAAATCTATTAATTAACTACCCACAGGCTGCCTTCTCAAGTTCGATTTAAGCCCTAAGGAGAAAATGACATACAGCTCTGTTGTAAGGCCAGGTATGGAAACCGCTCCTGGGGTTAAAGCGTTAGCAGAACTGTTGCTTCTTAAAGATTCAGAAGCAAGGCCGTGGGAGCTCATTATTGGATCACTGAACTGTGAGAATTGCAGAGTTCCCTTAACTCTTTCTTTATATGCAGATTGCAGTTCTGTGTGACAACAGTCTCAAAAAGGACCAAGCATTCGCTCTGCTAATGACAGTTGACGTTTCTAATCACCCGAGAGTGGAGAATGTCTCATTTCAGGAGACATGCATAGACGTGACAGGAATGGGCCTGCAGTGTAGACCCTCCAGGGAGCAGAACACTCAGAACAGACACAGCCTTCATTCAGCCAAGAGACTTTTCAAATGAACGGGGCAGCCAGCTTGGCTACCCTATCTAACTTCTCTTCCTGACCATGCCCTTCGGCTCATCCACCTCACCAGAATTCAGTCAGGAGACACCTTGCTTCAGCAGTGACTTGTTTCTGCCAATCAGGCAGCCAGGCTCAACTCTATCTCCTGTCAATCCTCTCCAATTTTATCTCCCTCACTCTTCCTTTGTCTGACACCTTACTAAAGACTGAGGTCTCTAGTAATCTTGGTTTTACAGGGCTTTACTGCGCTTTGAGCAGGTTTTGAGGTGATACCAATGTCAATGGCCCCGGGCACAAACTCTGAATAGAAAGGGGCTAAGTCACAAAGAGGGACTAGGAGACTGGCACTTTAGAGGAGAAGCTGGTACAGACATCAGGAACCTGTGCTGCAGAGAGAAGGCCCCAGACAAGACGAGCTTGCTCCTGAGTTTCTGCTTTTTCCTCCTGCCCCATCCCACTCTTCTATAGCTTCCCCAAGGGTTGCATCTTAAAAATATATTTTAAAGACGTCTTCATTTTACATGTATGAGTGTTTTGCCTATATGTACATATGTATGTGCCCTCAGAGGACAGAAGAGGGCATTGGGATCTCCTGGAACTGAAGGTGATGGTTGTGAGCCACCATGTGGGTACTGGAAACTGAATTCAGGGCCTCTGTAAGAATAGCCAGTGCACTAAACTACTGAGTCATCTCTCCAGCCTGTGGGTGTACCTTTTGGAGAGAACCTATTTTTGTGAGCTAATATGAGGGGACTTGAGGCTCTTCCTTGGAGATGCTATGCCTTGGGTATATCAGGGAACATGACACCAGCATTTCGAGAAGCTCAGATAACTAGGCTTGCTCCCCCTTTGGCTGCGGCCTAGCAACCCTTTCCACAACTCCTATCTTTCCACGGGAGAGACACTCAGAGTCTGTGCTGTTGGGGCAAGCCCTGGGTCTGCCCTGGCCAACTTGTTCATTTCTCCAGTCAGCTCCTCTAGTTAAGAAAGAAGCAGTTTCAAAAGAAAAACACTCCCAATATTGTACATTGAAAGCAATTTAAAAAAAAATCCTGTTTGACATATCAAGTGTCAGAAAATACAGCAAATGAATGCATGGTGGGAATTGTAGAGAATAAATTTGTGTGCAGCCTGTCGCATTAGCTGTGCTTTCACCATGCCCCAGAATAATTTCTGGTTACAGCCATGCTAAATACAAAATAGCTTGCATTCTGTTGTCTAAAATATTTGCAAATACATTTTAGATAAGGTTAGGAAGGGCTGGATGTATACAGTGACAATCTTAACTAGTTGTTAAAACAATGGCTCCCCATATAGCATAAGCTGACTTTGAATTCTTGATCTTCCTGCTTCAGCCTCCTGAGATCTGAGATTGTCTCAGCACGCTCATGGGGAATTGTTTGAGTGCTGGGCCTGTACACACCTAGTGATGTAAACAACAATAAAGACGGTAGGCCTTACTCAGCGTGTGCATGTGAAAGGAATCCAAATCCTTCGCATAATTCAAGATACATTGAGTGTCCTCATTCATGTAAGACACTATGCTGGGCGGAGTGGAGGGTCTGAAAATTGAGTAAATTGCTGTGACTTAAGGTTTTTACATTCACGGACAAAATGACAAAATGTGTTGTTTTTTTCTTTTCTCCTTATTATTATTATTATTATTATTATTATTACTATTACTATTTTACTAGTCTCTTATCTTTTTTTTTTTTTCTCATCCCAGTAAGGTACAGCTCTAATGTTGAAATTTAGTCCCAGCATCAGGCCAATGAGGAGGCAGGGTTTTAGTCAATGTTCTATTGCTGTGAAGAGACATCATGACCATGGCACCTCTTTTTGTTGTTGTTTGTTTGTTTTCTGAGATAGGGTTTCTCTTTGTAGCCCTGGCTGTCCTGTCGTTTTGTAGACGAGGTTGTCCTCACAGAGCTCCGTGTCCCTCTGCCACTCCGAGTGCTGGGGTCACAGGAGTGCACCACCATGCCTGGCTCATGGCAACTCTTATGAAAGAAAGCTTTTAATCAGGGGTTTGCTTACAGTTTCAGAGGTTTTAGTCCATAATCATCAAGGTGGAGAGCATGGTACAATAGCTGAGAGCTACATCCTGATCTGCAGGCAGGGGGAGAGAGAGAGAGAGAGAGAGAGAGAGAGAGAGAGAACTTCTGAAAACTTCAAAGCCCACCCCCAGAGACACACTTCCTCCAAGGCCACATGCACCTCTATAAGGCCACACCTTCTAATCCTCCTAATCATTAAAACAGTTCCACTCCAGCTCCTTGGTTGGCTCAGCATTCAGACATGTGGCCTGTAGGAGCCATATGTCTCCTTATTGGAGACACCACAGGCAGATTTTAACATGTCCAGGGTTCCTCAGTTCCGCTATTGGGAGTGAGGTCCTTAGGAATCCGTCCCTCTAGCTGACCTCACCTCTTCCAGTCTGCACCATGATCAGAGCAAACACTGAGGACGAAACACTCCCTCCTCTACTCTCTTATCCATAATTTTCTCAAGAAATTCCTTCCTGGGGAAGCTATGTCAGAACCTAGCTAATAAATTGATTCAGTCTGTGTAACTGGCTGTCCCACTGTCAATCATTCAGCCTCCATGCACATGTTTCTCTTTTTCCTTTTTCTCTTTCTTTCTTTCTTTCTTCCTTCCTTCCTTCCTTTCCTCTCTCTCTCTTTCTTCTTCTTCTTCTTCTTCTTCTTCCTCTTCTTCTTCTTCTTGAAAATGTAGCCTCATTGTGATAGGGCCAAGAATGTTACAGACTGAATGACCTGGCCCTAAAATCCATGACCTAGAGCCCTGGTCCCTAACTCAGTCTGTATTAGAGACAAGGCCTCTGAGGAGGTAAGCTTAGGTAAGCTCTGAAGTTGTAAGATAGAGCCCTTACCTGATGCAACTGGTGCCCTTGTAAGAAGACGAGGAGACCCCAGAACTCCCATTCTGATCTGTGGGTGAGAAGGCCACCATCTGCCAGCCAGGAAGGGAGCCCTCACCAGAGCCCAGCCATGATAGACTCTTCTTGGATTTTATGCTGCTCAGTCTCCCATCTGTGATGAGTAAGTTCATCAGCCTGAAAGGAGGACGGGTCATTTCGTCTGCCACATCCAGAAGTTTCAGTCTCTGGTCCTTTGGCCGTGTGACTTTGTGCTTGCGGCATCACAGTACATCACGGCAGAAGCACGCGGTGCGGCAAGATGCTCCCACGTGGTGTCCCGGAAACAGAGATAAGAGTAGCCCCAAGAGGCTCCCCTATAAACGTACAACTCCCCACTATTTGGTGTTACTTCCCTAGTATGGCACAGGCTGGAAACCGACCTTTAACACATAAGCCTTTGGGAGAGTACTTCTGGTCTGAACTGTAGCAGATTTCAAGGTATCAAAACTTTGAGAAAATAGGTTTCTGCCTTTTAAGCCATCCAGCATGTGAGAGCTGCCTGCGGTAATGGCTGAGCACAAAGGGAGGCTAGGTGGTTTGGAGAGGAGTGGAGACGGCCAGGAGTGAGAGAAAGGGTTGTCACGTGGGGTAAGC
>CM053753.1:38196138-38211486 GCA_028658305.1 Pachyuromys duprasi | reverse complement strand
GGGGGCAGGCCCATTCTTGTCTCCGAGGACACAAGGGTGTAGAGAAGAAGCTGGGCAGCCAGGTCTTGCTAAGCTCCCCTAGGTTCACATCACTAGCATCACCCCTGTTTCATCACAGTTTCTGAGCCTGGTGATGCACACCATTAATCCCAGCACTCAGGAGGTAGAGGCAGGTGGATCTCCGTGAGTCTGTGCCTGCTTGGACAACACAGTGAGTTCAGGACAGCCGGGGTCACACAGAGAAACACTGTTTTAAAACAAACACCAAACAAACAAACAAATCACAATTTCCCATGACTGCCCACTGCTCACCAAACCTAAGAATAAAAACATGAATTTCTTCGGGGTCTTTGAAGACTCCTATATTGCATAAAGAAGTAAATAAGTGTATACACCTTTCTTTTTTTATTTGTCTTTTGTCATAAGAACTTCAGCCATGAGCTAGTGGTGTGTAAGAAATTTCTCTCCCCTTTGGAAGCAAGACCCTACTGTGGAAGATGCCACATACTTGGGGCACGAGACGTGGAGGACCTGATCAGAAAGCTTCCTCCCTGAGGACTAGCTCTCAGAGTATCCAAAGGTGCTTTGCGACTTGTAAGTGGAGAAAAGTCAGCAGCAGGCATCCCAGCTGTGAAGGGCCTGAAACACATCAGTGCATTCCAGTAGCACTCTATGTCGGGAGTCACCAGAGGATGTCTAGCTGGACTTAAGGCCCACTCAACAGAGGGAACTCATGCCTGATGCTGTAACCTGACTACGTATAGTGGGCAAGGTCATGGACCCTAGAGAACCTACGACGTCATGATCTCTAATGCCACCCTAGGAATGTGTCATCGCGCCCACAGCAAGTGTGGCTCTCACCCCTCATCAGAAATGCTTCCTTTTGCAGCAGATGGAGACCATTGCAGAAAATCCACAAGTCGAAATGCAGAGGACAACTGACTGTGGGGTGTCCAACCTCAGGTGATATATCTCCCATGCAACCTCTACACCTAAGGCTCAAGGGACACTGTGGAAAGCGGGGGATGGATATGGTAAAAGTCAGAGAACCAGGACATCTGCTGCAAGACAGTACCTTCTGTATAGGATATGCCTTGATTTCCAATATCATGGATCACCTAAGAAAGAGCTAAACTTTTACAGGGTCCCACCTTAGATGAGCTACAGTTAATATCTTGTGTGTGTGTGTGAGAGAGAGAGAGGCAGGATTCAGTTTTCTCCAGGTGTGAGCTCCCTGATAGGTTATCCAGTCCTAAGAGGTCAGTCATATACATATGCTACGGTAAACAGACTTACCAGGTTGTATTTACATGCCCATATGTGTGTGTCTGTGTGTCTCTGTGTGTGTATAAAATACTAATTAAAGAAGATTCATGAATCTGAGAGGAGGGGAAGACCAACAGAAGGGGTTGGGGGAGAGGAAAATGAAAATAATGTGGATACAGTAT
Organism: Pachyuromys duprasi; assembly: GCA_028658305.1. Taxonomy (NCBI): domain Eukaryota; kingdom Metazoa; phylum Chordata; class Mammalia; order Rodentia; family Muridae; genus Pachyuromys; species Pachyuromys duprasi. Next base: position 38,210,038 of record CM053753.1, on the reverse strand, counting down.
ACATGTAGGGAATTCTCAACAATTATTTTTGCACTAAAAAAAATAATGAAGTAGAATCTCACTCCTTCCTTGCAGGACTATGAAAAAAGACAGAGAGACTTAGCAGGCAACAGGGTGATGAATTTCTCGGACCAGATCTGTAGAGATGTGTGTGTGTGTGTGTGTGTGTGTGTGTGCATGTGTGTGTGCGCGTATGCACGCACACACGTGTGCACAGCTGTGGCTTTACACTCTGGAATGGGACTGGCTTACCCATCTCCTTGACCATGCCTGTGTCAGTACAGGAAGAGTACATGAAGGGGACTCTAAGTATCTGATGCTACTTCCTGTCCCTGAAATGATTGGGAGCCCAAGAGCCAGCCTTGGAATGTAGTGTGGCAAAAGAAAGGTAACCTTAAGTGTCCAGGAAGCTCAAGGGATCCACCAGGCTACTGTGGAGCTATGAGGCTCCTGATGGCCAAGGAAGCACCATTCAAAGGCCGCCAGTTCCGGGAAAGCTCAGTTCACACCTCTGGCAGCAGGTGGCACTATATGGCATTGAGGAATCTTTTCTCTCTTTGGGATGGAGGAGATGCACAGGGCAAGGATGTGGGAAGGGATGCGGAGCAGGAGCATCCGTGTCTTCACTGGGTGTGTCAGTCTCTAGGTGTCTTCCACATCCAGAACATCTCTCCAAACCATGTTCTTTTCATTTTCTTTAGATAGGGCATGAATGATTACTTCATTGGCTCTTGGTGTTCAACTTAGTCCTCTCTGTTCTTGGAGGCTGAAGGAGTGGGACAGAAAATTTCAATCTTACATGATTAGTTCCTCTGACAGTTAGCTTTCATTCTGCAACTCTACAGGAGTCCATGGAAAGCCACCTCGAGAGAGCAAAAGATAATCCTGTGGCCTGGAAATCACAGGGGGTTGTGGGGCTCTGTGCCAGGGGCTCTTATATCCCAGTAAACCACAGAGGAGGTGGGAGAACAGAAGAAATTCTATCCATCCATCCATCCATCCATCCATCCATCCATCCATCCATCCATCTATCCAACCTACACCCTGACTCTCTCCCCCCCCTTCTCCCTGTCATTTTCTTCTCTAAGATCAAATCTGAATCTCACTGAATTGAAGTGTCATACTTCTTTTTATTGTGATTTTTCCTTATTTTTTTCTCTTGGTGGCCTCTGGGACACTTGAGCTGGTTGGAGTCTATTTTCTCTCTTATCCTTTCAATCGCATCAGTTCCGCTTTAATAATCTCCTTGGGATAATCAATATTCCATTTTAATTAAAGTTTTAGATTAGGGGCCAATGACGTGGCTCAGCAGGTGAAGGCCCTTGGCTCAAAGACTGATGACCAGATTTCGATCCCTGTAGCCCATATGGGAAGGCGAGAACTCAATTCCACGAGTTGTTCTCCCCACACGAGTACTATAGCACATGAACACACTTCTGTGAGCGCACACACACGCATGCACACATGCTGTAATAAAAGGTTTTAGATTAATATTATTTGTAAATTACAAACCATAAAGGTACAAAACCATTTCATAAAATAAAAGCATCTTTGCTAAAACATTTGAAAAATGCTGATGTAAAAAAAAAATCATTTTCCTAGATCTTATACTTGTGTTCACAAATTTCACCGTTTCTTAACTTCAGTGACTTCTATTGAGATCTACAACACATGACAGTGAGGTAGGGTAAAAAAAATTTCTAGGCTTGGTCCCCACTGGCTGACCCTTAAGGCTGTTGCCACAAAAAGCCTTTGGTTTTTTGGGGTTGAGACACATTTCCCACCTCCCTTGATTGAACAAATAGAAGACAGTTGTTCTCATGCTGAGATGCTAGCATTTCTTCAAAGTCAGGAGAGGAGCACTTCCATATGCCTGCTATTGTTCTCATGCTTTGACCATCCTACCTATTTTTCTTTGCGTGTGCAGATGTGTTGGCTGCATGTATGCCCGGGCGTGTGCATGCTGCAGAGGCCTCATGTGGAGTTGTGGATGGTTGTAAGCCATTGTGTGGGTCCTGGGAATTGAACCCAGGTCCTCTGGAAGAACACCAAGTGTTCTCAACCACTAAGCCATCTCTCCAGGGTCCCATCTTTCTTATAAACATTACTTTGGGCTTATTTGGATAATCAGGATAACCTTCTCATCTCAAGATCTTTAATCATATCTGCAGAGTCCCTTTTCTGCCACATAAGGTAATGATTCCCAGATTCTAATGATTACAATGCAGGCATCTTTAGAGGCTGTCTAGCCCAACACGTAGGACTTTTGGGTGGTAGATGGGAAGAAACATTGGACACGAAGGGTATGAGATCAGTACGCTATATCAGAACATGATGACTATCCAAGGGGGTCTGATTTAATATTTAGTATTTCAGGCTAAGAGCTGGATGCCAGGTGGTATGCTTGTGGGATCCGCCTGGTAGCTGTGAGGTTTATCCTTAGCCCTGACAAACAGGGACAGGGAGCAGACTGCCCTCCAACCGCCTCTTATTCACCTCTCAGTGCCCATTTGTAAGATTTACAGTGTACATGGGGGTGGCTGACTTCTTGGTCCACAAACAATTATTAGTATAGTGTCTAAGGCAAAGACACTAACAATTATTAGTATAGTGTCTAATGGAGTTGCTCAAAGTCACGTGAGCTTGCTAGCAAGGTTATAATCAAGCTAATCTGCCACCTCGCCTGTGAGTCCCTCTGCCTGTGCCCACACTGCTTGTAGCATTCTTTATGTTCCTATGTCACAATTCAAGCCACAATCCTGAACACTGAGGTATGGTAAGCTCTGTGCAAGTCTCTTCATCTATATGTACATCCAAGTATATGGAACATGTTCCCCGTTCCCCTTCTACTCTCTTCCTTCCTTTCTCTCTCTATAGACTCAGGTGGACTTAAACCTTTTTTCCCATACCCCAAGAACCAGCTGTATCCGGGGCACTACTGAGTCAATGGCAGAACTTTCTCCTTCTTTGTCTTTCCTCTTTCCCCATCACTGCCTCTCTCTCTTCTTTCTTATTTTATTTCCACAGTCAGCACAATGACCACAGTATTTGTTGAGCAAACTAATGCATGCCCCTATTTGCAGGAGAGATTAGAGTTTCATGGGAATGTGACCCAATGGGACAGAAGGCCACACACACAATTTTAGAACCATAAAACCCCCCCAGGTGTGGGAGGAAATAGTCGCTTGGTGTTCACTTTTCTATTTGTCACTTAGATTGCCCTCAGCTTCTCACGTGAATCGTGGAAGGAATACCTGCAGGTAGCACTCACGGATGCCTGGGAACATTGCTTTGTGGAGCTTGGAGACCCTGGGCTCAACGTGGCCACTCTGTAATATGGCAGATGTGCGGAGAGGTATCTGCTGCTGTTTTGGTTTATCACAGGTTCCGAATAGTCAGCAGAATCTGCAGCAGCTTCAGCCAGCAAAAGCCAGAACACAGTCCCGCTAGCTTGATGACTTGGAGGAGCACGGTGGGCACGTGACACTAGAAACAGCCTTGAGGCTCCTTAATGAGACTCCCACGAGTTAGCAGCAGCTATCACCACCCAGTCTCTGACGAGGACAAAGTTCCGAGACACCGAACAGTCACAGAGGGAAGCTGCAGGACAATGAACGGAGGAAAAATCAGAGAGGGCTTGTTGGTTGCCAAAGTGATGGTGTTTTACCTTCCAGGGCAGCTTGAGATAATGCACAATATAAATATGTATTACACGTGTACGTATTTGCTGGCAAGTCACTATAAAGAGGGCTTAGATGGCACCATTACATATTAACATCAGTATGACCACATAAGTGATATGTACCACAACCATCTATATTGTCTGGAAGCTCTATAGGGTGCAAGGATTTATCCCATTTATTCAAGGTCAAAGCTAACGCTTAACATCTATAACTGTCTCCCCAAGTCTAGAAAGAGATGCATGGTGATTTTCACAGGAGAGAGAATTGTCTGGCTTTCTTATGGAGAAACAATAAAAAATGATTTTTAAGTGATTTTTGTGTGTGGGAGTGTTTTGCCTACATGTATGTCTGTGCTACATGTGTATGCAGGGTCCTTAGAAGCCAGAAAGGGTGGTTGATTCCCTCTGACAGGACTGCTGTGTGTCGCTGAGGATTGACCTGGGTGTTTTGGAAAAGCAGCCAGTGCCTGTAACCTGGAGCCAGAGCTCCAGCCTCAAGAAGCAAAATTTAATGCAATATTTATTATCAAGAATTACACTACATCAAGAATGCCAACTCTAAGAGATGCAGTTTTATTTGCTTTTTGTTTCTTTTCCTATTTCCTGGGGTAAAAGTTAATAGTTTTAGTTTTGTTTAGCAGAAAGAAGACTCCATCACTGTTTTGAATGGGGAAAACGTGTGTGTGTGTGTGTGTGTGTGTGTGATTATTGTGACTATAGAATAGTTGGCCCCTATCATGCTTTGAACATTTTCTGATTCTTCTACCATTATTTCATATCTGAAATTTTCTGGGTTTTTTTTCTTTTTGATTTTTAAGGGCTTAAGCGATGTAACCAAGCCCAGGGCATCCTATGGTCTAAGGTCTGAAACTCTAATTCTGCCATATCGCCATGTAATGCACATACACACAGATATAATGCTAGAGAGTAGGGTTCATGAGGGTCAGTTGTCTGCCACTGTTGTGTGTCACTATTTCTGGGGAGATAGCTACAAACAGCTACTCACCCTAGATAGGGTATGAATACTATCAAAGTCCAACATGGTGAACCAGGGAGTTTTATTGGGGTTACTTATGTCCAGAACGCACCTTCAACTGGCTGCATCATAAGAAACTTTATTATTGTAGGCAATGAGGAATCCAAAGATGGGGCAGTATATTAGTCAGGGTTCCATAGGGGAACACATTTATAGAATATATATATACATACATATACATGTGTATATGAATATATGTGTATATGAATATGTGTATATATACACACACACACATATCCCTTCCATATTAGCATGTCTACTGATGTTGTCCTGATTCAGGTCTTGTTCAGGAAGTCATGTTGGTGAGACTTGATGGGTGTGTAGTTTCTCTAGCACTATGGAGACACAGCATCACAGTGAACTCTCTGATTCTCTGGCTCTCACAGTTTTCCTGCCCCTTCTTCTGCCTTGGGTGCAGGAGTGTATAGATGTATTAGTTAGGACTGGGCTCCATAGCTCTGCATTTTGATTGGCTGTGGCTTTCTGGCATAGTCTCCACCTGTTTGAAAGCGAAGTTTCCTTGATGAGGGGCAAGGACTACACTTATCTGGGGGTATCTGAGTAGATATTTAGAATGTACTTAGGGATTACACTGGTGTAGTAAAGTGGCAGTTGTAGGTTCTGCTCCAAGATCAATGACTTCACTAGCCCTGGGGTAGTCAGTCAGCTAGGTTTCCAGTACCAGACATGATTTCCTTCTTGTTGTGTGTGCCTTCAGTTCAATGAGAGAGCTGTTGGTTACTACCAAGCTATGTGTGCCACCATTACACCCTTAGGGTTACCATGCCAAGCTGGTCATTGTGGTTTATGGGTGGATATCATAGCTGGGTAGGACTGTTGGCTGCTCTCATCCTTTTGAGGCTTGCCCATCACCTTACAGTACCATGAAAGTTAGTCCTTAGGGAGGCAGGAGGCTTTCAGGTCTGATCCAGTGCAGAACCTCTGTGCTCGGTGTCTAAGGTATGTCACGCCTTCAGGAATAGGGACTTGCCCTCAATATCTGGGAGCCAAGGAGAATAGAAATATCTTAGAATGTTTTGGTAGTCTCCTGGAAAACCCTGACCAACAGCTCTAGAGAGCTTCATGTGGCTGGTGCTGGGATTTTTGTTAGACAAGTCTATAGCTCTTGTAAGGAGCATTGTCTGCCTAGATGAGAAATTTTATTTAAACTATGTATGTGTATGTATTTGCAGACTTATATGTACTATAGGTATTTTAAAGTAGGTGATAATATGATCCTTTAGGACTTTTTCAGAATCCTTACTGTTACTTTACATTATTCCTTCTGCATTTATCCATCTTATCTCTTGTGTCCTGTGATGCAGAAAATAAAATGGTAATGGGCTAATATCATTTATTATTAGGCCTATAATTATTACGGCAGTATTAATTTAACCAGCTATCACAATCAGATAAAAACACAGACACGTGTTAGATTTTATAATTGCCTTATTGACCTTGGTCTGGGCAGACATTCCAGCTATGCTAGCTCATATCTTCCAGCCCCATCCTATGCCATCCACCTTAACAATTCCTATCTGGCCACCTCCCATCCATAATTCCAGAAATACTTGCTTATTCTTTATCTGGGTCGCTTTCTCCATCCAGGCCATTCTTGGAGTCCTTCCTCCCAGACCACGTGCTTGTCTCTCCACCTTGCCCACGATGGCGTCTTCCTTCTGTCTCTCTTCCTGTTTGTCTCCTTCCCAAGATCCTCTCTCTCCCAAGCCCTTAGCTCTGCCCACCTCACCTTTGCCCTGCCCAGATGTCGGCTTTTTATTGGTCAAATAAGGGTAATTTCTTAGGCAAGGCTTACATAAGGACAGGTATATGTGAGAATGTGCTCACCTATGCAGGGCACAGATCTTGGGGTTCAGTAATTAGCATTAAAATACATAGCACCAGACCAACCCCAACAGTCCTGCTATTCCCCTTTCTGTTGCTCCCAACCCAGAATGGTCACTTTTTTTTTCTTTTTTGGTTTATATAATTACTCCAGGTTGTATACTCACATTTAAGGATATAGAGCTAGGAACTGCAGATGAGTGAGAATATGTAATGTTTTTCTGGGTCTTGATGTTTTTTCCTCAACTTGAGTTTTTCTACTTCTATCCATTTACCTTCAAAGTTAATTTTTTCCTTACAGCTGAATAGTATTTCATAGTACATATGTACCACATTTTCATTATTCATTCAGTGGTTGAAACATATTTAGGTTGTTTCAGTTTCCTAGCTATTTGAATAAAGCATTAATGAACATGGCTGAGCAAGTTTTTGTGGGTACTTGCCAGTGAGTTGCATAGCTGGGTCACATGGTAGTTTTAGCTCTTTGAGTAAGGATTGTTCACACCCATTTCCAGAGTGGCTGGACCAGTTTGCAATGACTACCAACAATGTATGAATTTTTCCAGCATTTGTAGTCTGCTTTATTAATTTTTGCTGTTCTTTCTGGGCGATGACAAAATATCAAAATTGTTTTTTTGCATTTCTCCAACTAAATATTAAATGGCTGTAAATGGCTGAAGTTAAGTGTGCCCACGCTTAGGTGTTTGGTTTCATTCCATTGGACTACATGTCTGTTTTTGTGCCAGAGACATTTGTTTTTATCACTGTGGTTCTGTAACAGATCTAAAAGTCTGGATCAGCAATTCCTCTAGCATTGTTCTTTTTGCTCAGGATTATTTAGCCTTATCAGGATCTTTTGTGTTTCCATAAGAATTTTAGGATTAAAAAAATTCTGTGAAGAATGAGAAGGCATTTTGATTGGATTATATCGAATTTGTAAATTGTTTTTGGTAGATGATCTTTTTACAATATTAATTTTACTAATCCATGAACATGGGATGCCTTTCCATTTTCTAGTGTCTTTCTCTATCTCTTTTTTCAGAGGCTTAAAGTTTACATTGTAAAAGCCTTTTATTTCATTGCTTAGGTTAGGTTTCCTAGCGTTTTGTTTTCGTTGAGGCTGTTATGAATGGGAATATGCCCATGATCTCCTTCCCTGGGTGTTTGCTGTTGGTGTGGAGAAAAGCAAGTTGATTTTTGTGTCCTGCTACATTGCTGAAATTATTATTTGTAGATGTTTTCTGGCAGAATTTTTGGGATTTTTAAATCTATAATATGTCATCTGAAACAAGGGGAGTTTAACGTCTTTTCCTATTTGAACCCTTTATTTTCCTTTTCTTGGCTTGTTGTTACAGCTTATACTTTGAGCACAATATTGGAAAGGAATGGACAGCCCTGTCTTGTTCCTGATTCCTCTGTTTTGTGTTGGATGTGGGTCTCTCCTATGTGTTTTTATTGTGTTGAAATATGTCCCTACAGTCCTATACCAGACTACTTTTTACTTTTTATTCTGATATGAGTTGTCCTGGTTGGTCTTGATCTCACTCATGTGGGCTTGCAAAACTTGCAATACTCCTGACTCAGAAATAGTACTGACTTAGCCTATCAATTACAGGCCTGTGTTGCTGGGCATGGATACAATTGGATTTTTTCTAAGCTCTGCCTAAAATTGCATCTGGTTGAGAAGAAAATGGATGGAGTTCTAGTATGACATAATTATTTGGGAGCTAGTAAGACACAGAGAATGGAAGTTAAGTGAGAAAGAGGCCACAGTGAACCAGAACAATAAGGAATGGAGGTAGTAATTCAGAATATTTTGGCAAGAATAAATTAATACAGAATTTTCATAGGGAATGTATAATACATAAAATATCTAAGTTACTGAACATTTGTGAGAAATGCATTCTTCTGAGACACAGACGTTCTCTCTATGTGTAAAAGCAGAGGAAACACTAAAACAGACTAAAGAAAATCCCGCTGCCCTGGTCCCTGCCTGCTGCTAGTCTCACCTGGAGCTTTTAAGAAATAGTCAACTACACAAAAGCAACATCTGTTTGACAGATTTCCTTTTGCCCTGGAGCCCAGCATCTCGTGATGGCTCACTGGGCTTGCTTATTGGGAAGTTGGTGTGGATTCCAGAGGAAGCACAGACAGGTTTATTTACCTTGTTCCTTGCTGTCTTGGAATGAAGTGGTCCTGGGGTTAGTGCTGTGGGTAGCATTGTCCAATGGTGGGAAGCACTGAATGACAGGTGCTGTTACAGTTGCAGGATGGGAAATGTTCTGTGATCAACTCCTCTGGCACACACAGCCAGGCTACGGTCACGACTTTAACACAATAAAGCCAGGCAGTTGTTTAATAGCCAAACACTTGCCAAGGTGAGGAAGTCTACTTTCTGCATTTTTAAGGGCTGGCAGAGTTCTTTGGCTTTTTCTCTTGAAGGTCATTTTCTGACTTAATGGGCTTTTAATGATGTATGCGGACAGGATAACGGATTTCAGTGAAAACCAAGATTACATTAAAACGTATAAACAAAACTTATCCTACATTTATTATCTTTCTTATCCTCAGTGTAGGACTGTTGCACACATGCAATTGACTATATTTGGAAGTTAAACAAACTTAATGTTTATGTCTATGGGGGTTTTGCCTGCATGTGTGTTTGTACACCATCTGTCTACAGTGCCCTTAGGAGAACAGAAGAGGGCATCAGAGTCCCCAGGACTGGAGTTACAGATGGTTGTAAGCCAACATGTGGATGCTGGAATTGAATCTTGGTCTACTGCAAGAACAGCCAGAGCTCTTCACATCTGAGCCACCTCTGCAGTCAAAACAGTTCAACTGAATGTTCTAGATTCTAATTTCATTAAAGTCTTTACCAAATATGAGGTTCCCATGAGAACCCTGCTAAGTGCTGAAGTTACAAAAATATGCAAATATGTGGATCTTGTTTTTGAAGTTTACATTCCAGGTGGGGGAGGTGTCTGGGTAGGAAGAGAGGCAACAGTTCAACCAGTGCTTTGATAGAAGAACAGTATATATTTGGAGCAAGGAGGCTTAATTTTCTCTAGAATAGCTAAAAAAAAAATCCTTCCCAAGGAATATCACTTATGTGGAACCTGAAAGCTAAGCATGATGGGTCAGTCAAGGCAAAGGGTCCCAGGTAAGAGGAGCAGATCTTGGAGATAGGAAAGGAGGGCAGGGAGAAATATGGAACTGATTTCTAGGTTTGACATGGCTGATAGTGTCTTGCATTCATAGCACTGAGGATTTCGCATGCAAGATCTCTACAAGATGGCGATCACCCTGCCATGGAAAGGTGGGACTCCAGATCTCCTTGTGGATTTGTAAGCATAGAACCATTCATGGGAGAGGGAGAGACACTGCGTTCAGTGGTGCAGCTGATGGCAAGGTGCCTGTGTTTCTGTAAACAACCTTCATCCCAGCTCCTTGTATTTGTCAGGGTTCTCTAGAGTTGCAGGATGTATAGTATATGAGTGTCTTTACATATGGGATTTATTAGGATCACTTACAGGCTATGGTCCAACTAATCCAACAATGGTGGGCTATGAATGAGAGGTTCAAGAATAGAGTAGTTGTTCAGTCCATGAGATTGGATATCTCAGCTGGTCTTCAGTATATGCCAGAATCCCAAAGAAGTAGGCTCTAATACCAGTGAAGGAATGGATTTGCTATCAAGGCAAGAGCAAGCAGACAAAAAACAAAAGCTTCCTTCTTTCATATCCTTATTATATAGGCTTCCATCAAAAGCTGGGGCCCAGATTAAAAGTGTGTGTCTTTCTGCCTCGAAAGTGCAAACTAGAAGTAGGTTCACCCAAGCAAATATTATCTTTCACATGTGTGCCCTTCATTTCTGGATTGAAGTTTGTTCCAGATGTAGTCAAGTTGACAGCCAAGAATAGCCATCACACCCCTGTAAACAAGACACAAAAGAAAGATGAAAATGGAAGGCAAGCTAGTTGGGAAGAAGAAGCAGCTTAGTGGGTGTGGGAAGGAGAACAACAGGTTGTAATGGGGACTGAATAAAATCCAAACATATTATGTGCACATATGAAAATGCCACGAAACTTTATATACTTATTATATGCTAATAAAACATTGGAAAAGAAGTGATGTGTTTTAGATCAGTGGTAAATAAAAATAGAATACTCAATGGAAACTGGTTGGATAATTTACTATCTTTTCTGGATAAAATGAATTGTTTCCTATGCTATAGCATACTAATTATGGAAGAATTAAGAACATTCATGCTTAGATGAAAGTGCAAACCTTCTAAAGAAAAATATCAGACAGTATCACTATTTTCCCAGACTTAGAATATCTATTTGTCCTCAAGTTTATTAAAGTATGATTGACAACAAAACTATTTATTTACTTTATTTATTTATTACAATGCTTTGATATATGCCTGCAATGTGATAAGACTAGATAAGCTAACCAGTTATCTATCACCTTACATGCCTGTTGTTTTTTGAGGGGTGGGTGGAGGAGGACATTCTATGTATACTCTCAGCAGCTTCCAAATGCCCCATCTATCTGTCTGTCTGTCTGTCTATCTATCTACCAACGGAAGGTCCAAGAATCTTAGCTGGTTTTCAGTATATGCCAGAATCCTGAAGAAGTAGGCTCGAAGGCCAGTGAATGAATGGACTTGCTAACAAGAACGAGCGCAAGCAGGCGAAGAGAGAAGCTTCCTCTTTCCATGCCTGTTATGCAGGCTGCAGGCAGAAGGTGTGGCCCAGAATGGTGGATCTTCACCTCTGAAGATCCAGAGCAGAAGTGGCTCTTCCCACTTTAGATGATTTAAGTAAAAAGTCCTTCAGAGGTGTGCCTAACCATTTGGATTTTAGTTAATTCCAGATGCAGTCAAGTTGACAAGCAAAAATAGCCATCACACTATGTACCAAGTGAAAAGACTGATAAATCCATCCACATTAGAGTAAGTTCTGTTTTAGAAGATCATGGACACCACATGAAAATAAGACACAGCTAGGAAGAAGAGAGAAATTCGGGTTTATTTGATTTACAATGGTTTAATTCTTTTTGGGTTCATATAAAGTTCTTGAAATTTATAAAAAGAATATAAAAATAGGACAGCTTATCAAATGCTGCTTGAAGTGTCTGTGGCAGAGCCCTGGAGCTGGATGCCAGAGTAGATCACTTGCCTTTTTGAAGAAAAGCTCTGCCATCTTCTCTGGACAACTAGTGTCCTTCTGAGAAGCACCCTTTGGTCAACTGGTAGACCTCAGCACTGACCATGGCCCACTTAGTTACCATGAACACTACGAGGTGGAGACTGTACTCAACCATTTTTGGTTTTCCTCAGCAAAGCAACCTGAAATGGTTGTTTGTTGTTGTACTTAAAAAAAAACATAACTCTTTTATTTACATTTCTTTTATCTTCTTCTCTCTACTCCACTCTAATCCTTTCCAACACCCCAATACCAGGTAGGGGAGAGAAAGAGTTAGTGGGAGAGGGGGTGCAGTTCTCTTAGTTGCTTCCTGCTGGTTAGGGTCGTCGGGTTCCTTGGAGCCAGTCTGATCCTTGTTTCAGGAGATCTCCAACTTCTTGTCTCACAACAGCAACCAGGAGCAGCAAGGGGGAGCAGGAGCCGCCTTGTTCTTTCTCAGAGCTTCCACACACTCTGGGCTCTGGCATTTATTCTCCAGAGTCCTCAGATTTAAACTATCTGCAGCTGGCAAGGAGCTCCTCACAGAGCCTGGATGAGGCAAAGAGTTTGATGCTGTGGACCCTCTGAATCAGTCCCACATCCCACATTTGGGACCAAAACAAAAACGTGTTTATATCCACAACAGTTGTTTTTCTCCCTTGGCAGCTGCAGTACTGGCCTCAGTGTCCCTATCCACGCTTTGTGGGTATGGGGAAGTAGGATGATGCCCATCGTGCCAGAGGTAGCATGTCACCCGAAGCCCGCACTTGAAGTCTTGGTTTCCTAACTCTCCATCTTTCTGATCCTTGCATAGTGTAGCTCCTTTGACTGGCAGGCTTTGCTGCATTGTTCTGAAGTTGTCCTTGGAAGTTCAGAGAAGTGTCAGCTCAGGTCAGATGGGAAGCAGGAGTCAGGATGGAATTAGACATGTGGGAGAGTCACTGGGCAGGTTGCCTGAGAACAAAGGCAGAGGGAAGAGGGGTGGGCAGGAATGGTTTCTGACCAGGATGAACTTCTGTTACCTGTGATGAGGGACCAGGAAGGAGGGCAGGTTGGGCAGGAATATCCAAAAACTGCTCTGAGCATCTTGGCAAGCCTGATAGACAGTGCAGACTGCTTCTTAATGTAATCCTACCTTGGGCGGAACAGCCTGGCTGTACAACTTGCTGTATTGAGTTACAGGCAACCAGGAGAGTCTGTGGCCTCACGCTGGAGGCTCATCCCACCTAGAGCAGGTTCCTCCCAGAAGAGTGATCAGGGTAGCATGCCCTTAGGTTTGCCTTACTCAGCCTGTAAAAAAAACAAAACAAAACAAAACCAAAAACCGGTCTTCTAACAGTTTTTAGACTATCTGAATTCTGTTTAAAGAGCTGTCAGGCTAAGCTAGCTGTGACAGCCCTTGTTATTTGCAGTTTAATTCCCATCAGCATAACCCCCAAGCTCAGAAGGGTATGTGCCATACAGACATGATCAATATTTTTTTTTCCTGTATGAGAGCATTTAAACGGAGGTGGCTACTGGTCTTTTAAGCACAGGATACTTTAAGTTTTAATTACTGGTTTGTTGTGATGTTGCAATCATTTCAGCAAAATCTAAGACTCATGAGATGGCTGCCCCCATTCATCTATCTGCTAGTGCAGGGAGTTGGGGGAGGCACTGGTCCTCAGACCAAGCTGTGTCTGTAGGGAATGAGTCATCTGATGCAGAGACTTCCATGCAGGAGGTGATGAGAAAATACCATGGATGGAGGTCACTGGTAGGATGTCAGGTGTAGGCTGGTATCTGGGGTCATGTACAAACCAATGAATTCCATAATCTTCACACAGCTCATTCTTTTTTATGTAATTTATTTATTTTTATATTAATCACAGGTTATATATTTTGTATCCCAGCCATAGCCCCCTCCCATTCTCCCCATCCCTCCCTCATCTTCTCCCTGCCCTCCTCCAAGTCCACTGATAGGGGAGGACCTCACCCCCTTCCATCTGACCCTAGCTTATCGTGTCTCTTCATGGCTGGCTGCAATGTCCTCTTTTGGGATCTAGTTAGGCTGCTCCTCCTCAGGGGCGGGGGGCAGTCAACAAGCCAGCCATTGAGTTCATGACCGAAAAAGTTCCTGTTCCCCTTACTAAGGTACCCAGTTGG
>CM053753.1:38174048-38195638 GCA_028658305.1 Pachyuromys duprasi | reverse complement strand
TTGAGTTCTTTATATATACTGGATATTAGCCCTCTGTCAGAAGCAGGATTGGTAAAGATTCTTTCCCAGTCTGTAGGCTGTCGTTTGGTTTTGATGACAGTGTCTTTTGCTTTACAGAAGCTTTTCAGTTTCATGAGGTCCCATTTACTTATTGTTGATCTTAGAGCCTCACACAGCTCATTCTTAGAGATGTAGTCCACCAGCCTCAGAATGACCTCCTCTTCTCTGTCTTGCTATGATCCCAGAGGGTCTTCAGCTCTTTTCTACAGTTAAGCAAATCCCTTAAAACAAAGACTTGGGAAGTCACCCAGCACTGTCTCCCCTTGTGGAGTTTCATGTGTTCATGATGTCTAGCTACTTTCTGAGAACTATGTTTCTTAAATGCTGAGCTCTGTTCCCAAAGATATTGAAGATAATATGGAATTAATATAACATATAATCACATGTATGTAATTTTAGACAGGGTCTTCCTATATAGATCAGGCTAGCTTGGAACTTGCTATGTAGCACAGACTGACCCCAAACTCAAAGTTCTGTGGTCTCAGTTTTGCAAATTATCCATGAAAGATGTAGACATCAAGGAAGTTTTGCTGAAGTTTCCAATCAAAGGGGAAAGCACACTTAAACTATCATGATTTCTAAAATGAAAATTTAGTCAGCACTTCCCTCAGAACAGTTTTGTTCTGCCAGGAAGAACCACAGGGAGTTGTAATTTGTCCGAGTAATAAACGTGTAAGGATGTGAGCAGTGATCAAAGCCTTTCCTCCGCCACATCTCAGGCTAATGGATCAGGGAGTCTTCTGGTCATTCCTCACTCCTGCGTCTGGAACCACCCAGGCCGATGAGCAAAATCGATCTGCTATTTAGCTTTGCTGAGCACCATTTAATATCCCAATGGGAGAACCGTGGATCACTCTCGAAGAGGAGGGTTCAAGTAAACCGAAGTGCAATTCTCAACTTCCTTTTCCTCTTCTTCCCTCCCAGCCACCCAGCCCTACCCTATGGTCAGTGCCTTTTCTCACTATTGTGTCTGACTGCAATACTGCAGGGACCACACCCTGCATATAAAGCTCTCCAAATTTCTAGAAGATCCTATTAATACACTTCAAGACAGTGTTTTATGTGTCTATGTGGACAAGTTGGGCATGTTGATAATTATTCAGGGCTTTTGGCTTTTAAAAAAATGTAATTCTGGATTAGTTTTAGGCTCACAGAAAAATAGGAGGAAGGAGCAGGTGTTTCTCATGTCCCCACTGTCCCTGAACAGGCCTGTCCTGTTCTCAGTGTCCCCAGCAAAATAGCACATTTGTGACTGCCGATTAACCTGGACTGCCATCGTTATCAGCTGAGCTCTTGTTAATTTGAGGCTTCGCACGCTGTGGGTTTGGGCAACTGTATACTGTCACACACCCACCATTGTAGGGTCACACACATATTGGAATATGTTTATTACTTTAAAAAAATTAATGATTCAGTTGAGCATGGTGGCTCATGTTGGTAATCACAGCATATGGGAGGCCGAGGCAGGAGGATTTCAAATACCAGGCCAGTATGGCAGACCATATATCATAATAAACCTCCAACCCTCACACCAATAGTTCTGTGATGTAAACTATCTAAGGAATGTTAAAAATTCCAATTACTCCCTAATTTTTGTGCATGTCTTCCTGTGTACTCCAGGTTGGACTATGGCACGTGGCACAGAGCAGCTGGTGTGGCATGCATGGGCTATTCAGTGTGGCTTCAGTCTGGGGGCTGACAGGATGGTGTCGTGGGTTGAAACCGTACAGCTCGGAAGGGACTTTTTACAACGCGGTAAAGGGTTTGAACTTCATGCTGCCTGAAGGATTTCATATATTATATACAATACTATGATATAACTTTTAACTGTGTGCAACTTTATATATTATGCTGTAACATGATCAAATTACCATTTTAGAAACACAACTTGGCCATGAAAGATGCTCAGCTAGAAGCTGGTGGCACAGGAACAGTACCTTACAAGGCATGTTATCGCTGGGAGCCAGCAATGGTCAGATCATAGCAAAGGCGGGTGGTGAGGAGAGGGGACCTCACTGGGTTCTATCTGAAAGATGCTTTGGAAACAGAGGGGTTAGTAGTGACTTGAAATGAGGAAGAAGGAGCTGGCAGACAGGACCTCATCTCTAGAGCAGAGCAAAAGGCTTGATGATGCTAAGACAGGGAAGGCAGGCTTGTTGGCGGGGAGTCTGGGGATGATGGATGCATTTGTGGAATGGGAGAGCACAGTGGACATGCGCTCGTTTAATTTAGCAGTGTGTGTATATGTGTGTGTATTGTGTATGTGGTGCATGTGTACGTGGTGTGTGTGTGTTTATGTGTGTGCATGTGTGTGGTAGGTATTTATGTGTGCGTGAGTGCACACGCAGACCAAGGAGAACTGGAGAGAGTAAGTGCAAATGTGTTTGTGGACATACTGTCAATCCAGAAGCTCTTCAGTCTTTCCGTGACATCTTGTCAGAGTGCCCTTAAACAGAAGGTAAGAAGCCCAGGACCAGAGCACTCAGGACCCAGCATCTTCGCACTCCACACATCCTGCAACACTAGGGAAGACACGATGAACAACACACAAAGAGAGGCAGGATGGAGGCGGCAGGACGTGCTAAACTTTGGGCTGAGAGAACGAAGAAGTCAAACAATGCCGGGAACAGGTTGCTAAGAGACAGGCTGTCCTTGCTGAGAGAGTCTACTTCTGTGTTCAGTCAAAAACAAGTCTTTAAGAGTAACAAACGGTCAGACCGTCTGGGGAGAAGACTCCCATCATTTCGAGGGTGGTCGCTCTGCTTGTCTGTGGTTTCAGCCGTGAGCTCTCCGCTGTTGCTTCAGCTGTCTGTCCTCTGCCATCATTTTAGTTACACTAAGCACGGTATTTTATGAATTGTAGGCCTTAAAGACTCAAACAATACAGGGAACAGATGCATGAAGAGAAAGTGGGGCAATGGCCTTGTAAACCCTACTCTCCGTGTTTTCTGTGCTCCTCACTCTCTGCTGACCCCCATCTGCATCCACACACAGCTGCAGTTCTTATTTTGTAACTTAGTAAGACCATTTTATGTGCTGTTCTTAATGATATTGTTGATTCCTTCCCCTGTCACCACATGTAAATCTTCCTTATTTCATTTGGGTTTGTCTACTACTATCCAACCTACATGTGGACAACTCACACATCTGTTCTTTCCCAACAACCCCTTGATGTTCACAGGTAGAGTGTAGGCAGATATCCTCATAACCAGTCATGCTTCTCCCTGCAGTAAAGTTAGCTCTCAACATCTTGAGAGCTACAAAGGACTAGGCAAACTGCTCAAGTCTATGAAATGCAAGGGGAGGTTGGCAGAGAAGCCTCTGGGAAATTACATCATTGATGAAAAAGCAATATTGTCATCACACACACACACACAAATCCTAACTTCTGGCTTTCTCCTCTGTAATCCTAACTTCCTGCTTTTTAATAGAATTTTGAAATTTTATTATTTTCTCCTGTAGCAATGGTATACTTCTTCATGCATTAAAAACATTGTTTGCCTAGAGAGACTAGGTTTCATTACAGTGTTTTTAAAACACAATTTTTGTTGTTTCTTCCCCCGCCCCCCTTTCTTCTCCATCTCCCCTCCTGTGCCTTGCATACCCAGGTGCCTCCTTTCCACTTCCATTGTCATGGGATCTTTGTCCTTCTGCTTGTCTTTCTTAACACCTGCTATTCCCCTCACGGCCTCCTACCTGGTTTAAATGTAGTTTTGACTTCCTGATGAGACCACAGGGCCACAGGATGGAAAGTCTGCTTCCAGTTTCCCACTGTTACAAATAATACGACAATGAATATTTGATACAAAACTTGACAAATGCATAGGTATTTTTATCAGATAGATTCCCAGAAATGGAATTGTTGGGTGAAAAAAGATTTAAATTTACGTTTTTGATGGGTCAGTATCAAATTGTCCTAATAAGGCTTTGCCAGTCCAATTTTTTCCTGTTCATAGTGATGCAGATAAGCCATGAGTGAGATATAAGTTATTGCCATTCACATTGCTATGCTTAGTGAGGTTGAAGGCTTTGTGTATCTGTGTGCTACTCATATTTCTTACTGTATGACTGCACTGTTATGTTCTCTGATCATTTTCTACTGTGCTGTTTCCTTTCATTCTTAGTAATTGCTAGAGGTTGTTTTATTTATTTTACTAATTATTTTTTCTTTTATTACACCTGCAATAAGTATTTTCTCTGTTATTTACTTGCTATTTCTTTTTTATTAATTTTTCTGGGGGGTGGGGGAGGCTGGAGAGATGGCTCAGAGGTTAAGAGCACAGTCTGCTCTTCCAGAAGTCCTTAGTTCAATTCCTAGCAATCACACGGTGGCTTACAACCATCTATAATGAGATCTGGTGTCCCCTTCTGGCCTGCAGGTGCTCATGCAGACAGAACATTGTACACATAATAAATAAATAAATCTTTAAAACATTTTTTCTTTTCAATTATATATGTGCATGCTCCTATGTGTGGATGTGTGGATCAGTGTGTGGGGTCTCAGAAGAGGGAGTGATGGAGGCCAGAAGAGGGGACTGGATTCCCCTGGAGCTGGAGTTAGAGCTGGGAATCAAACCTGGGTCCTCTGCAAGAGCAGAAAGTTCTCTTAAATGCAGAACATCTCTCTCTCTCTCTCCCCTTCCTTCCTTCCTTCCCTCCTTCCTTCCTTTCTTTTTTCTTTTTTTTCTTTTGAGACAAGGTTTCTCAGTGTAGCCCTGAGAAACTCACTCTGTAGAGCAGACTGGCTATGAACTCTGAGATCCACCTGCTTCTGCCTCCTGAGTGCTGGGATTAAAGGCACGTGGCTCCACCACACAGCCCTTCATTTCTTTAATAGATAAAGATTTTTGTTAAATATGACACAGATACACAAGAGTATAAAGAAATACATTTAAATTCCAAAGAAAGACAATTCAGTAAATTGCTAGGAATTCGAGATGTGGGTGGTGAGTTTGTACCTCCTCACTACCTTTGAAGTCCACCTACCTCAATAACCGTAGTCTAACATCAAAGAAGCGCTGGTATAATGCTTATTAAATGTTTCCATTTTCCAGCCACTCATCATTTTTATGGTCTGGGAACTCATATTCTTTTCTACTCATTTGAACGATAACACAGATTGTTTTAACTACACCTCGCTGTGGTGAAGGACCAGAAGTAGGTTCCTGTACTCTGTCTCATGCCCATTATTGACCTTTATCCTGTCCCCACTGTGCCCTCCTCCCCCAATTCTCTAATGGTCACCAGTCTGCTGGAGTCTACAAAATCACCTTACTGGTTTCCACAGATGAATTAGAATGTGTGGTGTTTCCCTTTGCATCTGGTTTATTTCTCGAACATGGTGACTTCCAGTTCCATTCATGTTGATGCCTGAAGTGCATTCTCTCATGTCAATGTTACATTTCAAGCATATATCAGGCCGCCGTCATACGTGGAGGATGACCTTGAACTTCTAATCTTCCTTTGTCCACTTACTAAGTGGCAGCATTGCTGTAAGCCTGTGCCCGCACGCCCGGTTTATGCCATGCTTGGGAATCGAACCTGGGATGTTGTGTGTGCTAGGCAAACACTCCGCCAATCCCCCAGTGCAGCATCTTTATCCATGGACGGAATCTGGTTGATTTCATATTTTGGCTCTTGTAAGTCACACAGTCAAGTATGTTTTGGGCGAGTGTTTTCTCTCCTTTAAGTAAGTGCCCCAGAGTGTAATTGCTGAGCCACAGGCAATTCCTATTTTTTTGAGGAATCTTTGTAATTTCTTTTCATAATGGTTCTACTCATTTGCATTAAAACAGCATATGAAAGTTCTCTTTTCTTCTAGTTCTCACCAGTGTTTGTGAACTTTTCCATTTTTTTTTTTTTTTGATGTTAGCCATTCTGACTGGGCTGAGATGATACTGTTTTGTTTTTTCAATTTAAATTTCCCTAGTGATCAGTGAAGCAGTGTTTCTCCGCATGAATTTGTTGCCCATTTTAATTTGGGTATGGGGGGGAGAAGCACCATATCATTCTTTAGTCTGTTTATAAAATTGGATTGTTTGCTTCTTTGATGTTCTGATTTTTGATTTTTTTCTCCCTCCCCTCATATACAATCCCAAATATCAACCTTGTGAGATGAAGAACTTGCAAATATTTTCTCCTGCTCTGCTGGTTGTCTTTTAATTCTATTATTTCTTTTTTAGTTACATGCAATCTTGATTTGGCTATTTTGATTTGGTTTTCTCTGTCTGCAGGGTTCTGCTGGGCGTTCCTCGCCTATGCCCCTGCCTCGGGACGTTTCCCCATGTTTTCTTATCACAATGTTACATGTCCAGGTTTACTGTTACTGTCTTAGATCTGGTTGAGTGGACCCTAGCGTGCGATGACAGGAAGGGATCTAGGTGTTTTCTTCTGCATATGCAATCTAATTTTGTCTTTAATCTTGGTGCCTTCTTAAGAGTCAGCTGGCTGCGTGAATACAGACGGGTATCTGGGTTCTCTCTCCTGTTTCATTGGTCTACATATCTATTCTGATGTGAATGCTATGCCGTCTTAGTTATTATAGCTTTATAGTATTATACCTATTTTTTGGGTGGCGTTTCATTCACTGTGTTTCTAAGATCCACCCACTTTGCTGCACGCAGCTGTAGTTCACAATGCTAAACAGTCTTATATGAAATTGTGTAATGCTTACCGTAGTTCTCTGCTGACAGACATTTGGGTTGGACCCAGTTCCTGTTGCCTCTGGTCCCGAGAGCCTCAAACAAATGATGGGGCTCATTGCATGGTGCAGGGTCTTATTATGTGGCGCAGGGTCTCATTACATGGTGCAGAATTTTTCTAGGCGTGGCTAGGCTCCAGCTTATGTACGTCTTGAGCCTAACCTGATAATGCTAAAGGAAATTTAAAAAGCAGACAGTTTCCATCCCCTGCCAGCAGCTGCGCTTCTGGTAGCCCACGTCCCTCCCAGTGCTGGATTTGAGCTTATTTTCGAATCTGACGGAATTGTTTGTCTGTCCTTGTTCTTTGGTGACGGTTCTCTATATAAGTCGCTGCGGATGGTTCGCTGCTTGTTGGCACACTGTGCACTGCCTTTGTGCTCTCTCAGCCGTATCTTGGTCAACGGAAGTGTTTCCCAGCCTGGGTTACAGAGACAATCTTCTGGACTGTTACATGAGCATATGATTTTAGACTTTTTGTTGTTGTTTGTTTGTTTGTTTTTTGAGACAGGGTTTCTCTGTATAGCCATTATATGAGCATATGATTTTAGACTTTTTGTTGTTGTTGGGGTTTTTTTTTTTTTTTTTTGAGACAGGGTTTCTCTGTATAGCCATGGCAGTCCTGGAACTCACTCTGTTGCCCAGGCTGGCCTCTAAATCAGAGATCTGCCTGCCTCTGCCTCCTGAGTGCTGGGATCAAAGGTGTGCACCACCATACTTGACCATGATTTTGTCTTGTGTTTTTGACATCTAAGTCTTTCTCTCCATCTTCCTCTTCACTCTGCTTCTCTGTCCAGGTCAAGAGTACAACTCTGTGAAGTCAGTTCTCTCCTGTCCAGTAACTATATCTAAACCTATATACTTAAGCATGTTAATCCCTATAGAACTGTATATGTAAAGTCAAATATTCATTTTACTTAAGGAACATTCAATTTTCTCTCCCTTTCCCTCATTCATTCCTGCTTTTTTTGTTCTCTTTCTTGATCACAACTTGAAAGACAGATGATCTGGAACCAGCTCCTATCAATCTTCTGGCTCACCCAGTCACAATATTCTGAGGGTTCCCACAAGCCTAGCGTTGTACTGTTGTTCATTCAGGTTTAGTCTATCCAAATAACTACCTGGATGAAGAAGGTGTGTTCCTCAGAACTGAGAAAAGCAGTTTAGGGATAAGAATGTAAACTGTACTGTGAGTCATTTTGCAGTTTGCAGTGTGGATAGAGCTGTCTAGCCCTAGGCTGTTTGTGAAGACCCCATCTCATGTAATTATGACTGTGATTGAAGAGCACCAGGAAATACTACTCTGAAATAAATTTTTCTATTTTAGCTGTTCCCCCAAACAAAGAAATGTTATCTTGGGCCCTCAAAGTGTGGGTGTAGTTTCCAAGATCCGATAAGCACTCAGAGAGATGAGTTGCAGGCACTACTGGCTGGTCTACATGTATTTCCTTGATAGGAAAAATACCTTGGACACAGCTGTTTCATTTTCTTTTCTTTTTACGGAATTCTATTTTCTTACTTTTAAATGTGCTTGTCTTGTACAAAAGGCAGCATTCTACTGCCTGTGAGAGTCTGAGGAAATGTGCTAGGACGACTGAGTCAGGTTCATTGATTACTCAGAAAATGATGGTCGGGCGTATTCTAACACAGATCACTTACACCATTGCTTGCTATCTCAGCACTTTTCTGAGTCGGTGATTGCTCTAACCCTCTGAAAACATAACCGCTATCACATGTTGAATGAGAGAGGCCCCCACTGACTCACATATTGGCTCATGGTTGATGGAACTGTTTGGGAAGCACTAGGAGGTGTGGCCTTCTTGGAGGAGGTGTGTCACTGGAGTTGGGCTTCAAGGTCTCAAGACCCCAGGCTATTCCTGTTTAACTTTCGCTCTGCCTCATGGTTGCTATCTTGAGGTATGAACTCTCAGCTCTGGCTCCAGCGCCACGCCTTCCTGCCTGCTGAGATGCTCCCTGCCACGGCGGCCATGGACTCTGCCCTTCTGAAACTGTAAGCCCAAATAAACACTTTTTTCCTCCCTATAATCTGCCTTGGTGATGGTATCTTTCCAGAGCAACTGAATAGTATTTAAGACTTATGCCTCATCTATTTATCTGTTTCCATTTTTATGGACGACAAAGCTAAGGCACATTTAAGTCATTTGTCGAGGATCACAACAGCAGAGGAAGCAAGATTCATACAATTCAGATCAGCTTTAGAGCTCATGCTTACACAACCTTGGTTATTCCCCCCCCCCCCCCCCATCTCTTGACATGGGGGAAATATCTCTACACAGTACTGGCTGTCCTGAAACTTACTATGTAGACCAGGCTGGCCCTAAACTTAGAGAGACCTATCTGCTTCTGCCTCCCAGGTGCATGCTGGGATTAAAGGAGTGCACCACTGTGCCCAGATTTTGAGTTAGTCTTTTAATTATAGTGATGCATGCATTCATTGTGTGCTTCATTAATTCACTTAGAAAACATTTTTAATCAATTATAAAAATGCCATACCCGATGGTAGTTTATACTGTGAAATAGTGATATGTATATAAATATGCACACGTTCCTATATGTGTGCATGTCTGAGAAGCGTTTTCATAAAAAGGTCCACATATATAGAAGTCCTCAGTGTCAAACTGGATAAATCACAGTGGTACCTAGCCTTCTTAGGTAGTGGGTTGTTTCCTTATAGTCTTTGAATGTTCGTACTGATATTTGAAACACTGTGCTCTCATTAACCTCTTCCATTAGATGATGGGGCACAATTACAGTTCTGTTCTCCCTCGGGAAGAGAGAGATGACAGAGTCAGCACAAAGCTGGCCAGCGCTGTATCCGTAAGTAGGCTGACTGCTGCGCACATTGGGATAGCGTCCATGCTACGTAGAGGTAATACAGTGGAAATCACAGCTTAGGAATCCAATTTATCTTGCTGTGAACAGAATTACCTCCAATACAGATGACAATTAGTTTTGTTCCGTGACACTGTTGTAGAAATGTGACATTGAGAAACTACTTGCAAACTATTAAACATTCACCCACCATGAGTCCATGCCATGGAGGGAAAAATGTTAATTCCATTTATGTGGAAAAACATAAAAGTGTTTTTACGAGGAGTATCGGAAGGTCGGAGTGTGACTGCTGAGGTGATGAAGGGAAGGCTCTGCAAACGTTCAGCTGCTCATACATTCTATTAGAGTTGCAAAATTCTGCTGATCCTTGGTTTTCAAAAGCACTGGGGTTGCAGCTCTGAGCAGTAGAGATGAATGCAGAGCGAAGCCAGCCCGTAACGTCTCCTCTGACTGCACAGGGCCCGCTGCTATGCTCCTGGCTGATGCTGGTTCTCCTCTTCTGCTCCCCCGTCTCCTGTCTTTCTTCTTTCCAATATCGCCGGTGGAGATCATTCTTCACTTGCCTGCTTGGATAACAAAGCCTCCAAATGGACCTGTAGACAGCATGAGTGTCACAGGGCTGTACAACATGGATGTCATAGTACCTTACCATTTTTCTGCAGGCAATTACACAGTATAAGAAAAGGCCCACTGTCTGGTAAGGCTGGACTTGTGGGCAGGAGAGATGGCTCAGCAGCCAAGAGCTCTTCCTACCGTTCTGGAGGACCTGGGTCTAGTTCCCAGCACTCAGGTGAAAGCAGCTTGGAACTCCAGTTCCAGGGGACCTGACAGCCTCTTCCAGTTTTCAAGGGCACCTGCACTCATATGTGCAAATCCCCCCACAGACACGTACACACACACACATACACAAAGCAAAAAGATTTTTTTTCTTTGCCAGCTTTTTCTCCTCTCAAATCTTTGACTGGCTGAGACATAGTCACACTAGGGAGGGCAATCCTGATTCCCTTAGTGTCTTAGTCACTGTTCTATTGCCGTGTGAGGAGACACCATGCCACAACTTAGAAAAGAAAGCATTTAATTGGGGCTTGCTTAGAGTTACGGAGGGTAAGTCCGTGTTTGTCGTTGCAGGGAGCGTGGCGGCAGGCGGGCAGGCAGGCGTGGTGCTAGAGCAGCAGCTGAGGCCTTACAACATCTGATCTGCAAGAGGCAGAGCAGAGAGAGGGGAGAGAGAGGGGAGAAGGTAGAACGAAAAGGGGAGAGAGGAGAGGAAAAGGAAAGGGGAAGGGAAAGGAGACTAGAGAGGAGGGGGAAAGGAGGAAGACCAAGAACTGGGGAAACGGGGAGGAGTTAGAGGGTAAGCTTTGGGGACACAGGAAAAAGAGGTCCTTCCTTTGCAGCCTGAGTGAACCCTCCAGCCAGGTGAGAATCAGGAATTCCAAATTTGCTGCAAAAGTAGCTACACGGAGATGACGCTCCTGTGTAATTTCTCTTTATTGTCAACTTGACACAACCTAGGACTAAGGAACAGGAACGGAGAAGCTGCCAAGATCAGATTGGCGGCGGCACGTCTGTGGAGGCGTGGTCTTGATTGTTGACTGAAGTAGGAGGGCCCAGCCCACTGTGGGCGGTTCCATCCTCAGGCAGCTGGGTGGGTGCATCAGAGAGCACAGCCAGCCAGCGCTTCTGCGGCTTCTGGAAAGCGTCACTGAAAGTCCTCAGCAACCCTTTAAAGATAACGACTTCGGAAACCACCACCATCTTACATATGACCATTGTAGGGACAATAAAGTGAGACTCTCTTAGAGAAGCCACGCCCGGCTCTCAGGCGTCCTACCCTCTTCCCCAACACTTCTCTCTCTCTTAACTTCATACTTCAAAATGTCTTTCAATAAACCCCACCTCCGCTTCACCTTGGCTTACCCTGAATTTTTTTCCTGTGGCAAAACTAAGGATCCAGTTTTAGAAGACAAAGGGACTCCTCGGGCTGCAGATGGCAGTGTGGAACTGTACCTACCCTGACATTCCTGACGGTGTGCCACGTAGAATACCTCTTTTCTGATTTATGTTTCCAAATGATGGCATTTAACCGATTCTTCTTCCTCTTCTAGTTCCTGTAAACTGGGAGCGGGTGCCAGAGTCTTAAGTTCAAGTTCAACTCTTTCCACCAACACTGGGGAGAGAGTTGTTACTCCACCTGGCAGTAGGGAGGCTAAGAGCAACGCCTCACCTTCCTGCTGAGCAGCTGCGTTTTCTCCTGATGCCCAGCAAATAATCAGAGGGGTGATCCTCTGGTACCCAGCAATGCCCACTGTCTTTTCACTTCGCTGTTCCAGCATCTCTTGGTGGCCTGAGCTACCATCCCCTGCAGGTTGCAAAATGGTGATTTCCTAATGCTGATTCCTCCTCCATTTCTTTTCTTTTTTTAAAAGATTTATTTATGTATTATGTACACAATGTTCTGACTGCATATACAGCTGCCTGCCAGAAGAGGGCACCAGATCTCATTATAGATGGCTGGGAGCCACCATGTGCTTGGTGGGAACTGAACCCAGGACCTCTGGAAGAGCAGCCAGTGCTCTCAACCTCTGAGCCATCTCTCCAGTCCCCTCCTCCATTTCTTAGTTGGAATCCTGCCATTTTCTTTCCCTCAGATATGTTCTAAATTATTATTAAATTATTATTGTTGTTCTAAATTATTATGTTTTTTTTTTAAAGGGAAGCCAAATTCAAAATTCCTTCTCTTCAAAGTTTTCTCTTTTGCCCTAAGAAAGTTTCTCATTGGATTTTGTGTACTGTATCACTGTTTCCACGTTCACACTGGTGTGTATATGCCTCTCTGGCCAGGGAGCGCCCCCATTAGCTGTTTTCTGTGACCCTTTGAAGTCTCATTAAACTTTGATATGCTTTCCTGAGCAACAAAATGCTCCAAACTCATCTTGTGACTTTCCTGTCCCAGATGTGAAATCAGCTTTATCTGCAAGGAGTTCTCTTTTCTTTCAGTGGGCACATCATATTCAAATCAATATCTGGTCCGTGGAAGTGCTCACTGCATGCCTGGTTGTTAATGTTTCCAAGTCTTCGGATGCTAAAACTTCTATTCAAAATGAATAAGGTTTTTTACTATTCTTAAAAGATTGATTATATACTAGCAGGTCTCGGCGGTGGATGCCTTTAATCCTAGCTAGGGAGGTACAGGCAGGTGGATTGCTGTGAGTTCGAGGCCAGCCTGGTCTACAAAGCAAAATAAAATAAAATAAAATAAAAATTATACACATGTGTCCCTTTTCCTTAATGACAATTCTTGGTTTCTAATAATACCACACCTTTATGGCATTAAATTTTCTTTTATTATATCTGGTTTTATTTTGTGTGCACATGTATATGGATGTCAGAGGACAACTTTTGGGAGTCAGTACTCTTTTTCAATCATGTGGACCGTGGGGACTCAACTCCGATCTTCAGTCCTGTATGTGAGTGTCTCAATGAGGCATCTCCCTCTCTGAACAGCATTTTTCCTCCTTAGGTATAGTTGGAAACACACATGCTGTCCTGGCTACTTTTATGCTAACTTGACCCAAGCTGGAAAGGAGGGAACCTCAATTGAGGAAACCTTCTTGAGATCCCTCAGAAGGCATTTTCTTCATTAGTGACTGATGTGGGAGGGCCACCCATTGTGGTGGTGTCATCCCTGGGCTACTAGTCCAGGGTTCTGTAAGAAAGCAGGCAGATGCGCTTGAGAGATGGCTCAGGGGCCAAGAGCACTGGCTGCTCTTCCAGTGGTCCTGAGTTCAATTCTCAGCAACCACGCGGTGGCTCACGCCATCTCTAGCGGGATCCGGTGCCCTCTTCTGGCGTGCAGGCACACATGCAGTACAGAGTACAGAGTACTGTATAAATAATAAATCTAAAAAACAAAACACAAAAAACCTGAGCAAGTTATGGGGAACAAGAGCGTAAGCAGCACCCCTCCACCATTAGGAAATCACTATTAGGTTGTGGTGTTTCATCATAGCAGCAGAATCCCTAACATGCAGCAATGTTACAAAATAAAATTTACAGATCTTTTCTCCTTTAGAATAGAGCTTATTAAATAAGTGTAGCCCAAACACTGTGTTTTAAAGCTAGTCCACTTGTTTCTCTTCTGTGTGTTATAAATGATCTTTCATAAAGACTTACACTACTCCTAATGAGTGCTCATTAAACCAGAAAAAAAAGTTGTGTTCAGGTAGACTGGGTTCCTGTAGAGAGGGGCACTAGGAATTAGATTTGCTTTCCAAATTAGCTACTTGGAGCAACAACAACAGCACATAGGATATTTTGTTATGCAAATATTTGGTCCCAGTGATTCTGTAAGGCACTTCTGCGGTGAGAAGAGCATGCGTGCAATCACTCTTACCTTATCCTCTAAAGCAGAAATGCTCAGAAAGCTCACTTATTTATTGTTTTTTAAAGATGATTGCTTGGAACAATTTATAGACACTGCAGATTTCTTCATCTACTTGGATTTTAGATTTTTTTTTTTTTTTATGTTTTTGCTTAAGCACTCAATAAGGAGAGAGCTGGGAATGAACCAAGGAAGGGCGTGTCCCTTCTCCATTGTTGAACTCTGGAGTGAAGAGGATGCTTCCTGGCTCTGCCCTCTCAGCAGAGATTATTTTGAGTACCTTTGGGATAGGAAGGACAAAAGAAAAGTCACATTTAGGAAGAGGAGATGGAAACGATGAAGGAGGACTAAAAAGATAGAGACACCACGCTGGGCAACTTAACAACAGCAGCACAATTCTCAGAGAGTAAATCACTTTTGCAGCTATTTAGAAGGAATTAGAAAGTCTGTGTTACTATTGCCATTTTTGTGAAAGGTTTTAGTCTATTCTTAGAGCTAAGCTGAATAATTGATGATTTGCTGCTCTTGCTGGGATGCCCTCCGAGCTAGAGTGCTGGCTCAGTGTGCCCAAGTTCCTGGGTTCAAACCAACATATGCTAAACAGGCTGTGTACCTTGGACTGGTGTGGGACATTGTCTCTTGCTCCCTCTTCCCTGTAGGGAAAGAATTAGAGGCGCCAGTAAGCGCTCTCATCCTATTTCACTATGCCCTGGGCTTAGGGCAGCGAGCATAGTAAGTACTCAATATGTCGGCTGAATGAATTCACTTTATTCCTTTTCAGTCTTTCCAAACCCGTTTAGTTATCTAAGCAGAATACTCGAAAAATTTACATGTGTATGTGCAAGGAAATGCAGGCTGGAAATTCATGCTGAAATACACATATCCATTCTTTTGTAGGAATGAAAATCTATTAACAATATAGTAAGTATTTAGTGTTGAGATGACCCAAATCGTCTCTGTAAGAGATAAACCTACAGAGCAAGACACACATCTGGTCAAGGACGAGTCTGCAGCCCTTTTTCCTAAGTCCCCTTTCTGGGTGCACACCCTTTAGCCCTCTCAAGCCTGAGCCCAACTGAGGACAAAGAGCAGGAACGGTCACTGTGCTGGCAGAACCCCACCCGGTTGCTTTTAGATCCCAGTGTGAAGTCACTTCCTGAGGGGAGGGTGCAGTCTATCAGTCACACGTTTCAGAAAATAAATGAGACAGTTCAGCAGACCCGAACAAGCCCATCTTACACTGAGAAAATCGGATGTGCAACAGTCTCCTCGAGAGACCAGAGAGATGCTGCACCGTTTGTGACATTTCTGTAGCGGCACCAAAAGGCTTTTGGGGTATCTGGGAGAGTCTCCTCAGAGAAGCGAGATAGAACAACTGGCTCTGTGGCCAATTTTTGTTTTCAGTGTTTGGGATGGACATGCAAGGTCTTATTTCCATTTGAGCTAAGAACAGAGGACAGAGCCAATGATGTCACCAGAGTAGACACACAGCGGATATTTGCTGTCCTGGAGATCACTCAATGGAAAATGTTGCTAGTTCATCACTCCTAGGGAGCTGAGAATTGTGCCAGCTGCCCAGCAAGGATGACAGTTTAAAAACAATGGGCTGAGAAATATCGCAAATCTGAAAAACAACGAAGCGCCTGTTGTCAAGTTTAGTGATTGATGGTGTCAATGCCTAGAAAGCCAAACTCGAGTGAGGAAATCCCTACCATGTTAGCATTCTAAATGTTTCTTGCAATGATTCATTAAAAGCCATATAGATATAAAGGCATCTCTATGTATAGATACACACATACATTATTCATATTGTTCTCTGTTTAAAATGCTTAGGGGCTGAAACTTGGAAGTGTTCAGTCAAGCGAAATTGTTCCTTTTGCAATATGCAGCTAGTCTTGGGAGCCCAAGCGGACTTCCACACTCTCTCCCTGTGTAATTAAAGGTGAAGGGCGAGCAGGGGAAGAGACAGCTGGACTTTTCTGGTGACTCCCTCAGGGGAGTCACATGGCTGTACGGCTCTGCACCACACAGCATGGACACAGTGTGAACGTTGTCCCCACTCTCCACAGAGTGGTGCAGTGTGGCTGTCAGGCCAGTGTTCTGGCCACAGGGTCGACTGCGGTTTGGAAGTGTCTAGGTTAATTATGGCCTCTCTGTAGCTTCAAACTTCATGGCTTACAATGACAGCCACTTGGCTGGCCATGGTGATGCTTACTATTTTCATGATGAAATGATGATGTGTGCAACAGATATTATATGAAAGAGGCTTATTGGATGAAGATAGAGAGAAAGAGAGAGAAGGAGAGAGAGACATGACAGGGGAGGGGGAGGGTGCCCTGACAGAGAAAGGCAAGAAAGCAGGAGACAGCAAGAGAGTGCAAGCGCAGGGGTCCATTTATAGCTTCTGTGCAGCTGAACTGTCTACCCGGCAGTGACACATGACATCACAGGTTACTAGGCAACCCAGAAGCAGGCTGCCTGAATACTAACACATGTAATCCAAGCACTTTGGGAGACGGAGGCAGGAGGATCAGGAATTGTCATCCTTAGCCAAATGTTGAATTCAAGGCTACATGAGACCCTGCCACAAAACAAAACAAAAACCCAGCCATTTACTATGTCGCATGAGTTAAAGTCTCATCTAGGTCGGTCTGCTGGTCCTTACTGAGTTACATTCTGCAGTGCTGCCCGGTAGACCGGTGGTCATTGGATTAGGATGACCTTGGCAAGGACAGTTTGTGTGCGTTTCACATTCTTCCAGCAGACTAGCTCAAGCTAGTCTCATGTCAGTGCAGTTCATGTGAAATTTCCTGATGAGCCTGAACTCAATTCAGGTTTGCCCATTTCCCATTGGCTAAAATAAATCACACAACCAAGGCCAGATCCAACATGAAACGGTATTACTAAAGTGTGTGGACACAGAGGGGACTCTGAATGCCAACAAATAGCAGAGAGACGGTCAGGAATGGCAGCGACATAGTTGTTCAAGTCAGTGATGTTTCTTCAGAGTTTGGATTTATTTATTTATTGATTCATGTAACATTTATTAGAAAAAACTATGTTTGGGCACTGTTATTCAGATGGAGACAAACTTTATGCTTCAAATGTTTACCCACTTCCTAGAATTGAATAGGAATGAGTATGTGCCACCGGTCGTGGTGGCACACACCTTTAATCCCAGCACTCAGGAGGCAGAGGCAGGTGGATCTCTGTGAGTTTGAGGCCAGCCTGGTCTACAAAGTGAATCCGGGACAGCCAAGGCTACACAGAGAAACCCTGTCTCAGAAAAAAAAGAAGGAAAGAAAAAAGGAACACACAAAAAAACCCAAAAAACAATCCCCTGCTCCCTAAAAGAAATTAATATACAACATACCCAAATACAGGGATCACAATGAAGGTCATTTTAAGAAGCAAGTTCATAGCTCTAAAATCAAATAACTGGAGAGATATTATACTAGCAATCTAAAGGCACACCTGAAAGTTCTAGGAAAAAAAAAGAAGAAATAACACTCAAAAAGAGTAGCAAGAAATAAATAAATTCAGGAAATCAAACTCTTATATTAATAAAAAGAGAAAAAAATAACAAAAAACAAAATTAATGAAGTTAGTAAAAGAGAAACAAAACCAAAACAATACACAGAATCAATGAAGCAAAGAGGTGGTTTTTTTTTTTTTTTTAAATCAGTAAGATTGACAAACCTTTAGCCAAATTAACTAACAGGCAGAAAGAGACTATTTAAAAAAATGAACAAAATTAGAAATAAAAGGGGGTATTAACAATAGACACTAAGAAAACCCAGAGATTTAAAATTTATAATTTATAATTATACTTTATAAATTATAATTATACTTTCAAAACTTATACCCCACCAAATTGGAAAATCTAGAGGAAATGGATACTTTTTGACACATATCACTTGCCAAAGTTAAATGAAGGCTAGATATGCAATTTGAAGATACATGGGACCTCTAGTGAAATAGAACAGTCATGAAAAGCAACCCCCACCAAATAAACAAACAAAGAAAGCCCAGGGCCAGATGGTTTTAGGGTAGAATTCAACCAGACTTTTGAAGAAGCGTCACTGCTGATACTTCTCAAATCATCCCACAAGCTAGAAACAGAAAGAACACCGCCCAGTTCATGTTATGAGGTCACAATGTTCTTTTCCTCACTCTCCTCCCTTCTGCCCATCCCCATTTGACTGTCCCATTCTGGCCCCTCTCCCCATCCACAGCTTAGTGCTATGAATCTGCCTCTCTGAACTGCCTTTATTGTGTCCCATAAATTTGGGTATTTTGAATATTATTTTTATCCAATTTTAGGAAGTCTTTAATTTCTTTTTAAATTTCTGTCTTGACCTATTTTTTTTTTTTTTTTTTTTTTTTTTTATGTTGGAGAAGATGTAAGGTGAGGGAAACTCATCTCTTAGATGTTCCGTGTCTCAGAATCTTGTGCAGGGCTTTCTTTTCTTTTCTTTCTCTTTATTGTTATTTTTTAAGTTTAATTCCTGTCTGGGTTTCTTTCCTTCCTGTCTGAGTCTCCTCTGGGAGTGTGGTCTGTCTATTTATTGGCTTTTGCTTTTATTTTCTATAGCCTTCCCTCTGATAGCCTCTTTCCTTCAGTACGTAGACTTTTGAGTACGAAGAGGAAAGTTAACTGTTTTCTAACTTGTCACACCTCCTTTTACACCTCGGAATCCCCTCTGCTTTTCTCTGTTTTCCCACAACCTCTCTCCATCTCTTCTTATTCACATTGCCCAGTATCCAGTCCTGGGGCTCTATCTCAGCTCTCCTTAGCCGTGTAAGTTATTGCTTAAGTTTAGGCTATGTCGTCTAAGCAAGAGAAAATGCCAAGATCACAGACACAAGCCAAGACTGAAGGCCGGCCCATGTATTCAATCCCTGTGGGTTCTATTTGTTTGTGCTTTAGGTGTCATAAGAATCTTCCTTTCCTTTTTTTTTTTTCTTTCCTCTAATGAACAATGTGTGTGTGTGTATTCTATCTTTGTAATGGATTTTCCACCTTGCTATGATAGACTTGAAACCCCCTGGGCCATTTCTGATTGTTTCTGATTCACCTCACCTATGGTATTAGTTATTGGGTCTACTGAGTTGGCTTTAATAGTGTTCTCTCCATTCTTTTTCGTTGTCATTGCTGATGTTTTAGTTTTGCCTTTGTTACTTACAGCTGGGCTGTTCTCCCAGCTTGATAGTGTCTGCTCCTCTTGGCTCTGCAGTCTCTAACTCCCCCCCAGCTCCTGTCCTGTGTGGAATGATTTGGCTCCTAAGACCTCGATTATGATGTTTCTAGCTCCAAATGTCTTTGAGTTTATTCTGCTTGTAGTTCACTAACCTTTGAAAGTGGGCAGATGCTTTATTTTCATCAAATCTTGGAAGTTTGGGGATACTACTTCTTTACATAGTCTTTCTTTATCTCTGTTTCCTGAGGATTCTATTGTGTATATTAGCACGAATTTCTTTGGTCTCTGAGAGTTCATTAGTTTTTCTGTCTCATTTTCAGACTAGATAACTCCAGCTGATTTCTTTCCAAGCCTCTTTGTTCTTCCATCTTGAGTCTGCTATGAAACTTTGGCCTCAACACAGAAATTTTCATTTTTTTCTTTCTAGTATGTTCTTCTTCTTCTTTTTTTTTTTTTTTCAAGACAAAGTCTCATAATGTGGGTCTGGCTGTCCTGAAACTCTATGTAGACCAGGCTGGTTTTAAACTCACAGAGATCCACTTGCCTCTGCCTCTCAAAGTGCCGAAACTAAAGGCATGTGCCACCACGCCTGGTTTTTTGTTCTTTTCATAGTTTCTATTATGTTCTCCACTTGGTGAAATGTTTGGTTCTTTAGACCTAGGTTTCTTTAGTTTTTTTGAATAACTTTGCATAATAATAGTTAATTTAAAGCCTTTGTAAGTTTCACCTTTGACTGTCCTCAGGGATAATTTGTACTGCTTGCTCTCTGCCCATTCATACCTGTTTATTTGCACATCTTATCGAATCTTGCCAAAGGTGGACATTTAAATTAACTCAGTTTGGCAGTTCCGAAAATCAAGGCCCTGTTCCCATCTTTCTAATTTGTTGTTGCTGTTTGTTAGTGACTTTCCAGAGTGAATTCTGTCGTGGGGATTTTTCATTTGCATGACCATTGAAGTCTGTATTCAGATAGTATACTGAGCAGCTCATTTGGACAGAGATTTCACTGCCGTGCACTCAGATTCTGTTGAGGGTGTCTGTGTGTGTTGGGAGATGTATTCGGTGCTCTGGGAGATGGTTTACTCTGTGAGCCTTTATCTCCTCTCTTCCTGGAGCCTCATGCTCAATACAGGTGAGAAATGTGCACAGCTCCATACACAGCCTCCTGGATACCCTATGGACATCCTCAGCATTTCATGTGAAGCTTTTGGTTGGCTTCTCATTTGTCACAGCTGGTATTGCCATCTCTGGCAGCTGTAACGTTAAACCATCCCCAGAGATTGTTTTCAGCTGATGCTCTGGGGGAGAAAAGGTGAAGGAGCTCTGAGTGAGGCTGAGTAAGGATGAGCCTTGTGGCTTTCAGGGCTTTTCAGGGACTCTGCAAATAGGCCAAAGAGCGAGACGGTGCTTCAGACAAACCTAAACATAGTCTGTCTCCTCTAGTGGTTACAAAGAGCCTGGTTTTCATGGCTGGTGTGTTGGCAAGGGGTACTGGGATGAGATAAGACAGAATGAAATGCCACAATGCTCCATGTTCTTCTAGAGGGCTTAAAAAAAATCTGTGCTCCTTACCAGATGTTGACTAGTGTTCGAGGACATAAAAGTTGAATTTTGAGCTAAAAACAAAAGCAAAAACAACATAGCATTCTCATTGCTTATAATGGTATGAGTAGATTTTGGAGGTCCCAATGCCTTGCTCTGGAGTCCAGTTTGCACCAAATGGAATCCTGTTCATTAACCATGCCTTTCCAAACCCTTCTTTGATCTTAGTAGCCTCTTCTCTCTACAACATTTTATGTGTCACTTGTGCCGGTGCTCGGCAAAAAGTTCAGAGAGCTCTGTGTCCAAATGTACAGAGGGTTCAGGATCTGCATTTTAAATATGTTCAAGGGAACAAGGGTATGTAGTGGCTCATGGACCAAACTTTAACCCCTTCTCCAATTTAAGTGATAATTACAGTATTACTTCATACCAATTTATATTGTACATGTAGTAGTTACTATTATTATTTTTATTTTTAATTTTTAAAATATTAGTTATAGTTTATAAACTTTGTATCCCAGCTGTAGCCTGCTCCTTCATTCCCTCTCAATCCTACCCTCCCTCCCTCATCTCCTCCCTGCCCCTTTCCAAGTCCACTTATAGGGGAGGTTCTCCTCCCCTTCCATCTGACCCTAGCTTATCAGGTTTCTTCAGGACTGGCTGCAATGTCCTCCTCTGTGGCCTATCAAGGCTGCTTCTTCCTCAGGGGTTGGGGGTTAGGTCAAAGAGCCAGCCATTGAGTTCATGTCAGAAATAGTCCCTGTTCCCCTTACTAGGGTACCCACTTGGATACTGAGCTACCATGGGCTACATCCAAGCAGGGTTTCTAGGTTATATCCATACATGGCCCTT
>CM053753.1:38157697-38173548 GCA_028658305.1 Pachyuromys duprasi | reverse complement strand
TAAAAAGAAATACTCAAAAATACCACTGAGTTTGTTTTGCATTGGCCATCTACTGTTGGGCATGGGGCCTGAAGTGTGGTTAATATTCCCAGTGAGACACAATTAGAGAAAATTAATTTTTCCTCCGGAGATGGTTGGGGGTGGGAACTTCCTCTCAGCTCTGGGGACCTGTGTGCTTGAGCCTGTGCAGGGCTCCCTGCCCCCACCCATCTCAAGTGCCCGACTCCTGCTGTGCCTGAAGACACTGTCTCCTTAGTGTTAGCCATCCCTCTGGCTCTTACAGTGAATGTTGCCTCCTCTCCCCCACAGCTTCCCTGAACCCCTAGGGGAGGGGTTTGATGAAGACGTCCCATCCAGGACTGAGTGTTCTGAGGTCTCTCACTCTCTGCACATTGTTTAGTTGTGGGCCTCTGTGTTACTTCCCATCAGCTTCAAGGAGAAACTTCTCTGAGGATGGCTTAGTGAGACAAAGCTCTATGGGTATAGCAGAATGTCATCAGGACTCATTTTATTGCCTTAGCAGAACAATAATATTTAGTTTTCCCCAAGCCCATGGGGCCTATCTAGTTTCAGGTTCTTGGTCACTTGAGCAGTGTCAAGCATGGGTCCCATGTAATGGAGTGGGCCTTAAATCCAAACAGGTTTGGTTGATTACTTGAGGGGTACTTTTTGATTAATGACTGGTGTACACAGGCTCAGCCCACTAGGAGCGGTGCTAGACCTGGGAAGGTAGTTCTGGGTTGTATAAAAAGCAAGTTGCATAAAGCAAGCCAGTAAGCAGTGTTCCTCTGTAGTCTCTGCTTCAGTTCCTGCCTCCAGGTTCCTGCTTTGAGTTCCTGTTTTAGCTTCCTTTGATGTTGGGCTGTGAACTATAATCTAAACACATCCTTTCCCCCCCAACTTGGTTTTGGCTGTGGTGTTTATCACAGCGATAGAGAAACAAACTATAATACTTCCCACTACTCTCTTGCTTGCCTCCCTCCTTAGTCGCCTTCCTCTCTGCGCATCATTCCCCTTCTAATGCCATGTCACACACACACATGTATTTATTTACTTTAATTAAATTTTTATTTTTTATACTAATTATAGTTTATTTACTTTGTATTACAGCTGAAGTCCCCTCTCTCCTCCCCCCCCAATTCCACCCTCCCTCCCTCATCTCCTCCTATGTCCCTCTCCATGTCCAAGGATAGGGGAGGTCCTCCTCTCCTTCCATGTGACCCTAGCTTATTAGGTCTCATCAGAACTGGCTGCATTGTCCTCCTCTGTGGCCTGGCAAGGCTGCTCCCTCATCCGGGGGAGAAGGTCAAAGAGCTAGTCACTGAGTTCATGTTAGAGACAGTCCCTGTTCCCTTTACTAGGGAACCCAGTTGGATACTGAGCTGCCATGGGCTACATCTGAGCAGGGGTTCAAGGTTATATCCATGAATGGTCCTTGGTTGGAGTATCAGTCTCAGAAAAGACCCCTTTGCCCAGATATTTTGGTTCTGTTGCTCTCCTTGTGGAGCTCCTGTCCTCTCCAGGTCTTACTATCTCCTCTTTCTTTCCTAAGATTCCCTGCACTCTGCTCAAAGTCTCAGTATGTGCTTTGATACAATGTGAGGCAGTCTTTCAGAGGCCTTCGGTTGTAGGCTCCTGTCCTGTTTTCTCCTTCTCCCAATATCTGTCCCATTTGCCTTTCTGAGTGAGGATTGAGCATGTTACCCAGGGTCCTCTTTCTAGCTCACCTTCTTTAGGTGTACAGATTTTTGTAGGTTTATTCTATATTATATGTCTAGTATCCACACGTACACTTTAAATCTAAATTCTACATCTGAAAAAAATACCCTGCTTGTCTCTTCGAGTGTGACATTTTCTTCAGTGTATCTAACATGCTCTTTCTTGTCTCCACTGTGGAGCGTCGTCTGGTTCCCCCTTGGCAGTCAGAATGAATCATCTAGGCAGCATAGGTGATCTTTCTTTGACTGCTAATACAGAGACTAGAGTCATTCAGTTCAAAGTGGTTCGGTGGCAGTCCTAACTTTCAGTTCAACAGAGTCATTATTGTGTCTCCTATGTCAGCTTATACCCCTCCCTCTGGAACTAAGACCTCTATACCAGCAGAGCGTAAGACTGAAGGAACAGGAAACAAAATGGGGCTAGACAGCGTATTAGATACTTTTATATCACTGTGATAAAACACCATAAGACTTATAAAAGAAAGCTTTTAACTGGGCTTATGGTTTCCAAGAATTAGAGTCCATGATGGTGGAACAAGGGTCTAGCAGCAGAACAGTCGAGAGCTCACACCTTGGCTTTCAAGCAGGAGCACACTCGGAAGGTCACAAGAGTTTTAAAACTTCAAGCCCACCCCCAGTGACGCGTCTCCAACAGGGCCAAACCTCTTAATCCTTCCCAAACAGTTCCACCAACTGGGGACCAAGTGTTTAAACATATGAGTCAGTGTTGGCTGGTCTCATTCAAACCACCATAGAAGGTAATCAGGTCTAATAAATGGATGTTGCTGCTTCCATTTTTACTCTTTGATGTGGACCCATGATCTCTAGTTATTGGTGAAATGGCATCTTATTAAATAATAAGTCAGAGAATGCATAGCATTCTGAGAAGATTTCCCAAGCTCCCCTAACTGTCAGGTAACTGGCATTTCAGCCTCATTTCAGAAGGTCATTTTACAGTTTTAGTGGGATAGTGGGAACATGGCAAGGCCAGGGAATTTCATGAGAATGGGCCTATGCTGTACTTCTTTTGCTCTGAGTCAGTTCCTTGATTACAAGTGATGTTGTATGGAATTCCGTGGTAGATGATAAGCATTTTCTATGACCTTGAAGGTTTTGTTTTGAAAGAAGTATTGGGTTAGGGAGAGCAAATGCATGTTTGTAGGTGACTGTTCCAGGAGCGACAAAACTCTGTTCCTTTCATGATGTGGCTTGTCATTTCATGCTGCTAAAATAAGATTTTAGGCAGAGGAATTTAAAAACAACAACTTCCCCCCCTTGAGAGTTCTGGAGGCTATGAAGCCCAATAGGAAGGTGCTCGTAGATTTGATGTTGAACAAGAGCTTATACCTCATAAACAGTCACCTCTATGTGCACTCACATAAAGAAGGTAAAACTGGACTCAAGGTCTCTTTTATAAAGGCACTAATCATATTCTAAAGGTCCTACTGTTAAAAACTATAATATTTTATTTATTCTTGAGAATTTCATAGATGTATAAGATTTATTTTGAACATATTCTCCCCCTTAATGCTTCCTGATGCTCCTTCTCACTATAGATCTGATTAAGAATGGCAACTAATAACCACATGACATAGTCAATACTAGGCTTTCTTGAAATCTCTGCCAACACCATTAATCCAAAAACTTTTCAATTTAGCCTTGGGCAGATATTTTGGACAAGGGCAAGAAGCAGCCACATTATTCACCAGAGTTTCACAAAATGATCTCTAGGCCATTTATTAATATTCTTCTCCTCTTAAAAAATTAATGTGGAGCTGCGCCATGTTTATCTACATTGTTCTCAGCACCGCTTTCCCACACTCTTATTAGAATGGCCCATTAAGCCCCACCTAACCCACTCAACTGGTCCAAAGTCCCGAACTTCTGCCAACAAGAAGCAAGGTCAGGCCTGTCTCAGCAGCACTCTGCTCCTGGTACAGCTTCAGTCTTAGTCACTTTTCCCTTGCTGTGAAGGTTCACCGTGATCCTTATGAAAGCAAGCATCTAATTGGGGCTTGCTTACAGTTTCAGAGCTTCAGTCTGTTCTCAGCATAGCAGAGAACATGGTGACACACGGGCAGACATGCTGCTGGAGAAGTAGCTGAGAGTTTTCCTATTGGATCCATAGGCAGCAGGAAGAGAGAAGTACTAGGACCGCAGTGGGCTCTTTGAAAGGCAGTGGCACACTTCCTCCAATAAGGCCACACCTCCTAATCCTTTCAGATAGGTAACCCTCTCTGGCGACCACACATTCAAACTTATGAGCCTGTCTGTCGATGTTTTTCTTCATCACAACCTAGAAACAAGAAAGCTGGGTGGGCACAGATGGGACTCTCCAGAAGACTGAGCCAAAACAAAGCCTTCTTATTCCTTTAAGTTGAGTTTCTTAGGTATTTTCTCCCATGGTGATGGAAAGCTGACTAATATGAAACATACCAGTTTATTTTGATGGTTTAAGTAGGAAGATATGAACCAGAGAGTTGGCTCAGTGGTTAAAAGTGCTTGCCACTTGCTTGCTTTAACTTGCTTGTTAAAAGGCTGATGCTATGAATTTGATTCTTGGGGCCAAAGGAAGGAGAGAACTGACTTCTGAGAGTGGTCCTCGGACCACTGCATGCGCACACACTTACATAGCCATCACTTTCCTCAAGAGGCAAATGTCCTTTGTTGCTTCTTTGCCATCAGTTTCTACTCTGTTTCTTTCTCCTTCCCTTGCCAGAGGCAACTATTCTTCTCATGTTTCTCACTGATGATCTTGACTAGTAGATGAATATACTGTGGGGTTTGGCTTTCTTCTCTGAACACAGTCATGCTATTGTATTCACAGTTATTTTTTTTTAAGTTGATGTTTAGTGTTTTATTGTATTAATATACTTCAGCTTGTCTATCTGTTGGTGGTAATTTGTTTATAGATTTTGGCTATTATGGTTAAGAACACTGTCCTACATATCCCCTGGTAGCTGCATACAGTCATTTCTCTTGGGTGTGTGCTTAGAATAAACTTGTGCAAGGAGGCTTTTGTTAAGATATGCACTGTGCTACACTGGGCTTGGTTTAGACCAGGAGCAGTTTTCAGATTCTCATTTACTGAGAAGCAGAGTATTAGAAAGTGGGACCTAAAGAAGAAGTATGCAGAGTGAGTTTTAGACTTAAGTGCATTGCACCTGTTAGAAGAAGGTGGCATAACGAGGTCCAGACCAGATGAGCAGCAGGACCACACTTGGAAAATGTGGACTTGGCCCTCAAAGGCACAGGACATAGACAAAGTCTGAGGTTATTGTTGTAGTGTATGGTGGTACTGCACAGTTCGTGTCAACTTGGCACAAGCTAGAACTTTCTGAAAGGGAGATCTCAGTTGAGAAAATGTGTACACAGATCTGGCTGTAGGGCATTTTCTTAATTAGTGATCAGTGGAGGAGGGCCCACGGTGGGTGGTTCTACCCCTGAGTTGGTTGGTGGTTCTGATTTCTATAGCAAAGCAGGCAAAGAGCAAGCTATGAGGAGCAAGCTGGTAAGCATCACCTCTCCATGGTCTCTGCATCAGCTCCTGCCTCCTCCAGATCCCTGCCCTACTTGAGTTTCTATCTTGACTACCTTTGATGGTGAACAGTGGAAGCATAAGCCAAATAAATCCTTTTCTCCCCAAGTTTCTTTGGTCATGGTGTTTCAGGATCACAATAATAACCCCAACTAAGACAATGGGAGTTCAGCATAGACTGAAGGACCAGACCTGAAAAGGACAGAGGTAGGAGCGGAGCCCTCAAGATGCATACCAAGTGTTCTCAGCTTCCTAAGAGGAGAGGAATAGGGACTAACTAGAAAATGGAGTCATTTCTCAGCGACCCAAGCAGGGAGCTGCCTCTACCAACCTCTCCTTCCTGAAATTCCTCAGCTGTGATGTGCCACCCGACAGGGTCAGTCCATCAGCTCCCCAGTTATTCAAATATGTTGTGTCATGGGATGATTAGTGTCTCCCAGAAGATGCTGAGTCTCTCATTCCCAGAAATAGCATCTTTGGACATTATCAAGTAAACAGTTGGTGTTGGCCCTAACCCAAGATGACTCTGTCTTTTGTAACATGGGACGGTATGGGCACATTAACAGCTACCCAGAGTGGAAAGACACACAGGCAGATCTGAAGACAGGAGGAAAATGTTATAGACAAGACAAGTAATGCCTGAAGCTACAGATTCGGGAAAGGTTTGGAAGAGAATCTTTCTCACAGCTCCAGAAGGACCCAAGTCCATCACCTAGAGTTTACATTTATAGTACCAAGAACCAGAGATGAGCTTCTGTTGTTTAAGCCCAGAACCTGCAGTATTTTGTTATAATAGCTCCAGGGAACTTCTACAGAAGCTGATGTGTTCATTCCCAACTGGACTCAGAATCTCCCACTGGCTTAGCATAGCTTTCTGGTTTACTCCAAATGGTTCATAGGTGTGCTCTGAGCTGTACACACCTATATATTCCTAAACACAACCTGCTCAGTCTTGTATAATGTTACTTGTATGCACGCTTTCCGGGCTGCCCATTTGGTGTTCGGTAAGCAATTGGAGTGCTCTTCCCTGAAAAAGACAAATTCCCCCACTCTTAACATTCCTCAGTTGGCTGAAGTTCTTTGGGTAGTGTTGATTCCCTGTCGGCTTTTCTCTGTTCATTTTGGCACGTCTTCCATTGCTCCTGTTTGGCTCCTGTTTGGGCAGTCATGTGGATGAGGCTTTCTATGTATAGCTTCTGAAATTCCTGGGAGACACAGTCTCACAGCAAACTGCCCAAACATCTAGATTTTACAGTCTCCCCACCCCCTCTTCCACAATGTTCCCCGGACCTGAGGTGCAGGAGTGCTTTGTAGATGTATCCATTAGAATTGGGCTACACAACTCAGCATTTTGATTGGCTGTGGTTTTCTGTAATGATCTCCGTCTGTTGCAGATAGACATTTCCTTGATGATGATGAGGGCTGCACTTAAGTCTGAAGATGTATCGTCTTTAACAGTACCCGAGGATTGAAGCCCTTACAAAGTTGGTGTGTACTTCTCTCTCTTCTGCAAATACCACCAGCACCAATGAGAAAGAATTCCTTGGGGAAGTCACCTGTTTTCAGCTGTGCCAATCACATCGATGCAGGTGTCACCGCCTTCTCTACCTCTTTTACTCACCAAAGGCAAAGACAGATGCCTGGAAAATCTAGAGTTTGTACACTCTGCCTGGGAGGCAGATAATGCACCAGGAAAGGGAGGACTAGGGCACTTGATGATTTGTGGCACACAGTGGCAGAAGAGTCAGATAAGCACGACAAATTGCTTTGTGAAATATTGTTAGGTAAAATTTGCTGGCACTGGACAGAAACATGTTTTCCTAATGTGATTTCTGAAAAACACTTGTTTTTGCCTTGTGCCTTAGAAGGCTACTAGGTACTTTACGAAAGGAAGTTGCTGAATGTTCTGTGGTCAAATGTTTGGGCATCTCAGTGTTAACCAGGTGTGCTGTTCCCTGCACTCTTCTGTGCTCTTTTGCCGCTGTCTAGGTGGCTTTCAGAGAGGTTTGCTGGTATGAGACTTTCCCCCAAACTTCATTAACTGTAGGTCTTTTTTTTTTTTTTTTAATTTTGAGCATATCTTTGAGGCTGGTGTTCTGTAGAACTGCAGAGTGAAAATCCAACTTCAGATTATTTTCTGGAACATTCTACCAAAACCTTCTCAAGTCAGAAAGAAGAAAACTTTCTTGTCTTTACTGTTTTCTTCTGCTTCTTCTAATTTTCTTTCTCCTATTCTCCTTGAGTCTTCGTCAAACAGCATTTTTGAGCAATGCACTCTAAATGTACTGATGTACTGTGGCACTTTGAGAGAAGTGATACAAATGATTGTTTGGTCTGGGTCTTAACTTATTCAGTTGTGAGATGAGAAGGTTGGAAGGTGACTGCTAATGTCCCACAGATCTTTAATTGTATGACTTTTTTTTTAAAGAGTGTAATTTAGGATCCCAAGGTGGTAACTGGCCAGTTTGGGGTAAAAGAATATTGTAAATGATGTTGCCAACAAACAGTTCAAAATGGTACTTAGCTTGTGTCAAATTGGGTGGTGCAGATTAGAGGGCCTGTGTGAATGCAGAGAGGAAACCAATGAGGCTGCAGCACTTTAGCCCTCTGTTATTTTTCTTGCTACATTAAGCACTCAACAGAGCCCCCGAAATAATGCTTTAATGAGAATGTACTTGGCCATAGAGACCTAAAATGTATTTACCACATGGAAGGGCTTTGCTGTATGTCTCCTTAAGCACAGAGGTTTGCCTCAGTGTAAGAAGGAAGACCGTATTAATGTAAGCATCTTTTCCTTATTTAAATAACTATTAACCTATGCCCACCCTTGCAGAACTCACAGACCAGACCCCAGAGAGGACAAGGCCCACGAGTGTCCTTTACAGAACTTGTGGACTAGACCCTAGAGTAGACAGAGCCCATAAGTGCCCATTGCAGAACTTATGGATTAGACACTAACCCGTAAGTGACCTGCCGGCTCTAGATGAAAACACACACACCCCAGTATACATCTGTAAACAGAGAAAAGAGCTCTCACCGGAACCTGTCATGCTGGTGCATGATCTCAGACTTCCACTGTTGTTGCTTGAACATCCTGAGCTGGTCCACACAGCGAGTTAGGGCCAGTGAGACTGAGCACCAGCTCTGACAGTTTTCCAACCACACTAGGAGATAAGGAGCCGACTAACCTAAGTTCGAGTAGAAAAGTGATGAATATTTCCATTTTATCTGCTTATACTTTGATCTAAAATATAAACAGAGGCAATCATTAGTTCTCCATTTAGGCAAGCCAAAGTGTCTAGGAGACATAAACTCTGTTAGTTCACTGAAGAAAGGCATAGACAAAAATTGGAAATTTCGACATTTCTAACTTGGGCCTCCACTTCCTTTTGGGAATTATTGTCTCCTAGGAACGGAACTGACGGTCATTAATGTTATGAAGCAGTCATTCATTCAGCAGATGTTTGCTGAGCCATTCACTAGGCATCCAGTTCTGTGGTGGGCATTGAGGGTGACAGTTAAAGTAAGAAGATACAACCTTTGACCTTATTGAGCTTGTGAACTGAGGTGCACTGATTCTATGGCTAAATCATCCAGTTTAGCATTTCATTTCTAAAATTTGACAAGTCGTGGGAAGAAATGGTATAGATGTAAGGAGGACATAAAATAGAGAAACCCAAGAAAGCTTTTCTTAGGATGTTTGTCATGAGACCAAAACCCCAACAGAGGCATTAACTGAGTGAAAGGAATATGTGAGTCTGAGGAAAGAAGAAGAAGCCTTGAGATCAAAGAAAGTGTGGGTCACTGTTGGACTGGATCACAGACGTGAAACTGGTGAATGGCCTAAGTATAACAAGA
Source organism: Pachyuromys duprasi (assembly GCA_028658305.1). Classification (NCBI taxonomy): domain Eukaryota; kingdom Metazoa; phylum Chordata; class Mammalia; order Rodentia; family Muridae; genus Pachyuromys; species Pachyuromys duprasi. The sequence continues at coordinate 38,164,434 of CM053753.1, read as the reverse complement.
AACCAGCACACAATTTGAACTTCACTCAGGCTGCTTGGGATGTATTGTGGGTGAACAAAAGTGATTTTGAGAAGATCAGTTTCAAGCAGCCGCTCTCAACCTGTGCGTAAGGAGGTTCCAGAAAACACGTCTTTCTGATGGTATTAGGAACTGAGACACAGCTCAGTAGCAAAATTACAGTTATGAAGTAGCAACAAAAATAAAGTTATAGTTGGGGGTTCCTAAGACCAGAAGAAGTGTGTATTTTCCGATGGTTGGGACACACAGGTTGAGAACTGCTGGTTTAAAGCCAGTTGCTGGAGGATGGCGGGTCTGAGAGGCACTTGGGATAAAGAGAAGAAAATGGAATTAAGAAATTTGATGATAATGTGTTGAGAACTATAGAGACTAAGAGAATGGAAGGTTCTATGCTTCATTTTAAATGTCAGCTTGACACAATTTAGAACCTGAAAAAGGATTCTCAAAGAGGGCTTGTCTAGACTAGACTTGCCTGTGGGGGTGTCTGTGGGGAGTATCTTGATTTATCCCATTGCTGGAGCTCACAGTGAAGTACAATGACATGCCAAGACCCTTTAACATGGACCCTTCACATGGAAGGAGTGCCCAACCTTCTGAAGCTTGCAAAGATCACTCTTTCCATACATGGCCCTGCGTGATTTGGTCTCAGCTGACTTCCAATGTCACCTGGCTGTCTTCTGCCTGGCTTTGGATGAGGCTGGCTTCTTCCTATGTCCTCTCAGAGAGGACCTTGCTTTTGCCTCAGGAGTTTGCCTCCCTTGCTCACCCTTTTATTTTTCACCCCATTACCTTGTTTTGTTTTCTCTAGTGGTTTCACATTAGCTGGCATGGGTCGTGAGTGTCCTCACTGTCTTGTCCAGTGCCTATTAGCAGTTCTGTGTCTACTAGTTGGAGGTACCCATTAGGCATGAAGAGCTTTTTCATATTTTCTTATGTGTTCAGACATACATGTGTGAGTGGAGGCCAGAGGCAGCTTCAGATGTCATTCCTCACGTGTTGCCTTCCTTTTACTTGAGACAGGGTCTCTCACAGAACTTACCAACCAGTCTAGCCTTGTTGACCAGTGAGCTCAAGGGCTCTGTCTGTTGCCCAGCCTGTCCACTGTTGGAGTTACAAGCTCACACGACCATACCCAGGTTTTGAAATGTGGTACCTGGGGCTCAATCTCAGGTCTTCATGTTTGCAAGGCAAGTGCTTTGCTGGCTGAACCATTTCTCCTGCCTCAGTAAGCCTCTCCGTTTCTCAGTAAGCCTTTATTTTAATGAACAAGTTCTAGTCAGAGAAGTGAAAATGCTGGTTTCAAACGTCAGAATTCAGAGAAATGTTGGTGGTCTGGAGAAAAGTAAGGTTCAGGGACAAGTTCTGAGTAAGACACGGAGTCCAAATTGTTCTGAAAAGTGCTCTACAAATAGCTCCATTGATCAATATTTAGCAAATCATAGTCATGGCCGCAGGCTGGCAGATCCTTCAACTCTATTAGCAAGTTCATAAAAACATCCTGATTTTATCATGGTAGTCAAGGGGAAAATAGATTGATTTTTCTAAAGATCTAATTTAAAGTAAGTATTGGCGGAGGGAAATCTGTGGGTGGATTCTGCATTCAGAGCGGGACACCCAAGACAGTTTCAGAAAGTGAGTTCATCTGAATAGGAGTTCTCTCTCCACTGCCCAGGACCGTCGGTACTTTGAGGAGGTCTGGCAATCAATGACGACAGTCTTGCCATGTCCATGCCCTTCCCTGAATGATCACCATCTAGTTCTACAGCCTCTGCAAGTCCCACCCCTGTGGAGCTAACCTCAAGTCTTCTGAAGGTGACTGTTGCCCATGGACCAAAATGAACATAGCTTTTAAAAATAAGTGATCGGATGAAATGCACACTCATCATTCAGCATATGAAGCTGTTGATATTGTATATTAAAATATGCTTTGGGGCAGGCACACAGAAGTAGGCTTCTGTACAGATGACTGATTACAGAGAAGCCTGGGCCCCACAGTGTTGGAGCCTGGCTAAATAAACCAGACTTGGGGACCTGAATCACCAGTTGATTCTATTATGATGCAAATAAAACCTGGAAATTTTAGAATATTAAGTCTGAGCCATTCTAGGGTTTCCACTTAAGTAATTATACTATGCTGAGGAAGACAGAGTTCCTACTGTAAAAGAAATGAAAAGATCATGAACAGTTATGATAATAACAATGGTTATTGAAGAGTTTCTGTTGGTGAGGTGCTCCTTAAGTTGACACTCCAACAACCGTGAGGTAGAGGCTGTTAGGATGCTTACTTTTCAGATGAGGAAAGAAAGACAGAGAGGTGTATGGCTTGCAATGAAGGTCATTCAACTAAGAAGTAGCAAAGCCAGGTTTTGAAACTTAGAACTGCAGTATAGTCTTTAAGCACACAGATTCATAGATAATTACAATATAAGATGGAAAGGACTATTTTTTTTTTGATTTTTCAAGACAGGGTTTCTCTGTGTAACAGCTCTGGCTGTCCTGCAACTCACTTTGAAAACTAGGCTGGCCTTGAACTTCCAGGGATCCACCTCTCTCTGTCTCCCAAGCACTGGTGTTAGAGGCGTGTGCCTCGTAGAAACACTCTTACTCCACCTTTACCAGATGACTTACTGTATTAACCAACGCTCCCTTTTCTTATGAAGAACAAACTTAAAGATATTTCTAGAGCCTACAACTCTAGAACTCTACAACTTGCTGCTGTCTGGTTTCTTGGACTTGGCATTGCTGTTGCCAGCAAAGAGGTTGTAAATGAAAACAGTATAAGCTCCCTTTTTGAGAAATACATATAAAAGCAGAAGTGTGAGTCTCCTTTAAGAAGAAAATAATTTTTAATTAAGGGGAAAACTAATAAATGATCTATTGGATCTCAAATTAGTTTTAGTGTGCTATTATATTGGATTTATGATCTAGTAAACCAAATAAAGAGTTTAGAGAGCTGACTAATGAATTGAGATGGAAGTTTTTGAAAAAAAAAAGGATTACAGTTTGGTTATGATTTCTGATCTCTTTCATAAAGAAGAATTTTCTTTGCTGGTTTTTTTTTTTTGGTTTTGAAATATAAAGAGAGGACTGTCTTGCTGTCAAACTGTCTTTTCTTTTTTAATAAAACTAAACTGTGCTTTGAAAGTCCATTTTTAATCATTGCACAACATCATAAAACATAACTAGGGTTAGCAATAGTCACAGGCTATAAATTTTCCAACTTTGATGAATTCAGAAATGATCTGTCCTACCATGAACTTTGAAGCATTGAAGAAGGGAACTAAGAAAACTGAGTTGGCCATAATCTAAAGTTTTAAAAAGTTCTTATTTATTATATGTGTGTGTAAGTGCGTGTGTATTTGTGTGAATGTGTGTACTAGTGTTTGAGTGTGTGGAGGCCAGAAGAATGTATCAGATGTCCTCTACCACTCTTTGCCTATTTCTGTGGGACAAGGTCTCTCCTGGAACCTGACCTTCTACTTCTTGGGAAGGCTGGAAGCCATCAGACCCCAGCAATGTACTGTCCCTGCTCCCCTGGAGCTTGCGTTACAGACATTTGTGGGTGGGATCCAGGATCAGGATTCCAGTGCTCACGACTGTGCAGCGAGTGCTCTCAATCCTTGATCTGTCTTTCCAGCCACTTAATCTGATTTCTTAATACCCAAATCAGAGATACCTTGGACTGCATGATTCTGTTCCGTTGTTATGGTACTCAACATCAAATTCCAGTGGCATAGACGGTCCTTTGCTTCTCTTGGCCTCTAATCTGCAGCCACTTTGGGTAAGAGTTCTACAGTACCATGGCTAGTGGTTTTCTTATGGATACTTAGGGATGGGCATCTCAAACAAGACAGGCTGTCTTTTCCAACTTAACTAAATTCTGAACATGCTTGATTGAGGCTTGCTTCACTCTTTCAGTTGGTGGAATTTGTCAGCTAAGTCTGGGGAAGATCCATATTCTCTCAGCCACGTAGATGAGCAGCAAAATGTTGCTAAGGTTAGGAGGTCATCAAGGCTGCACCAAAGATGTCCTTGATTAGAGTCTACACAATGAATCTGGTGTGGGTCTTGGCCTACCCTAGCTTGAGGACAAAACTGGTGAAGACCAATGAGTGTGCCATGAAAAGACCAACAGACAAAAAAACAAGCAAACCAAAACCTCCTCCATGTTTGAGAAGAGAAGGTGATATACAAGACTTAGCTCTGTGACTAGAGGCGTGCTTTTCTCTATAAGGTTCCCAGGTGGAAAGGGATCTGTTTGTGACGGCAGAAGCACCACAGGGGATGAAAGAGTGAGTGGCAGTTTATTGAGGCTTCGAGGGCAGAAGCCTTCCACTACGACACTGGGAGAGCAACTCATCCTTTTCCAGTTAATAATCTTTGTTGGGGTAGAGTTCTAAAAGAGTTTAACAAGACAAAAGAATCCTTGCGTCAATTGAAACCTCTGTTTGTAAAGTTTTCATTGGTTGGACATAGCGTAAGAGCTCTAGAGTCAGGCGAGGGGCCTGAGTGCCCAGATCCTGTGAGTGACAGTGCCGGGGTCCTAGCTGCCTCTCTACATCAGTGTTACACACCGGGCTGAGCCTGTGGCCACAGTTTCCCTTTAGGACATGCTTTATCCATGTTCAGGAATTCCATCTCATTTCTCAACACTGCGGCGGATTCAAGGAGAACCCTATGTGGTCAGGATGGGTGGAGTACTTCAGGGTCTCCATCGTAAGTGATGGAGAATGGAGGGTGTGTACCATTAGGTGATGTATCCTCACCGGACTGGCTTCCTATAGTGATGAAAGTCCTTGCTGATCATGTTATTATTCATGGTAACAATGTGAATTAATTATTTATAACATTTTTCCTCCCAAGCGGATGTAATGTAACAGGAATCTTTAAGCAAGGGCTAGACAAATGATGTCCTTCTACCTTATATAATGGAAGACACTTTTACCAGTTAAAGATAATTGCTATCATTAAATATTGATAGAGCATAGTTTTTTTTTTAATTATTTCTAGAAGGGAAAAAAAGAAAGGAAAAAACAACTCTGAGAAATACAATCACTGTGTCATGTCCTGGACTCTTCATCCAATGGGAACTGGGCTTCAAGGAGGAAGAAAACTATTTGGAAGGAAGATGCCTATTTATTTCTGTATTTCTTTCTTTCTTTTTTAATACAGATCTTCCAGGTGCTGTTACTTGAGCTGTGAAAGAAAGGGGACATTTTACAAGCCGGAAGTGAAGAGAGAACGAACACTTTGAAAGACTAAGCCAGGATGTAATGAGTGTTCTCTGACCTTGGGCATCCTGCCCAGAAGAGAATGCAGAGGGAAGTTAGCTTCCGCAGCAAGAAGAAGGCTAATTAGAAGACAGCGGTGAGCATCTTCCACATCTCTGTATATGAGGGAGTCTCAGACTGGAATGACTAAATTTGAAGCAATGGTGGTTGCATGGGCAGATGAAAGCAAACGGACTCTAGTGGGACCCAGATGAACGGCGGCAGTCTAAAGGGTGAAGAGGGTGATCACAGGACCCTTTCCACCTTGACCTTGGCTGGCCTGGAAGACACACCCTATGTCCTCCTCTTTTCCTGGGTTAACTCAAACGGTTTTGATTTGATAAATATAAAATAAATTCATTCACTTTCTTCCTCTTTTCAGAAAGGACCTGAAGAGGTTACTGGCGCTTCAAGGGTGAGCTTGAAGGAAGGAAAACAGCTTTAGAAAGGGCAATGTTAGGTCTCAAGTAGGAGCACGGGAGGATACAGGTTTGCCTGGTTTCATTGAGTGGTGTGGGCACCGGAAACAAGATTACTCTGTGTGTGTGTGTGTCTCGTGGTGGTTGTTTGCAATCTCTTAACCCCTGGGGAAGTCTGCAGACCCCCTTCACAGCTTTACAGGTTTGAAGGGGAATCTACTGTCTTCCTGAACTGGATGCTGGGGAGTCGCCACCCCCACTCCTGTGTGGCTGTGAGTGCTGTGGAGAGGCTGCTTCTCCAGCATGGGAGCTGTAGCAGCTCAACTTCCTTGGCATTACCTCAGCACAGCCAGAGACTCAGCGCTGTCTCTTCAAGGGCAGGGCGGGATTTCTTAGGTCGCTCTTCTCTCAACTGCCAGTGTTTATTCAGGTAATACTCCGTCAGGATGAGGCCCAGCAGAAGAAATAACATCTTAGGCTTGTTAAAAAAAAATGAACATTTTAAATGAATCAAATATCTTAAAAATGGGGAACAGGAAAGGTGAATTTAGTACTGTGGGTGGAGTCATATTTCCACATGCCTTATACTGCTGTCCTAAGAAAATGAAATTTGAAAACATTAGTTAATTATTAGTTAATTGTTTGTTAGTTTATTATGAATGTGTGTGTGAGTTTATGTGTGAGTGTACATGTGTGTGACTCTATGTATGAGTGTGTGTTTGTGTATGTATGTTTGTGTGTGTGTGTGTGTATGTGAGTGTGTGTTTGTGTATGTATGTATGTGTGTATGTGAGTGTGTGTGTGTGTATGTATGTGTGTATGTGTGTGTATGTGAGTGTGTGTATGTATGTATGTGTGTATGTGAGTGTGTGTTTGTGTATGTATGTGTGTGTGTGTGTATGTGAGTGTGTGTTTGTGTATGTATGTATGTGTGTATGTGAGTGTGTGTGTATGTATGTGTGTATGTATGTATGTGAGTGTGTGTGTGTGTATGTGTGTATGTGAGTGTGTGTGTGTGTATGTGTGTATG